>VXAZ01005107.1:90116-353543 GCA_013399875.1 Gymnorhina tibicen
TCCCCTAAACATTACTTGAAACTGATTTCCTTTTATTTTAATTACTTTTTTTTTTTTTTTTTTTTGTTTGGTTTGAGATTTTTTGTTTGAGACTTTTGATATACAAAGCAGCTGCATTCTTCAAATGCACATGATCCTCTAAATCAGAGCGCTGAAGGAGAGAGAAGGGAAAGGAAGGGCTTATAGAGAAGGACACACTAATTCATCATCCAGTCAGTCTTCATTGATTAGGTTACTGTCAAGCCTTTATTTCTTCTACCTCTTCTAAAATAGTGATTTCTTCTTGAAGATAAGTTGCATTTAATTTTCTGAGGCAAAGACATAGTAGGCATGGAAACAAAAAGTTATGTCCTTTAGGGGAATGACAGTCTGATGTCTACAGCAAGTTAACATGGAAATATCTGATAGACACTTCATGGTTATTCAGAAATAACAGTCTAATAATTATGTAAATCAAACCTTTATCAGTCAGAGTGCAGGGATTTGCATAATTAAGAAATAAACATACAATTACGGGTCAGTGATGGCACAGCATCAAGGTACTTGAGCGGAAATGTTTCAATATCACTATATTTAAACCAAAAATATGGAGTAATTGAAGGGCAATAAATGTAGCATATTAAACCTGAGTCTAAAGAAATATGAAACCTGTGAAAAATCTCATTCTATGCACCAGAATGACGTACAAATTCTCAGCTGCTAAAGGCCTGCACAGCTTCCCTGATTGAAATGGAGCTACATCAATTTCAATAGCTAGAAACAGAGTACTGGTAGAATAAGTCAGTGTGCTGTGCAATCAAGATAAAGACAAGGTACCAAGATAAAAGTTCTAAGAGAATTACAGTCTTTTTTTTTTTTTTCTCCCCAGTTTCCTTGGCAGAATGAATGTTGTCTGGAATCAGGATTCCAATGTGCGCTCCCTAATGTTATGGAGACCTTATCAACTCCCTACCAGTATTGAAGGTGCAAGCGGAGCAGCAGTCTCACCAGCTCTCTGCTTATGCCACACACCAGCATCCACAGATTTAGTGGCAGATTTTTGGGCAAAACCTGTTTGCCCGAAGATGGGATTAAATAATGTTTTCTGGTGTAATATTTCACCAGTTACAAAGGGTAAGTGCCTGGCGTATTTTCGTTTGATTTTAAACTTCACAAGTGCATAAAAAGAATGTTTGAAAGTTAAATGCTATTGTTACCTTTAATTTCATTAAGAGCAAGTAGGAAAAAAAAAGGCCCGTAATAGGAAAAATAAGCCTGTCACACCTGTCCAAACATTTTTTAAAAAGACTAAAGGCCTTGTTAGAGGCCTCACAACACAGTATGAGCTAATTTTCAGCTAACTACTAAAAGATTATATAATCTTCTATATAGCTCTTCAGACCCTGAGAATTTGGACCTCTATTCCTCTTCATGATTTTCAGATTTGTCTTTTCTTCAAGCAACAATTTCATTATGGTTTTTCAGCTCAATTATCCTACTTTCTAAATTGTTTAGTTTCTTGCCAAACATTGTTTCCACCTCTCTTTTTTTGTTCATGCTGGAATCAATGACTCCTTTGAATGTCAATCAAGATAAGGGAATTAATGAAGTTACATAAACTTGCCAGACATTGCAGAGGTTTCTTAAACCATGTAGCAAAAAGAAAGAAAAGCATGCTAGACTCCAGCTAGAAACCAGATTACAAAAACACACATATAGTGTCTATTTGTTCGCTGGCACAGGGAGCTGGCAGAACAGGGAAAGATTTCCCTGAGTGAAAGATGACAATTAACCTTTGGTGGCACCTCATACATTATATCACAGATGATTTAGGATTCCCAGTTTGACAAAAATAGCTTTGTCCTTACCTTTAGCAGTCGTTACTCTTCTGTTGAAATTTCTTCCATATACTTAGCCAAAGGAGGTCTGTCTTTTAATTCATCTGTTTGCTTGACTGTTTGTTTTGCAAAAGCCTAAATAAACCCACAGGATGATTTCTGTTTAGGTAGCTGAAATACATCTAAAGGCAACCAAAATAACATTATCACATCAATAATGAATGTAGTTTCAGGTTCATATTGGGTTTTTTGCTGCGTGTAGTCTGTTTCCTACCTGTTGGGTTACAAGAAATTTTCTTGAAAATCTTTGTTTTGCCCTGTCCAGTTTCACTTCCAATTGTTATTTCACAAGCAGTTAAAAAAACACAACACAAAAGCATCACAAACACTACACTTGTTTAAAAAATTCAACCAAAATGTTAGAGTGTTCTCATTTGTCAATATGAAACATATGCTTCGATATTAGAAACTACTGGTTATGATAAAAATCTGCTATACCAAAATACTTCTATAAGACAGACTCAGAAAATGTAACAAATATAAAACAAAGGAATGACTGGAAATGCCACATTAAAACAGAGAATGTGTACCATACAACATATGAGTCAGGCTTTATATTAGCACTGATTTTGAAAGGAAAGTATTCTCTCTTTTTAAATTGAAACAGTTTTATTTTTTAATAAACAGAATAATTTAAATACAAGAAATATATTTTGATGCCTGTGATATTCAGTGACTTCCCACTGACCTTATACTAGTGTTTTCCACCTCATGTTTATACTACTTAATCTTACTAAGTTGGATGTTTCTGCAGTAAATTTAGCAGAAGCTATAAATTAAATCTATTTCCACTCTTATCTGAAAGCTCATATAAAACACAGGCACTTGTTTTCCCTTCATTCAAGTTGGTTTGAAAACAAAATATAATCCAGAACTGAGTCTAAAAAATCACTTTTCTTCTTAGTTGCACAACTTACATGCAGTGACCCTGGGACTTTGCAATTCATATATTCACAAAATCATGGAATTGTTAAGGTTAAGATTGGAAAAACCTCTAAGATCATCAAGTTCAACTGTTTAACTAACCCCTTTGTGGTCATCACCAAACCACGTCCCCAGCTACCACACCCACATGCCTTTTGAGCACTTGCAGGGATGGTGGTTCCACCATTACCCTGGACATGCTGTTTCCAGTGTCTGAACACCCTTTCAGTGAAGAAATTTTTCCTAATATCAAACCTAAACTTCCTCTGGTGCAATTTGAAGCTGTTTCTTCTCATTGTGTCACTTATTACTTCGGAGAAGAGGTCAAACCCCACTTGGCTGCAGCCTCCTTCCAAGTAGCTGTAGAGACCAGAAAGGTACTCCTTGACCCTTCTCTTCTCCAGGCTCAACAATCCCAGCTCCTTCAGCTGCTCCTCATGTTGCCAGGTGAAGAACTGCTTACCCCTAGTGGGCTAATTCAATGATAATTTTACAAAATCATTAGGCTATGGAACCACACAATCAAAACTTATGATAAACATTAAGCATGGAAAGGAATAAGAAACTACACTTCATTGATCTAAGGACTCACAAAATAATGAACTAGACCAGATATGTTAACTTCTCTCCTAATTTGGAAAAACGCACCAGTTCATTGTGTGGTCAGACACGACTGTGGCGTGGCTGACTACCAGAGATCACCGACAACACCCCCAGGACAGAAAAACCTATGTGCTGATGGAAGGGAATATATGTAAATGGCTTTGGGGAAATTATATCACATATATGTTTCTTCTGGGAAAGCCTGTGAATATGTATGTAAAATATAGTATGTAAACAGGAGCTTCTTCTGTACTCAGCATGTACAAAAGGTGGAAGCATCCCCCATATATCTGGTGTCACAATGAAGAATGCCCTGCTCCCAAATACAAAAATTATAATCTCAGAGAGTTTGCATTTTTGCTGTTTTTCAGCAACACTCATAGAACTTGTGCTCCCTACACTTTCCCTGCTTTGTTAACTTTCTCTGAACTTGCTCCAGCACTTCAATGTCTTTCTTGTAGTGAGGAGTCAAAAACTGAATACAGGATACAAGGCACACCAGTGCCAAGTACAGGGAAAGGATCCCTTCCTAGTCTTGCTTGACACACTATTTCTGATATTCACACTAACAATGGCAACATAAAAACATTACTTAGCTTCTACACTAATTAAAAGTTGTAAATATTTTTTTTTTATCTTGCTTTTCCTATTGCTGCAGATTTTGCACACCTCCTTAATAAGTATACAGCATCAGTGGCAGCACCACGCTGCTGGACAAAAGGAAAGAGAAAACCTCCACAACTCCAACTATAGTAGCAATCAAGACCTTGACAGTAACATATGGCAAAGACAGTGAAAGTGCTGGAAATTAACACTAAAAAGGGGAGTTTAAATAACACCTTGTAAGTTTTTAAATTAAAAGGGCAAGCTAGTTTTTTACTTCCTGGTGGATACTCCTGGCTAAATTTTTAAAGACAAGCAAGGTGTGTGGTTGGGGTTTACTATGCTTAAACAAGCTTACATTACTCAAACAGGTGGTGTTATAAGGTGAATTAGGTACCCACAGTTTAGCATTAAAAGATTAGAATTAAGAGCAAATTATTAAAGGCACTTAAAGGTATTAAGACAATCACTGGAGACAGAATGTTTCTTTTTTAACAGTCAAGCAGAGGTATCCGCAGAATCAGTGGGGTTTTTGTGAGAAGCCTCACACAATACATCTCAGCTTTCCAACTGCAAATATTCTACAGTGGTTACTGTTTGTACAAAATTGGGTTTATTTTAAGAAGGAGACAGACTGTAAGTATCTCTTATTATCAGTAGGATACTTTTTCCAGAAAGCAGTCTACTAAGTAGAACAGGCCAGTCCTAAGTAGAGCAATTGGTTCAAAACAGGCCTGGCTATATGAACAATAAATACCAAGAAAAGACAATTTTATCTAGCTAATATCCTCTAAACACATTTGGCACCTGCAGTGCATTGGCTAATGAAAGAATAACTTTAAGTATGAATTTGCAGGCCTTGCTTTAGTAATTGGGAATATTTCTTAAGGTCTATAAAATAAATAGTAGACCACGTGCTGACAAAGGTAAGGCAAACTACATTAAACATCACAGTGTAATGTAATGTAGAGAGCTGGAGGTATCTTCACAAATGCAGTGCACATATGTGTGTTAGGCATGACTTGTGGATCTCCAGTGTACTTGAAACATTTCAGTGGTGGCTGGAATAGGACAAGTTTGCCTTTTGTGATGGCATCTTCAAAGAAATATTTCTATTTCCTTTTTGGGAACAACTCCCACCAAAATAATGATACTGATCTTAACAAAACACATGATTCTCTTGTTACAAAATGCATTTCTGTAACAAACTGAATAATTTCTGAGAAGTGGAAAGCTTCATTGTATGTGCTTTTTATTTTTTTGTTCAAAAGGAAAAAAAATCTAATATTCAACTGACTAATCAAATTCACTATGAAAGATAGAGAGTTCATAAAATTAATGTTTCTAAATGGTATTTGTATTTATCATTGTGGATAAATGGATAAACTGGATTTGGCCAGGATGAAACTGACTTTCTACACAGCATCCCTTTGGGTGCTATGCTCTGCATTCATGGCTAGGTATGTGCTGCTGCTGGTAGCACACCTGTGTTTTGGCTGTTGAACATGCTTGCACAGCATTAAGGCTTTCTCTCTTCTCCCTTCTCCTCCTGTGAGCAGACTGAGAGTGGAAAAGAGGCCGGGGGGGCACACAGCCAAAAGAGCTGACCAGATATGGCCAATGCATTATCTCATACCATATGACATCTTGCTCAGCAGTGAAAGCTCAGGGAGAGGAGGACAGAGGGATCTTTGTAGTTCTGGTATTTGTCTTCCCAAGAAACAGTTACACTTTTGTCCTGCTTCCCAGGGAGCAGCATCTGCTGGGGAGTGGCAGACATTCCTTTTTTCCTTTCCATGCAGCTTTTACTTTTCTTATTAAAATGTCATTGCCTCTATCTGTGAGTCTTCTAACCTTCTTTCTATTTTGTCCACATTCTGTAAATGTGAGTGAAAAGCTGGGTGGATGTTTGCTGGGGCAACCCAATACACTCACTCTATGATGTTAAGTGATTTTTTGCACTATCCATTTACTTTAATGTCTCTCTACTGCTTACCTTCTCTGATTAACATATTCACTGGAAAATCTTGACTTTTTTTACCTTCCTTCCCCTTCGTATTTCTCTGTGGAAAAATGTGTTTGAACATTTTAAAAATACAAGGATAATTCAATGAGACAAATGAAACATCTATGTGTGTCTTTGATGACACACAAAATTAAGATTCTTAAAAAAAATTACAAGACGTTTCATTTTCACAGAACTGTGGAATATACTGAGTTGCAAAGGACACATCAGAATCATCGAGTACAACTCCTGGCCCTATACGGGACACCACAAGAGTCTCACCATGTGCCCAAGAGCATTGTCTAAACACTTCTTGAACTCTGTCAGGCTGGTGCTGTGACCACTTCCCTGGGGAGCTGTTCCAGTGCCCAACCACCCTCTGGGTGACAAACCTTCTCCCAATATCCGACCTAAACCTCCTCTGACTCAGCTTCGTGCAGTTTCCTTGAGTTCTGTCACTGGTCACTATTCTGAGGGTGGGAGAAGGCATATGTTTAAGGTTTAAGAAATATATAAGAATATCTATGTAGATCCTTCATGATATTATAAACAAGCACAAGGACTTACCTTTGAACCTTATTCAAATTTTTCAAAAATATCATCTGGTTTTAAGGTGGAATATTTCATGACGGCAACATGAAATAAACATGTCAAGTTAGTAAACATGAAGAATATTTTAAGCGACATTTCAAAAGCATCGCATGGGCTTTTACATAAAAATTTTCCTGATGCTAAAAAGCCCTTTCAAAATGAAGCACATTCACTTTGCTTCATTGCGAATAAATGAATAAAGTACTCGTGGAAAGCTGAAATCAGAATATGGAGACCCCTAAAAGTTCTGTTCAGTAAGAAATTGGTTAAAATGTGAATCATGTGACTTGCCTTTGGTCATTACTAACATGATGAGAAGAATCAAGATTTGTCAGTGAACAACAACGCGATGATAAAGTGGGCATCTGTAGAAAACCAGCATATTTTTTGTACATGCTTGTATGAAATGTTTCTCCACACAACAGTGCTGAAACACATAGGTAATTCATGTGTACACATAGGTAAAGCATGCCACTTTATTCACCATACAATATGTATGTATGTATTCAACATACAATAAAAAAAGAAACAAAGAAAAAAATAAAAATTTTTAAAAGGAGGTGGTGGCAGTTACTCCAAACAATCAGAGTAAAGATCCTAGAATCAGTGCAAATGCCATGGGGAGAGATCTGCAGACCTTACAGAGTAGATGAGAATTGTTTAAGAATGAACAATGTTGCTGACAATATGCATTAAAGAATTATGTATAAGAGCAGGGAAAAAAATCTGTTTAAGGGCAACCTTGGTACAGAACAAAACAAATATTGACTAAACAAAAATAAAAAGGGAGAAGGAAGTTTCTAATTGTCAGAATACGAGACTTGACAAAGCATTTGAGAGCACTGATAACATGAACTTGGAAAAAAGGAAAGGATGTTATGACATTTCACATTCTGCTTGGCAGGAACAACTTGCATTCATAGATTTTGAGAAAAGTTATATATATCAGAAGGCAGGTTGATGGAGCAATTTTTGCGATAAGACATATGTGTCTTCCCACAAGAAAAACAATGTTATTAAAAAAATTGTACTGATAGGTTAGCATAAGGTAATTTTGTAATATAGAACTATAAGGCTGGACAATTTTAAATAATAATGAGTAGCCAACTTATTCAACATTCTGTTAAGATCAGGCAATGAAGTCAAGAAATACAATGAAGAATGTGGTGAATCAATTAGAAATTTCATAACCGCATTCTCTTAATGACTTGTAAGTTTTTATATCTTTGAGGATACTTTGTTAAATAAAAAAATCACCTGGCATGTGGCATTAACACCTATGCCAGTGTCCTCGGTTACAATGTATTCTATTACCATGAGCTGTCGAAAACCAGATGTGCTGATGTTCCTTGCCTCCTCCCTCAGGACTATCTCCTGTTAATAGGCCCAACAATGCCTTGCCCCATGACTCATAGATAACCTGCACCTGGACTATCTCCTGTTAATGGCCCCATCAGTGCCTTGCCCCATGACTCACCATCCCATTGTGAGATGCTCCGCCCAGGGGGAAGGAGCCAAGCATTCCCACCGGGATAAAAATCTGGGGTTTGGAACAGCATGAGGAGCTGTATCTGCTGGGATCCCAGAGGACAAGGACTACACCACCACTGGATTTTCGGAGGAGGACCAGACTTCTCCTTCTACAAGATCACCACTTCAACAGAGCCATTTCAAGGAGAACTGCAGCTACCGCCGAATCGGACTGCTCAGACCTCTTTCTACAGGATCACCGCTTCAACAGGACCATTTCAAAGAGAACTGCAGCTACCACTGCACTGGACTGCTACCAACACCCTGCCCGGCAGGGTGCCAGGTTGTACCCCTGACTCTGTCCGGCTTTAAACCAGTTTCTCTGTATTATTGTTTTGTTATATATATATATATATATATTAGTAAAAACTGTTATTCCCATTTCCTCATATCTTTGCCTGAAAGACCCTTAATTTCAAATTTATAATAATTCAGAGGGAAGGGGGTTGTATTTTTCCATTCCAAGGGGGGCTCCTGCCTTCCTTAGCAGACACCTGTCTTTCAAACCAAGACAGCCAGTTTACAGAAACAATGAAAATAATAATACTTCCAATAGCTGGTTAAAGAAGAAAACAGCAATTGCTGACTTCAGATAAATAGAGCACTTGTTCTGCTACTGTCTATCCATCTATATCAATTTAAATTATATGGCTGCTTTCTTTTGATATCTTCAGAATTTTTCACTAAATATATTAGTAATATCAAATTATAATTTCTTTTATGAAAAAGAACTACATTTTCAACATCAAAAATGGCAAGAAAATAGTAGTTTCCTTAAACAGCTAAAATATGCTGAAGATAGCTGTAAATTTGGAAAGAAACCAAAGAAAATAGATATGGTCTAAAAGGCATGGGTGAAAGAAAGAAAATATTAATATAATTTTTTTTTTTTTTAATTTTCAAGGAAAACAATAAAATAACCTTGTGAAATTTATGCATCCATGACATAAGTCAGGCTACATCCTATATGATGTTAAAGCTGTGGTAATAATCACACAGTACTCCACTGTCTTTTTCCGTCTCACGATAATTTCTGCAGATGTCTCCATGTAATTGGGGTGGAAGGGAGAGAGAATACAGGATTGCTCACATTTCTGAAAATGAATTTCAGCTTTCAAGCTGAATCAGTAAGTCTCAGAAGCCTCACAGAAGAAAAGTTACTAAGAATGGTGCTTCAAGTATTCTAATGAAAGTTGGCTTCAGTGGAGTGAGACACTCTGCAGAAGTGAGAAAACACAGGACACCCATTTGTGGGACAGCGGGATCTAGAAGATAATTTGGCTAGGAATTGGTCACAGGGTACTTACATTGTGAGTTACAGTCACTACGAGCCCAAGTAGTACATAGAATCCACAGGATAGTGTGGGAAACATAAGAAAAGGAAGAAAGATTTTTAGGGGTGAGAAATAAAAGTAGGTTTCAGAAATAAGACGAAGAGTTTCGGATTAGCTTTGCCTGTGAAAAACTTCAAGAAGATACAATTATACATTAAGCAAGGACATTAAAACAATGGTTAGAGTTTCTAGGTTTGGCTGAGATAGCTTTTAGAGTTGCAAAAATATGTTTAACAAGACAGATAAGGTTAAGCTTAATAATGGAATACTGTGCATTGTTACATAATGTACAAACAAGCAAGTATTGTGTATAACAGGTGTACGTGCGCTAACGAGGATTGGTTAAGACAGTTGTCTATAACCTTTAAAAGTATGCTATTGGCTGAAAAGCTTTTAAGAATGCTCTGTATTCCGGAAATCTCCGGAATGCCTTCGACAACGCAAGCTTGTATCATCTCCTGTGTCTCAACTCTGTATGTGAGACTGATAAAATAATAAAAAAGCTCCTGGAGCATCTGTCCTGGGTCCCCATCCTGTTTGAACCCGCTGACAGGATAGTTACACCTTATGAATCTAAAGACATTGCCCCATAGAGTTGAAGGAGACAATCATAGGAAATGTGCAAGCTAGAGGCAAAGTGAAACCTTTGTGCAGCTCCAGAGCTATTCAAAAAGTTGCATTGAATAGAATGACTCTGATACTGTGAATTCACATTCACTTTTTAATTTTGTCATTTTATACAAAGATTCTGAAAGTAGAGAAAATACCTACAGTGCATTTGACGGTCTTTTCCACAGTGCTGCAAGTTTCATCTAGATAGTTATACTTATGACCCCAAATAATCCCTTTCAATCAATTTCATTGCTACAGTGTACTCACTGCTGTATTGTTCTTCCTCCAACAGTTCTACTCAAACACCTGATTAAAAAGAAAAATTATGTGAACATAAAATTCATGCTATTTTCTTTAACTAAACTGATCTGGACAGACGCTAAAATGCAGACAAATGTCTAGCCTAAGGCTTGGTACTGCAAAAGAAATTAATGTATATGAGTGTATGTAATTTCCTGAAAATATCTACTATGACTTCAAAAGTCAAAGCAGACCATGGGAATGCTTTTCTCTTGGCAAAATGCCACTGATTTCCAAGGCAAAATTATATTGAAATAAATCACTCCAATGCCATATAGCTTCCCTTCTAATAAGCCTTTCTACATCTAAAGTATGACAAGGCTTTAAATTAAAGTGCTAGATATCACAGTAATCTTCAGGAGCACAAAAATGGGGACGAAAATCTGTATTCCAGTGTACTTATTGAATGTGATTCCTAATAATTTTATCAAAATCTCTCTAAAGTAGATGTGAAATAGGAATAACAGAAATGTGTAACAGATATATTTATGCCTCCAGGCCATAACACCAATCCCAAGCATAAGGCGAACAGTGATACATGTAGAATTTTTGCTGGACGAGCCACTTTCAGCAGCTGCATGCCAGTCCTGGGCATGCATCTTTTCTCCAGCCAGGCAAGGAAAGGATGTGAAATGCCAATGAACAAAGGTGATACCCCAGTTTGCCGTACTATCAGTGTATTTTGCAGAACCACAATAAACAGGGTTAAATAAGAGAATTTAAGATTACTGGATGGGTGGGAGCTGTGCTTTGTGAATGTGGGGAGCTGGCTGGGAACAGTTAATCAGACTCCCCCAGGGTTTAGAATAAGGTGAGGTATAGAGTAAGAGTGGGGGAAAGGGGCTGGAGGCTGCTACCTGTCTCCCGTACATGACATTATCTGTCAGCTCCAGCTTCTCGAACCTCTTCTCTGTTCATACCACTTGTGGTGCCAAAAATATGTCACATTAAGAATCCCAACCAAACCAGAAAGTGAGTCTCCCCTGCACTTAGCTGCCATTTCCTCAGCACTCTGCTGTCAGACAGAAGACATGTGAGTAAGTAGCTTGCTTGTT
Source organism: Gymnorhina tibicen (assembly GCA_013399875.1). Taxonomy (NCBI): domain Eukaryota; kingdom Metazoa; phylum Chordata; class Aves; order Passeriformes; family Artamidae; genus Gymnorhina; species Gymnorhina tibicen. The sequence goes on from VXAZ01005107.1 coordinate 101,551, forward strand.
GTGGGGAGAGAGAAGACAGAATTGAGCTACAGGCTGTGGGATGTGCCTGCAGAATGCCATGGCAGCACAGAGAGGCTTGTCTCTACCTGACCTTGGGGGGAAGGAGATGCCACAGGGCAGAGCCCTGCGGAGAGGAGCCTGCTGGAAGCTGACAGACACCTGAACAGTGCGTGATCACCCTCATATGCGGACATTACGGAAGTGTGTTACTGACGTGGCAATGTGTGATAGGTCGCTTGGTGAAAAATACCACATAAGGCAATACTGTGTCTTGAAGAAGTATATAAAACCAGCTCATTTCTTTGAATAAGTGTCTCAGATTCCCTGCCAGTCTGAGTCCGTGCCTCAGTTGTTACACGTTGTCACCACAGAAATCATGCAGATACACCACTTGTCTTACTATCTGCCCTTACAGACAACCTCTATGGTACCCCATGTACCCTACAAACTAGGAGCAGTTTGCATCTGGCTGACTTGGAAATGGTTCTGTGCTTACCTTTAGACTCCCCACTCTGAGTCTATACATATGACGTGGCTACAGTAGTAAATTTCCTACTCACATTAGGAAAGACAGAAGAACTACACTAAGCCATGGAAATTTCTACCCACAGGTGTAGTGCTATACTTTTTGCATGCAAGCACAACCTCTCTAAAATGAAAATGAAAATTTCTTTCCCACAAAAAAAGGACCACAGAGGTTCAGAAAAAAATACCTCCCTGCTTTCCACAGTGTAGTACTTCTTACTATACAGATTTTTTGAAGGATATCTGGCTAATTTATATCTTGAAGTGGCACAAATTAGGAGCAGCTAAGCAGTCTTCTGGGCTAAAAATCTTCCTGAAACTTCAGAAAGCCTAGCTCATACAAGTTTGGAGGCATACTTTTTTTATAGAAAAGCCTTTCATGCTGAATGTAGAGCTACCAGGACTAGAGCAGATGGCAGATGGTCTCTTTTATGTGAAAGAGACAATCTCTGAGACTGTGAAATGCTACACTTCGTTTACTATCCCTCTCAAAACCTAAGGTCCTACAGCCACTACTGTCCCTGCATTACAGCATTTCTGCTAGCTAGCCAGTCCGTGGTTTTTGCCAACAGATGCTGAAATTTTACCTGCAGGAATAGACAGATAAAACTAAATTCTAATCAGCTGGCTGTACATTGCTTTTTGACACAGTTGTTGCTGTATCTGGACACAGGCTTCCAGAATGCTACTTTTGGTCAGAATGAAGACAAAAAATGAGTTCTTAAATGCAAATGTATTTTAAAGCCACATAATACATATGTAATAAAATAGTAAGAGTGAAATATAGGGTGAGACATGCTGAAAAAGTAAAACAAGGAAAAATCACACCTGATAAAGGTGCTTGATAAGAACTAACCTTGACTGTAATAGTGAACATAATTTCAAAATATACAGTACTAACCCAGCCTTCATTGATCTGTTGATTTTGTTCTGTTATTGCTGGGTTTAGTTTCCATTAAAACTACCTCTATTTGTAGTTTAGACAAAAACTGTGCTCACATTTCAAAGACCTACATAAGACATTAAACTGGAGAATATAAATTTCTAAATAATAATTTGATGACATAACTAGAACAATTATAGCGAGGAAAAAGTACATAATTCACATACAAATTCCAGTACATTTGAAATTAAAAAGTTTCTTGAGGTATTCCAGTACAGTCTGAAAACCCTTCAGGCTTGGAAGAACAAACCTGTTTATATATTACAACATTAACAGAGAGTGGATTGAAGTCACAACACATTTTGAAATGAAAAGTTATTCCTGACTGAAGATGTACATTTCTGATTTCTGATACTTTCCAAACCTCCTCTCTCATGTAACATGCAGCAAATCTCTCTCTAATATTTGCAGACACCTAAAACAACTGACCACAAAACAAGTGAAAACTTTGAAGCTTCAGATCCATGTAGCAATATAAATTAAAACCTTTCCAAAACTCTCAAGTCTACAGTCATCCCTCTCAGACAATAGAAGACTACTCATTTAATTCAGAAACACCAAGAGAAACTCACCTGTTTCATAACCTTTTTGGACTTTGCCTTTCCCAAAGCCTTAAGCTTTCCCTTTCGTTCACACCATCTGTCCTGAAAATACCTCATATTGCTTCCTAGAAATTTAGAAAATTTAATAGGAGAAAAATGCCATAAAACTGGAAAGCCTTTAAAAATCCAACTCTTGCACTTCAGATTGCAGCAACATATTGAACCATATTTCAAAGTGCATACACATCAGTATGTCCTTCCAATCAGCTGATCCTTGATGCTGTACAAAAAATTAAAGCCTTAAATTTATTTTTTTAAAAATGTTGAGAATACAATAATATTCCCCAGTTTTCCCATTATATAATCTATATGGCTTGGTTAAATTAAAAATTCCAATGGAAAACTGATCCAGAAATGTTTATCTCCCTCCAAAACTATTATAATGATCAGTGAATTCTGTCAGCGGTTAGTTTGCCTTGGGTTTTCTTTGTCTCTCATATTTTTATGTCTATATGGTTTTCAAATAAAAGATAGAAAGAGATCATAAAGAATTCATTGAGAGCTTTTGAAGAAGGAAATTGAAACCATCAGCCAGATATGAAAGCTCTTGAAATTAGTAACTGCACAGAGAGTGAAGAATGGACTACCGTTCCCAGAAGATTGCATGTAAAATGCAATACTTAAGTATCACAAACATGGCTGACATTCTGTTTTCCAGAGTTCATTCCTATTCTGATATTACAGAGGTGCCAATTAGAATTGTTATTCTGATAGTTCACAGTGGCACTTCCCATGTGTATCTGCTACATTGGTTTTAAATAGATCAGAAAATGTCAGGAGCCAACTGAATAACCTACAACTTCTTCACAACCTGGTTGCTAATAAGGCAAGGCTGTGAACATTTTTTTCAGAGGAAATGCTTTACTAAACCCTTTTCTGATAGCAGATACAGTCAAACAGACTGAGGACTTATCTGAATTAAAAATAACACTCAAAAAACTTAATCCACATGAGTTCCGTGAGGGGGCTGAAAGCAATATAAAAAACTAATTGTGCTGACATAACACTACAAAAAGAAATTACTGTCAAACTCTGACCAAGATATATTACTGGTGACTTCAGAGATTTCATCTGAAACAATTCTCACCTTCACTTGGTATTGTATATTTAAAACTATTTTACCTATTGACCTGAACTTCTCAGAGCTACTCATATTTCTGATTTGATTTTAAACACAGAAAAGAACCTTCTTTTCCTTCACACCTCTAACAAAATGGTAGTATCCAAGCACACCAATCCAATTGTTTAATTAGTGAACAAGTGTCTACCTTTACTGTAAAGCCTTGTAGTACTAAAGACAAAGAAGGGAGTACTGTAAAACACAAGATGTTTACTGTGCCATTTCCATAATTCTAGGTTAATAGCAAATGAGATGTAGTCCAGAGATCACACTTTTAACAGGAAATCCTACCTACAGGCTATACAGTTCTTTTTTAAGGGCAAGCGTCAGGTCCTGCACCTGGTGCGGAATACCCCAAGTGCCAGCAGAGGCAAGGCTTTCTCCTGCAGAGCAGCTCTACGGGGAAGGATCTGGGACTCTTGGTGGATCGAAAGTTGTCCATGAGCTGGCAGTGCCCTTGTGCCCAAGAGGGCCAATGGTATCCTGGGATGTACTGGGAAGAGTGTAGAAGGTTGAGGGTGGTGCTGTCCCTCTAGTTGGCCCTTGTTGAGGCCACATCCAGAGTGCTGAGTCCAGTTCTGGGCTCCTCGGTACAGGAGAGACAAGGATCTCCTGGAGAGGGTCCAGTGGAGGGCCAGAAAGACAATTTAGGGTCTGGGCCAAGGTTAGTCTCCTCTCTTATGAGGAGAGACTGCAGGAGCTGGGCCTGTTTAGTCTGAAGAAGAGAAGACTAAGAGGGGATTTCATTAATGCATAGAAATATCTCAAAGGCAGGTACCAAGAGGATGGTGCCCGACTTTTTCCAGTGGTGCCCAGTGACAGGATGCGGATCCATGGCCATAAACTGAATACACAAGAAGTTCCACATCAATGTGAGGAAGAACTTCTTTACATTGAGTGTGGCAGAGCACTGGAACAGGCTGCATAGGAAGATCATGGACTCTCCCTCTCTGAACACATTCAAAATATACCTGGATGTGTTCCTGTGTCACCTTCTCTAGCTGGGCATTGGCTTGGCAGGTGGATTGGACTGGATGAACTCCACAGGTCCCTTCCAACCCTAATGATTCTGTGATTCTCACCATGCAGCAGCAAGGGATATGCAACAGAGAACATTTCCCACAAGAGTGCAAAATGGCATCATTACAAACACCTGCTGGATTTCTTTACAATACTCACATCTATTAATCCAAACATCTGATGCACAGTACAGTGATACTTGTTCCATGAGACACATAGAGTGAAGCAGTTCTAGAGCCGCACAGACCAAATTCCTCTGTTTTTTGAGGTAGCTTGCAATATCCACAAATGACGATGAATGTCAGGCAGTATTCACCCTTGACTTAAGATATTTTTTCATTTTCTCTCTTCTGAACATTACTGCAGTACAGAAATATTCAGTCGGGTATTATATTCCTGACCTCAGAGCTGACAACGCAGCAGGTAACACTCTTCCAGTAAATCTGCCATAACGAACCTGCACACAGGCCATGCAAACAAACTTTCTGTAGTGCTGAAACATTACAGCTGGAATTAGCCACATGAAGCAAAACAGGTGGTTTTGGGACACCTGTCCTGTCCCTGGGTCACAGAACAATTGAAGACGGAAGACACTTATAGGCATCACCTGGTCCAACACCCCATGCTCAGGAGGGGTCATCTAGAGTAGATGGTCCTAAACTATATCCAGAAAGCTTTTGTTTTGCTTTGGTTTGCATTCTTTGGTTTCGGCTGGGTTTGGCTTTTTTTTTCTCCAAGAATGAGGACTACCACTTCCCTGGAAACCTGTGCCAGTGCTCACAAACAGTCACAGTAAAAATGTGTTTCCTGATTTTCAAGAAATACCTCCTGTATTTCAATTTATGCCCACTATGTCTTGTCCTGTCATTGGGCACCACTGAGGACAGCCTGCTTCCATCTTCTTTGCACCCTCCCTTCAGATACTTACGTACATTGCTTAGATCTCTCTGAGCCTTCTCTTTCCCAGGCTGAACAGTCTAAATTCTCTCAGCCTTTCCTCATAGGAGAGATGCTCCAGTCCCTTAATCATTTTAGTGGCCCTTCATTGGACTTTTTCCAGCATGTCAATACATCACCTGTAGTGGGAAGCCCAGATGTAGACACAGATGTGACCTCACCAGTGCTGAAGAGACATGAATGATCACTTCCCTCAGCCTGTTGGCAAGACTCCTCTTCATGTACCCCAGGATGCCATTAGTCCTTGCCTTCTTGCAGCAAAGGCACATTGCTGACTCATGTACAACCGGGTGTCTACCAGGACCCCCAGAGCAGTTTCTGCAAAGTTATTTTCCAGCTGGGAAGCTCCCAGCATGTACTGATGCCTTGTGTTATTCATCCTCAACTGCAGAGCTTTACACTTCTCGCTGAGCTTCATGAGCTTCTCGTCAGCCTATTTCTAGAGGTTACTCCAGGATGAGAGCACAAGCTCTGAATGACAGCACAGCCCTCTTAATACATCAACTACTCCTGCCACTTTTATGTCATCAGCAAACTTGCCAAAGGTACACTCTGCCCCATCATCATGATAATAATTAAGTACTAATTAATTATTAATGAAGATATCAAACAGGATCAGGCTCAGTATTATCCTTGGGGATCACTGAGTGATACTGGCCCTGAATTAGACTTTGAGAGACTAATCACCACACTCTGGGCCTGGCCACTCTTCCACCAGGCCAGGCATTTCAATGTAGAAGTTTATCCACCTGGTCAGGCATGAATGCCTCCTGATGAAGCCATATGAAGCCATATGACGTTCTTGTCAATGTGCCTAGAAATAGTTTCCAGGGATTAAAGTGACATTTGCTTTCTGCCAGTGTTCAGGCATTTCTCCCAGATGCCGTGATCAATCATTGTGAGGCAATGCATTGTTATTGCAATGAGAAGGGAAGGGAAGGGAAGGGAAGGGAAGGGAAGGGAAAACAAAGTCCAGAAGTCTTTTTTCAATTACTCTGAAACTGAAAGCTCTAGGTATTTTGGCTTAATAAAATACATCCTTAAACTAGTCCAAAGAGGAAAAGGAACCATGCAACGTCTTCTGAGCAGAAACTTTCCTATAGCAAGACTTTCTAACATATGCAAAGCGTACTTATAGCATAAAAACAGATATATATTTTTTATCCATATCAAGGTGTTGTCAAAGATCACTTCAATGCAATTAAGATACTATTGCTTTCTTTAAATCTTCATTCCTAAATCACAAGTTACCATAATATGCCAACATGTTCTTTGACAGATTGCTTCCTTAGCTATAGGGAAAGGAAACCTGGCAATATGGACCTCTTTAAAATATATAAAAAAAGCCATGTTTACTTTTTTTTTTAATATAAAGGCTCAATCTCCTTCAGTTGCCTTGTTGTATCAAGTGCTGCCAGTAGCGGTTCCTGCAGTTGCCAATATGTGACCACTGAACTCATCTTCTCTGAATGCCCTCAGAGCAAATTGTCTGGGGCCAGCCAACACCACAGCCTTGGGATCAACTCCTTTTCAAATCTTTACCTTGACAGAAAGTTGTATATTTGCCACAGGTGACAGATCATTACAGTTTTTAAATCAGCAAACACAGAGTAAGAATGAAACACTGAATAGCATTTTATCAACTTAGAGCCGTGCAGTATAACAAATTGGTTTTTGCAAATGTATTATTTTATGTCATTACATAATATGCAGGCTCAAAGGCTGGCTGTGCCTCAAATTGTCTGGACCTACGTAACAAATGAAAAAGAAAATGCAATGTTGTATATGTAAATTTGAACTCAAATATTGCTCTTGTATAGACTAAAACTGATTTTCAGTTCTCTAAGCTGATATTCTTCTTTACAGATCTATTCACCAGGATTTGACTGCTAACTTAATTACTTTATAAATGTCACTGCTGATCTTAGGCAAAGGCTGGAAGCATTAATGAAAAATAGAAACTCTGAACATAGCCAAGGCAATATGTTTAAGATATAATTGCATTTTAGATATAAAAAGCATCTTTACTAAGATTTTGCTGAACCTCAAGTAGTTATGTTGCAGCTGGCAACAAGAAAACAGAAAGTTCCATGGAGCAGTAACAGACAGTAATGATCCTTTCATATTAATGACAGCCAGCAGATAATGAAACCACCGTGTGAATCGCCTATTTACACTCAGCAATACCACAGCTGTTAATGGACCAGTGAAGTGAAGAAGAGAGCAAGCTGTAGTAGAGAATGTAGTCACAGCTGGAATCAGCCCAAGTAGCAGATTCAGCTACTGAGAAGAGAGGAGACTCCTCCTGAACTCCTCAGTGTATAGTAGTTACTTTAGAAGTACATAACCAGAGTTATGCTGAGTTACAGTTCTATTTATTAGGACCAGTTCAAATGAGGTCTCAAAATCAGGGGAAAAAACCCTGATTTTCCAACCTCCTCCCGCCCATTATGAATCAGGAGCTAATCTGTGCAGAAAGAGTGACACCAAAAAAGCATGAACATTGTTAGTAATTGCTGACTTCTCACTGACAGTCACTGAAGTACCCATTTGCCATCTGGACCTCTCTAGAGAGGTTTACAGTCTGCTGGGGGGTTACATTTGCAATGTTCCAAAGAGGCTGCCACACCTGGTAAAACCAGAGCACTATCGTGCACTCCTACTCTTCACACGGGCTCAAATTAGGCTGCAACAAGGAGTTTGCAAAGTATCAAAGGGGGCTTCAAGTCGTTCAGAAAGATGTTGAAGGGATCAGAACCACGGGTAGTGTTCTCCTCTATGCCCCTGTCAGAGACTGAAAATAGTTCATGCCTCAAACACTGATATAAAGTTTTAAAGAAGCAACAGCCACAGAAACCTCCTTTAAAATTGCTGATTAGATTAAAGGAAACCTATTGTTCAATCACCTCAGGTTGAAGGAAAGGTATGCATCCACAATAGACCAAAGCCTCCAGCTGCCGTCCCAGCTGAATTTGGGGTGGGAGGAGAGCACAGCTCACAGAAGCCAAGTTTACACAGACTCCCCCCAACCGAGGGGGAGGAGGAGGTTTTTGGGTTCATGGTGTAACCTCTGGTGAGAGACAATAAACACCCATCCTCCGATTACACAAACTGGCCCAGCTGTGGAACCCCCAGCCCCACGGGACATCCACGTGAGAGGCTTTGCCCCACAGGACTGCACGTGATGCCACAGACCCAGAGACTGCTGTAAGAGACTGACCCCTCCCCCGGGGGGACACGCCCGGACATGCCTGCCTAGCCTGAGCATATATACCCATGGGATTCTATGCTTTATTGGGGGAACCTTCACTGCCAAGAAGACCAGCTGGAGAGGATCAACAGTACATCGTTGGGATCCACGGAGTGGTGACATTTTCCTTATTCTGTCCCTGTCACTTTCTTTCTGTCCCTCCCACCTATTTTCTACTTCTTTCTTTCTTTTTCTCTTTCTCTCTCTCTCTCTCTCTCATATTCACCATCAATTAAACCCATATTATTGTCACTGGCATATGGTCTCGTTTGCACCTTAATTTGGGCAGAGGAATTTCTAAAGAACCTCTAAGGAAGGAATAATAGTAATAATTGGATCATAACAACTCCTAGCTGGAGACTGGGGACCAGAAAGAAGATGAATGGATCAGGAGCATGGTTGACTGCATGGCTGGTGCCATGCTCAGCGTTTTGGGTTCTGTGATCTACAATGCACCCTTGAGAACCAGCTGACAGCCAGTGGGGCTCACCTGACTCAGTGGGGTGAGTGTGTTCTGGGAAGGAAACTGGCTGGGCTTCTTACCAGAGTGTTAAAGCATACTCAGCAAGGGAAGGGGGTGTATTTCCAAATGTCAGAGAGGAACCGGGAAACAACAACACTTCTAGGAAGCAGCAAGGAAATACCTGTAAATCATCACCAAGGAATTAGGGAAGGATTGTCCCAAAAGGTGAAGGGATCTCCAGCCCAGATGAAGTGCTTCTACACAACTGCATGCAGCATGGTAACAAACAAGACAAGTTGGAAACTATGGTGCAATTAGAAAACTATGACCTAATTGCTATCATGGAAAAATGGTGGGACAAGTCCCCCAACAGGAGGACTACCATCAAGGGCTACTAGATTTTCAGAAGAGAGAGGATGGGTGTTAAGGAAGTGATAGCTTGTAAAGAGCTGCCTATGAGACACAGACACAAACAGTCTGAGAGCCTGTGGATGAAAATCAAAGACAGGACCAAAGGACACTCTATGATTAGGGTCTGTTACAGGCCACCTGATCAGAGGGAGCTGCTGATGAGGCCTCTTGCTTCAGTGCCAGGATCATCATGCTCACAGCCTCCCATCCTAGTGGGGAATTTCAACCACACAGACATATATTGGGTAAGTAACACAGATATCTATAGGTAAACCAGGAGGCTCCTGGGCTACATCAAGGACAAACTCCTGGTCCAGACAGTGGACAAACCAACCAGAGGAGAAACATTACTGGATCTACTGCTCACCAGCGTGGATGAGTAACTATGCCCTGACTGAATACGTGATTTCAAGAAACATGGGCCTGGTAAAGAGTCAGGACCATGAACTTGGGAAGACTGAATTCCAGCTTTTTAAGGAATTAGTAGGTATCCCCTGGGAAACTGTTCTTAGGGACAGAGGGGCTGACCAGAGCTGACATCTCTTCAAGGACATTTATCTCAAAGCACAAGAGGTGTCCATCACAGTGTACTGGAAATCAAGTAAAGCAGGATGAAAACTGACATGCCTCAACAAGGATTTGCTCCTCAAGCTGAGGAGAAAGAGGTTAATGCAGAGCCACAGGAAGCAACAACAAGTGAACTAGGGGGAGTACAGGAATATAGTTTGGATGCATAGGGATGGGGTCAGAAGACTAAGACACAGATGGATGAGACTTGAAAAGAGATGTGAAGTATAACAAGAAGGGATTCTGTAAGTATGTAGGTCAGAAAATAAATTCCAAGGATAGTGTACTCCCATCTCTGGTAGATAAGAAGGGAAATCTGGTATCAACAGATATGGAGAAGGATGGAGCACTCCACAAGCTCTTTGCTTCAATCTTCACTGACCACCAGACTTTCCATGTCTCTCAAGTCCTTGAACGTCTAGGTGGGATGCAGGTGTGAATTCCCTCCCACTGTCATTGAAAAGCAAACTTAAAACCACTTGACGGAGCTGAATAACCACAAGTTTACAGGATCTGATGACATGCATCTGGGGTCCTGAGGGGTGATGCTGTTGCCAAGCACATCTCCATCCTATTTGGAGAGTCATAGTAACCAGGTGAAATCTCCAATGATGGAAGAAAAGGAACCTCGCTCCTATTTTTAAACAGGGGATAAAAGGAGACACAGGGAACTGCAAACTGGGGAGTCTCACCTCTGTGCCTGGAAAGATCATGCAGCAGATCCTCACAGAAAATGTTTTAAGGCATATAAAAGACAAGGAGGTGATCCAAGGCAGGCAGCACAGGGACTGCCAGTAGCAAAGAGGGATTGGATGAGCTGGGCTGACCCTGGAACCTCCACATCCCCTCCCTCAAGCCCAACTAAAGATGGCAACCCTTCTGCTTCTGGCCCCAGCTGAACCAAGGCCCCACAATAATGTGGGTGGTATGGAATTAAATAGTCCTAGAAACTACACCCCCTTTTTTCTATAACCACAACACTAAGGGCAAATTGTGCCTGACCAAACTGGCAGCCTTCTGTGATGGAGCAACTGCAACAGTTAACAAGCAAACACCGGCCAGTGTCATCTATCTAGACTTCTGTATGGCCTCTGACACTGTTTCACACAACATCCTTGTCTCCAAATTGAAGACAGATTGTCTTCAAATTGGACATGGATTTGAAGGGTGGACTATTTGGTAGGTAAGGAATTGGCTGGATGGACACGTCCAGAGAGTGGAAGTCAATGTTCAGGTGGATCTGATGACAACTGATGTTCCTCAGATCTCTGTCTTGGGACCAGTGCTCTTCCTCAGTGTCTTCCTCAATGACACAGACAGTGAGGTTAAGTTGTCCCTCAGCAAGTTTGCAGATGAAACAAAGCAGAGCGGTACTGTTGACACACCTGAAGAATGGGATGTCATGCAGGAGGACCTGGATGTGAACACAGATGGAGATGTCATTGAGAGCAATCCTGAGGAGGACTTGGGAGTTCTGGTGAATGAAAAGCTGGACATGAGTCAATAGGGTGAACTCACAGCCTAGAAAAACCAACTGTGTCCTGTGCTGCATCAAAAGAAGCATGTCCAGCAGGTTGAAGGAGGTGATTCTCTCCCTCTGCCCTTTCCTTGTGAGACCCCACACGGAGTGCTGCATCCAGCTCTAGGGTCTTCAGCACAAGAAAGATGTGGACCTGTTGGGAGGGCCATAAACATAAGCAGAGGGTTGTCTTCTATGAAGACAGGCTGAGACAACTGGGGTTTTGCAGCCTGGAGAACAGAAGACTTTGGTGAAATCTTATGGCAGCATTGCACTACCTTAACAGGACTTTAAAAAAGAGGCAGAGCTACTTTTTATGCAATCTGATAGTTTTAGGTCAAATGGGGAACCATTTTAAAATTTATATTAGAATTAAATTAAACATTAGAAGAAATTCTTTATTCAGAGTGTGATGAGTCACTGAAACAGAGAAATTGTGGGTGCCCATCCCCAAAAGTGTTCGATACCAGGTTGGATAGGGCTTTTAGCAACCAAGTCTAGTGGAAGTTGTCCCTACCCATGGTAGGGGGAGGTGAAACTAGGTGATCTACAAGGTCTCTTCCAACCCAAGCCATTCTATGTTTCTATGAAATCTCCCACAAGCCAGGACCTAGAGGCTGCATCATCAAGAAAAGACCATTACATTTTTCATTTTACTTGGTGCTTCCTTTGCAGAAAATAAACACAGTAAAACAGTTCTGATGTTGCATAAATTCTCAAGGGGGAAAAAGAAGAACGTATTGTCCAATGTTAACTGTAAACTATGCAAGACTAATGCAAGACTGTGTTATTCCTAGGCATTCATTAATTAAATATGAGGTTATTTGCTATCCCTATAAGTTTTTTTTCCTAGCTTATAATATGCTATCCTTAAAAACAAGGCCACAACACAGAATAAGGAAAAGAAACTAAATTAAATGTGATTATCTGATTTACTTTTTCACATTAAGCCAATGAGTATTCTAGAAGACACATTTCAATTCCTCCCAGTCTTGCTGCTTTGAAATAGCAGCTACTTGTAAAGTAGAACAAAGTATTGAGTTTTAGGAACTGTAGTATTTGGCAGCTGTAGAAAATGCAGTGCGGAAGGAAAACCACATTGTTTTCCTTCAGGTTTCTAAGTACCTTAGTACATCAGAAGCTTGTAAATAACATAAATTGCCATTGTACACAAAATTCCTGTCATTCATAAAAGTATTCACTTTCAAAAATTGAAAAAGTATTAAACATACCAATAACAGCCTTCTCTTTGATAGTGTTGTTTTCTGGTGAAAGATGATAGTTTAAATTATAATTGCTAGTTAAACAGGTTAGGTAGAAAAGCAATACAATTAGATCTAATTCAAAATGAGGTGCCTTTTGACATGCATATTTTTTTACAGCAATGGAGGACACTAATAAAATTATATTTAATAACATATGATAAGTATGTTCTTACAGTATTTTTCCTGTAAAGGACACAGAAGTATAACTCATATGAAATTATGCTGAAATTAGTAATTTCAGTAGTAGCTGGCATTACCCACTGCATATCTTGGGTGTAATTGAGATTGTTATACACTATCTTCCCCTTAAACAAAGGTACTTTACAAATTCAGTGACATAAATAATCTTATTTATGGATAACATTTGAGGAAAGTAATGTTCTACAAGAGCTAGAAATAAAAGCTCTCAGCCCTGTGGAGGACTTAGGGATACTAGTGGATGAAAAATAGACCGTGAGCCGGTTATGTGTTCTTGAAGCCCAGAAAACCAGCCTTATTTTGCAAAAAAAAGGAGCAAGGCCAGCAGATCAAGGGAGGTGAGTCTCTACTCTTCCCTCCTGTGACTCTGCCTGAAGTACTACATCATTCTTAGCACAAGAAATATATAGCCCTGTTCGAGCAGATCCAGAGGAGGGCCACAAAAATCATCACAGAGCTGAAACACCTCTCCTCCAAGGAAAGGCTGGGAGAGTTAAAGTTGTTCAGCCTGGAGAAGAGAGTTCTTAATGCAGCTATTCAATATGAATAGGCTTATGAGAAAGTTGGAAAAAGACTTTTTAGAAGGGTTTTTAGTGACTGGACAAAGGTTAACAATTTGAAACTGAAATAGGGTAGACTTAGTTTTAGATTGGATCCAAGGAAGAAATTCTTTATGACAAGGTTGGTGAGTCACTGAATGTTGTGAGTGTCCCATCATGTTAAGTGTTCATGGTCAGCTTGGACTGGGCTCCGAAAAACCTAATCTAATGAAAGATGTCCCTGCGTATGAGAGAGGGGTGGGGATAGATGAGCTTTGAATGTCCCTTCCAGTTGAAATGGAATCTGTGATTCCATGAAGATTGGATTCACAGATGTCTGAAGTCAAGGTGGAGAACACTACTTGGACCCTCTGTATACTACTGACCTGGCAATTTCCACTACTTAAATGTTACAGATTTTTTTTAGGAAAGTGTTAACCTGAACTTAAAGATTGCTGGTGATTGAGAATTTGTGTTTTATAAGTCATCCCATGGTTACTTTTATGGAAAAACAGACCTTTTGTTTCTAATCAGAGATCTGAATTCAAGTTTTAGTCTTCTGCCTTATGTTTGCCTGCTGCAATAAAAAATCCTGCTTCTAGACAGTAACCTTGCATTTATAAATATTGACAAGCAAATGGACTTAAGAACAACATTGTTCAATGAACTTATAAATGCATGGGTTGTATTTATTTCTTTTTTTGTTTCTGACTGTCCCCCAGATTATTTGTAGCAATCTTATCTGTGAATAACAAAAAATTTTTGAGTAAGATTAACAGCAATGCTGAGTACTAATACAACTTCTCTATTCAAGTACTTCCTGTTTATATATTCAATAATGCTGATAGTAGAATTTGCATTGGCACTTTTGTTTTGGTAACTATGTTTGCATCCCTAGCTTTTTATAGTTACAACTCCATTCTATAAACACAGACTTTGTGATTTCCCTTCCTATAATTTTCAGTGGATCATATTAGACTATGACAGAATTCTAGAAATAGAATTTCAAGCAATATCAGAACAGATGTCTTACAGAAATTTATTACATCAATATCGATACTTAATCAACTAAATTTATAATTTCAATAAAAGAAAGTTTGGTAGGGTAGTTTCACATAGCCTAATTTCTCTAAGCCCACTTTGACACTATTTTATGCTATTTCAATTTTTTCATAATAATTTTTTAAATTGTCTTCTATTATTCTGGGTCAAATCAATGTCAATTGTTCTTATATTTTTAACTTTCCCCTTGATCAGAACTTGTTTAAAATCTGCATTAACACCTAGAGACCAACTTGAGTGAGTTTCATTTTAATAGTAATATAACTGCAGAAGAGTATAAGTGGATTAAATAACACACCAACTATTTAAAAATTGTTTTAACAGATTGAATGATAGAATATTAAAAAGAAAAGAAAACAGCTATTTTTTTTTTCTATATGGAAGACTGAGGAGCACATCCTTCATTGCTTTGCTTTTTAAATATGACTACTTAAGTGGCATTCTACTGCACAAAACTGAAAATCACTCATCTGTAACAAAAAACAAAGATGTAAATATTATCTCACCTAACTGCACTCATAAGTTTAGGACCATTTAAATTCTGTAAATTGAGTCTAATTTGAGTCTGAATTCTCAAAGTCTCAAGTCTTTTTAGATTAAAAACATTGCTTTATTAAATGAAAAGTACATGTAAAACTAGGTTTCTGAAACTCTACTCTATGTACACTTAAATAATTTTATATAAACAGATTATTAAATAGCAAGCAAAATAATGTTTTACCAGCAAACTCATTCTTACACAACTTGGAAAATTCCAATAAATATCCATAAAATCCTGTGATCTGAAACCATTAATAGAAGACCTGTGTCATCATTTTGCTGATAGTATTAGTTGACACCGCTTAGTGCCTTAAAGTCTTACATAGTACACTACTATACTGTAACTGCTTAGCACAGAAATTTCTATTGCATTTGTACTTGAATTTGCAAACAGTTAAAATCTTATAATATGCTTGGAAAAAACAGAAGAACTGCTACACTTTCTATATGTAAAGTTGTTGAAACTTATCTAAATTGAAAATCCCAAGGAGGACAATTTTCTTACAGAACAGAATGTAAATGGAAACTATGCGTGTGTTCTCATTTGAATATTGTAAATAACTAAATGTGTATTTGGTCTTAAGAAAACAACATTCATTTTCTAAATCAGTCTATCCCCTTTTATGAAATCAAATCTCTTCTTAAGATCATGCTTTGTGTTTCACTGTTTCAACTACAAGGTCTTCGTTCTTCATCTATGCCTGGGTATACTTTGTTACAGTGAACATCTACTTTCAGCAGATCTATGTGCAAATTAGTGGCTGTGCTGTGAACTCCAAAATAAATTATGTTGACTTAAAATGTGAAACAGCATCTTATGAAGGTTCTATTGCTCCTTGTTTTATCTGTAGTCAGTTGAAAAGACTACAGAAACAAATAAATAATTCAATATGATTTTCATGTCATTTTGGCCATCTGTATTTTCCTGTGTTTACTATTCAGGTGGATAAAAAGAGAGTTATTCAGATATCTGGTAGAGATCTAGAGATTTTTAATCTTCAGAGCTGGAGACTGAGCATTACTTTCGTAGTGTAGGAAGGAGCAGACTCTGCAAAAAGAGAAAAAAGAAGTAAATCTCAGACTTTAGCTATGTAATCCAGCACAAATAAATGGAGCCCTTAGCTAGAAACACCTGGGTTTGGTCTTATTTCACAGGTACTCTACAAATGATCTCTGTGCTATCTTTCAGAAATTCTGCTGGTTCATATTTTACAGAAGGTATTCCTTCTCCAGTCTGTTTTTCAAAAGCAGGTATTGGCATTATCTATAGCACAAAAGTTCAGAAGCAGGAAACACAAAAGTGATTCATGATCCAAACACCTCATAAAAAGGAGGGAGGTAAGTTCTGTCTAGGAAGGCAGAAAAGTGTATCCCTGACCTGCTTTGCCCCAGAAGAGCATAAAGCTGGCCTGTTCTCAATAGGGCCAAATGCAGGTTTCAGGCAGCTTGACAGACTTCCATATTTCATAAGAATGTAGATACAACTCCATCACTACATATTTTATGACTGTCTCTAAAACCAAGTTATGACCTTAGCTTTTCCTCCATTCTATTTCTCTCTCCATTTTAACCACCGTTGTTGGTTACCATTATCACTTTTATAGCAGACTTCAATTTAGAAATAGACAGAATGAATACTCATATGCACAGCTCATAGACACTAAGGAAGAAAAGTCCAGCATGAGAACATGAAAAGTCTTCTGGGCCCACATTCTGTGGCCTTTCTTTGTATTTCTTTTAACAGGTTTTGTAGGACAGCTTAAATTAAATATAGACCACTTAAATTAAATGTAAGGAATGAAAAGCTACCATAAGATTCATTCCACAAAAAGTCCTTTCTACACATAAACTATTAAAGGAATTAAAATGAACCTATGGGGTATTCTGTCTCACAGGAAACTTTCCCCTTGTTTTCAAACAAATTCTATTAAAGAACACTCAAGAGAGCAATAGTTTCTTAATGATGGTAAATATAAAACACAGTAGCAAAATGAAGTAATATGTAAAGTTTCAGGTGCTATGTAATAAAGATAAAAGCAGACATTTTACTATAATTGTACAATGGTTAAATAGTTAGTACCTTGAAACAGATAATATTGTCAATGTATATTCTACCAATACAAAGAGCCTTTCATATATATCTTGTGTTTCTTTTTGAAGAGGAGAAGCACTTGTTCAGGAATTCAAAATCACTAATACTAATCTCAAGAGAAGTAAGTGAATCTAGGGAATGAGAATAATCTTTGTGTACATCATCAATCAATTAAAGTTAAGGCATATACAAAAACAATTAACTTTCTATACATTTGTTCAATATCAAGAGTCTTAGTTAGGGCCCAAACTTTTAACAAAACACATTTGGCATTTTCACTATTAGTCTTATTTAATACCATAAAAGACAATTAGTGTTTAAGGGTGTATTTCTTGTTCTCTTAAAAATGAGTGTTCACAAAGTATGTCTGCATTTATATCCAAGATAGCGGGAAGCTTACTGCAAATTAACACATACCCCTTTCCCTTAGGTCTTCAATGTATGCTTTCATAAACTCTTTCTCAAATTGCTCACGTTCACGTTCATTTTCTATAATTTCTTCAGTATCTTCACAGACAATCTTTTCAACTGAACTGTCCTTGAGACTTACAAATCTAGAGAGAGATTAACACAAGAATATATGTACAGGCAGCTGAACATCACTGGCCAACATGAATGACATTTTAGAAATTGCTACCGGAGCCAGAAGGAGAAATGTGAAGAACATTAGCTCAATTTTGCATCATGGCAGTTTTAGGATACATCTATTACTAGAAATACAGATTTCAAATGGAACTTTCTCTGTAATCCACTTTCCATATAAAAATTGTTAGATTTCTCTTTTTCCATCTACCTACATAAATCATTCTTCACAATAACAGGTATATTTCTTTATTATGGAACTTCTGAAGGAAGTGTACACTAGACTGTAATTTCCCATCTGTTAATGAGCAATATGAACTTCATCCTAATAATACTGCCTAGCAATCTGGAATTTTGCCAGTATCACTTAGCTGACAATATGTACCTCCATTTTTTGGTTGTTATTACATTACTTCTCTTTTACAATACATGACAGGGCATGCATTACTTTATAATTGCAAAATTCCTAAAGCTACATTTTGCAGGTGGTTACATAAACAACTTATATAATGTGCAAATAAGTGCACAGCATTCTGAAAATCTCTGGTTTTCTCTCTAAGAAGGAAAAAAAAATTGTTACTTTCCAAAGAACAAATGTTCCAACAAATCATATGGCTTTCTAAAAATCGCATTAATTGCTATGAGTTTGTGATCAGCAGACCTTGGCTGGCCAGGTGCCCACCAAGCAGCTCTCTCTGCCCCTCTCCTCAGCTAGACAAGGGGCAATAGCAGATGAAAAAAATTATACATAAGCTTAATGAGAAAAGTAAAACCTATGCATAGAAGAAAAGCAAAGCAAAACAAAAAAATTACTCTACTTCTCAAAAGGTAATGTCTATCTACTTCCTGGGAAGCAGAGACTCACTATATGTAGTTGGTTTCTTTAGAAGACAAAAACTTCAGTAACACGATCCACCTCCCCTCTCCTTTTTCTTAGCTTTATATGCTGAGCATGACACCATATGACATGAAATATCCCTTTGGTCAGCTGGGGTCAACTGTTCTGGCTGTATCCCCTCCCAAACTCTGGCTCAGCCTATGGTGTTTTCTCAGCGGAGGGCTGGAGAGACAGCCTTGATGCTATGCCACCACTGCTCAGCAATTGCTAAAACCACTCATGTGTTATCAACACCTTTCTAGCTACCAGTGCAAGGAAAAGCTCTAAGGCACGATGGCTATGAGGAAAGTTAATTCCACCCAGAGCTAGCTCCATTCTGAGCCAGACCCAGCATAGAATCTGAAATGGTTCCATAATTGAAAACATGAACATTGCCTGCAGAAAGGCAAGATCTCTGTAACTGCAGACTAAAAGGTGTTTTAGTAAGGTGGTGTTTCACAGCAAAGAACTATTAAACTCATGTGACCGTACTTAACATTTTACTAGCCGTGTCTCCCTCTCCCAGCAAGATGCTCTTGTCAGCACTGAGCTTCCAGGCTACTAGTCCCACTCTGAAGCATGGTTTTGCAGCTCCAGAGTTAGAGCTACTATGACCCAGTCTACCCAGAAATAGCAGTTTAGACATACAGATGCACAATGTGGATTGATGAAAATCATAAAACTGTAGACCCTCTGTAATTTCCAATCTTTTCAGTGCCTCCTTTACCACTCTGATATAAATTGGGTCAGAATTTATAGAAACTGATGTTCATGAAAGCATTTCTCCTGGGTATATCTTACCTTATCTTCTTAAGAATACTTCCCTTTCTCTCTCACTTTTACTTACTTTAAACCTGTCGTTGACTCGCAGATGGCTGTGGGTATCTCAACCAAGTCATCACCACTGACAACTAGCAAGCGGAGCTTTGGCATATTAACAAGAGCTCGCGGAAGGTAAGTCAACTTGTTTTTCTGTAGGAGAAATGTCTGCAGTTCATCTAACCTATAAATGTGTAAAAGATAGAGATGACTTAAAATATTTATTTCAAACAGGAGCATCTATTCAAGATAGTACTACTGACTTAATCTTGTGTATAATAAGAGCAATTACATGCAACATTTTTGGCTTCTTAAAAAGTCACTCAAACACTACTTTCACAAAATTTCATCAACTTTAATGGAAATCTCCAGTGATGGTTCAGCATATAATATTAATAGCATACCTCTGACAAGTAATCAGAAGCATGCTCAAGATAAAAGGTTGCAAAATTTACTGTGCTTTCATACAGAAGATGTTGACAGAACATGATATAAAGCCTCACCATGTGCATCCTGCAACTAATGAAAAATACAGGTCACCTGCTCACACCTTTGCCCATATGCTGGTTTCGATGAACTAAGTATGTCTGTGGTAGGCAGTACATCCCCATCTATTGTTTTTCACTGGTAATTAGTACTGTGGGGAGCAAGAAAAGGACCAGCTCCCGGTCATAAGGCTCTTGCAAGTTGTCCGAATGAAATCAATTTAATGACAGTGTTCTGTGGAAGAATTTTGCTTTATTTCCCCTGGCTTTTCCTAGTACAATAGAAATTTGTGTCTCTGCCTTTATTCCTTGGGTTAGGGAGAAGACAAACAGCATAGCAAATTGATGAAACAAATTTGTCTTACTTGACTGGAAGGGTTCATTCCTAAAACACTGTTTCAGGCTATGCTTATCAGGCCCATGTGGTTTGTTTGAATTCAGGAAAAATAGTAAGTAAGGCTTCAGTTTACTGTCAACTCATCTTTATTAATCACAGACTATTGTAATGGTATTACAGACTGATAATTCATTGAGGTTCTTTGACACCATAGGCATTGAAATCGTGAGTCTGAATAAGAGTATTAGTTTACTGATGTGGGGGTTATCCTGATGTTTTCTAGTCTTCTGAATGCACGAGCCCAACGTCAAGCAAAGAAAACCTTATTTTGTGGTGTCTGATTATGATATTCTAGCATCAAATCTGGCAACTCAGTACCAAACGGAGAAGATGAAAAGTAGAAAGGGAATAATTTGAAGCTACAGAAATATAGGCTACAGGGAAAAAAAGTTCTTTAGGTTGAGAGGGTATCCTTCCATAAAAGAAAAATATCCTCTTAGAAACTCTTTGAAGTCAGTTGAATCTCTGGTCAGATACCTTGGGAAAAAATGGCAAGTTTATGTTGTTTGTAGCTAAAGCATGTGAATTACTAACACAAGTTAAGGCTTCAGTGCTGCTGTCAGAATAATCTGTGATTACACAATATCCCAGAAAAGTCTTTCTGCCCAGCAAAGAAAGGCCTTGCGAAATGAGCTTTCTGTGAAGTTCCTTCTGCCTCAGGGATTTCTATTCCCAGATAAAAAATAATCCAGAATATTTTTTTAATAAACTTTAGTTAGTATGTTTGGGTTTTTTCACTTAAGGCTAGGTAAAGTTTTGTAAACCAAGTCGCCGCAGCACTTCAGAGTGAATAAATAAGCTCAGGGATAAGAAAAGTGCTTTTTCAAGCTAGCAAGACCCATTAAAAGGATCAGCATGATTTTTTTAGAACTAGTTCTAGTGGTTATCTAAACTGGGAGAGTGAATATATGTGCACACATCCATGTATACTTCAGAGTAGAAGGGGAGGATTGTCAATGGGGTTTTTGAATATTACCAGTATTTTTCCTCTTTACTAACAAAGTTTATCAGGCTCTTTGAGTGACTAAGTGAGTCACCTTTGCTGGAACTGGAGCAGAGTATACTTGGTGAACTTCCCAAACAAAAAAAAGTCCAGATATAATGAAAGCAGAAAATATATTTAGTTAACTGACTGCCATCAATGAGCTAGAAAAATTAGTTTTTGTTCTCGAACCCAGTCCATCAATAATAAGGCAAATAAATGCAAAAATATGTGATACATTTCAAAATGTGACTTTCCATCTACAGTGTCCCTTGGAAGCTTATTATTTTCTAAATTCACTTAAGAGTTCCTATACCTGTCATTGAATTAAAACATAAACTACCTGTCTATGTCTTCTGGAAGATCTTTCAGGTTGTTGCTGCTAATGTCCAACCACTGCAAATTAGACATCCGGAGTACACAAATTGGAATAGAATGGAACTTGTTTGCTGACACGTCCACACATGTGAGTTGTTTCAGGTTACTTAGCTAGAAAGAAGTGGTGCTTTATTTTAGTTACTCTTGGCAAATACAAGAAGACATTTCATTCATCAACCATTTTTATTCCTCTAAAAGCACTTAGAAAGATAAGAATTCATTATTTTTTTACTCAACCATTTTGCTAGCTTTGTCTCTTAGTCATCATTTTATAGAAAAAGGAATTCAGAAATACCTACCTCCCAAATTGTTCATCACCTTTCTAACAGCATCAGGGGGTTGAATGAAATTTTTATTCTTTAAAACCCTACAGGTTTAGATGATAAGTCTGGAACCAGAAAATTACTTGGTTCTGAGGTGACAAAACACAATTTTTATAACTAATAGATACCAGTTACCATTCTCGAAATCAGAGATTTGATAACCCCTATCAAAATTACATAGATTTCCTTCACTATAACTCTACTATGGACTGAGAGCGGGATACCAGGACATGATTAGAAAATGAAACTACCAATTTGAGCCAACAGAAAATTTCATTCAATATTTTTCAAAGATCTTTAAAAATACATCTTCTGTACTGCAAACTAAATGTATAATCAAGTACACTAGATATTTTTATTGGAATTCTTTTCACAGGAATTCTATTTTTAAGTAATAAACACTTAGTGCAATGAAGTTTAACTACAAAAGTAAAATGTACCTGTTAAAGAAATTAATGTGTTGACTAAAGATCTCTGTGTACTGAATTAATTATGAACTCTACTGGTGTTCATAAAACCATGAAGCCAGCTAAACTGAATGTCAAAGGAGTATAAATGTTAACCAAAAAAGTATTTTAGAATTGAAATTGTTTTTCTGAGCTTCCAATCATCAGACACCGTCACAATCAAAATCTACAGATCACGATACAGAAGAAAAAGTAGCAAAAAAATTTCTTTGGCCTTTGCCTGAAGGTATCTTAGAATATAGGAAACAAAAACCCCAAACCAAACACATTTTCACTTCCAAGGTGAGCAGAACATTTGTAAAGAATAAAAGATGAAAAATTTATGAAGTAATAATATACATTCTGAATCCTTGAGAATTACTTTTTAATTATTAGAAATTAAGACCTGTGGTTTTTTTATATTATCTATCCAAGCTCCTTTTCACTGCAATACTACCAGACTTCTGTCTTAATTTGACCCTTGCTATTTAAAATCCTCACATTCACAGCATGGTGCTGTGACAGTGCCAGTTTCTTCTGAGACTTTTTGGTGGTGGTTTATTTTTTTGTTGGTGGGATGTAGGTTTCTTGTTTGGTTGGAGTTTTGTGGGTTTTATTTGCTTGCTGTTAGTTTTTTTTCTACTTATGACCTCATACAGCTGCAAAATCTTATCATTTTGAGAAATATTTTCAGAGAGATTTACTGAAGCTATCCTATTACAAATGACTACACAATTAAGTTTATGTTTCAAAAACATAATAGAGGTTCAGAGTTCCTGAAGTCAAAAGTATAATTTCAAAATCTCCCCCCACTGTCTTAAAATAGTCCTGGTGAGTCATCACCACGGACATGTCTCACTACAGATTCAGAGCAGGCAAACACATTTTATTCTGACACTTCTTACTTTCCAGCCATTTTGTCATTTTGGGGACTGACTGCTAGAAATGAACACTCAGTCATATTCTGTAAATTTTCCATATATTGAATCTTTTTTCCAGACAAACAGAACCTCTCTTTGAACAAGGAAAGCACAGTGACTCTTCTAGATTGTAGCCACAAGATACTATAGAAAGTATCTGGCACTATATACTGCAATTACTTTGTGGTTTCTTTGTGCTGTCCTCACAATTTCAAATCCCAAGTAAATATTTCAAGTTTCTCTAAACTCAGGATAACTTACTAAAACTGCTGATACATGTATTTCAACGAATTCTCCTCCCAAAAATTTTGCAAGTACAGAATTAAAATAATATTCCACAGGCTTAAATGCCACCCAAAATGTTTTCAAACCATCCCTAAAGAAGAAAAGCCACAACCTCTAGACACAGAGTAGCAGATACATGTTAAAATATACTTTCTTTACTGTTCACTCAAGTCCTAAACACTTTGCTTTTACGTGCAGTCACCTGTCATGCTGAAACAACCTGGTAACATTAAGATTAGATGGTAAAGTTATATATTTCTTCAACAAAAGTAACTACTCTTCCCTGAAAGCGCTTTATTGAATTAAATATTACAAGCAATGTTAACATAGCTGTATTATCTTTTTAAGAAATATATCTGTTTCTTCCATTTTTCAAATAGTATGGTATATAGCTTGGTTTAATACCTTAATACTTGGTTAGATTAAAATATACATTTTCAGGAGTTTGTATTCCCATAAAAATGTGCAAACAAAACAAAAGAGCAGCTACTCTATCAAAACAAATTTTGTTTCAGCATGCCACAAAACATTTGGAGCCATGATTATATTATGTATGCTGCAAACCTTGAGTACTTGTACTTTTAGGATAATATTTAACAAAGCTGTCCATTTTCTAGAGTATGTTGAAACCTAATGGAGTTTTTAATTTAATCTCTTCATGATATGTTACCAACAAATGCCTATGATAGATGATGCATTGGAAATTATAGCAGCTGTGTATTATATTTTCTAAAGAAAACACTCTCTATTTTATTTCTTCTTAAAGGACTGATGGATTTTTGCACCTTTTACAACATTTCATTTTCAAACAAACATGGCTCCCTTATCATTTTTATGTTATCATTCATTTTTGCTCGATGTTGATTTTTACTATTTTCTTTATTATGCAACTTGAATCAATCAGTATATAAGCTTTATGCAAGTTCCATTAAAAAAAAAAAAGCCATATTTAATAGTCTAGCTACCCGGACAGACTTATTGTGGTACTTATGTTTAATCATTCTTGTCATTTTTCTTTGACAAACTGCACCATTTTACTTATCCTCATAGTTTTGTTCGTAGAATTCATCCAGATAACATTGTAGAGCTCCACTGCTTCTTTTTCTCTCCGGCAGTTAAACCTTCAGTTGAAAGAAAAGGACACCATGTCCTGGACTGAACTATTATTTGATTAATAGGTGTGGTTTCATTTTTCTTCTATCTTTTTGCTGTGAAATGGATTTACTTATATGGTTGCATGCTTTTTTACTGTGAGTTGCCTACTACTAAACACCAACAAATTAAAAGGTGTAGCTTTGTTTTAAAATACCATATTGTTCAGTGACATGTAAATAACAGAAACTGCACCATTGATTAAAATCAATGCATGACAAGACATGCAAAGCATTAACCTGGAAACATCTATCCATGCATTACAAATGCATTTTTGCCCAGAAATTTCAGACTCAATGAAGTCAAAGAAAATTTTTATCACTTCAGTAGCATAGGCTATCACATATATTGTTTCCCATAGACTGACACTCACCATTAACCTGCTGAACACAGTAGGATATATACGACAAAGAAACACACTAGGAGCAAACTGCATAGTTGCCCACTTAGGTATCATGAATTCAAACCAAATGCCTATCTTTTGTTTCATCCAGCTGTAAGTGTAACCTCTTTTATAATCTCATTGACATTCATGGATAAAAGCACCAATTACAGAAACTTAGTACAACTTTAGAGGCAGGAGATAACTTTCATGAAGATATAGTTGTATACTTATAGCCCGGTTCACCATCAGACTGCCAAACTGGACTCTTAAACTTGATGAGGCAAAGGCCTCAAACAGTCAATCCAACCGCTTAGAAACAGTCCTAATTTCACGCATTTTGTGACAAAAGCCTCTGAAGCTCAAAAATACATGAAGTCAAACAACACTTCATTTGGTGGTATCTTGTGTAATGCCCTGAGGAGCACAGTTGCCTGTCTCAAACACTGTTAAAGCCACTTTTAAGGAGAAGGACTTTGCCATGGGGTAAGCACAGAATGGAGAGACAGGATGGCACTAACTCCAGGCCTGGTGGAGGTGATATCTGGATAGTACATCCTGGACAATGCATCCAGACAAAAAATTCACTCTCTGGTAAACTGTGTAAAGAAGCAACTGCTCATACATTTATCACCAATCAAACAAAGATCACCCCAAGTTATGGCGTCCATAACCACCAAAGCCCCTCTGAATATGCCTCTGTGGATACCTGGAACGTGGACAGCAAATTAAGCCACCACAGCAGGAGCTTGAGGTAAGCTTAAGGTGGTGCTGTTGTCTAGTGTTATCTCAGGGGAGAGGTTACCAAAGCTTGGGGAGAGGAATCTATCACTGATAATGACCACAAAGAATGCAGAATTTATGGGCCACAAGGAAAGCCAACTCAACAACTGTGCTGAAATCATCTCCATCTAGGTAAAAGTTAATTCTGGCAGGGGAAGATCATGAGCACCAATTCACAACCCACCAACCCAAGAAACCCACCAACTCAAAAGAAGAGAGAAACTAAGTATGTGGACTTACTATCATTAGACATGAGGGAATCGCATAACCAATAGAATAAGAGAACTGTGTAGCCAATGAGCATTAATTCCTTTGTTTGCTGAAGTGTATAAATAGTTAAGAGTTTTGAAAGACCTTGGGAACCCCACCACCAAGAAGCCCAGGTTGATGAAGGACCAATGGGATGCCAATGGATCCACAGGTGGCAACTATCTTCTACTTTATAGCTCTCTCTCGCGCCTCTGCCTTTTCTATGTCTTTCTTTCTACCTCATGTTGATTGTTAAATAAACTCTGTTTTTACTTCAGCATATGGTCTTGTTTGCACCTTAATTAGGGCAGAGACATTTCTCACTGATAGGATCACTGATTGGATCACGACATCTTGGTAAGCTGTATCCAAGAAATGTAAGTGAAAGAAAGCATTCACTGCAGTGGCATCATTCTGATTTTGCAATGCTGAAATCCTAATCTTTTGTAGAGTTAATCCACCAGAAAACACTGTTATCCTTATGCCAAACTGTTTACTTGGAAGTTTAATGTTGTCCCCTTTCACTGTTCATCATTTCATCATCCAAACAACTAAAGTTTAGTGTCTAATACAGTAAATACAGATATGACGATCTAAGCATTAGAAGTTCATAGAAAGGGACTTTGCTTATTATTAAAACAGTCTTTTCATATGCACAAATCTTTCGTGAGGTCTACAAAAAATGAGGAAATTATTCAATATTCACGAAATATATGCAATACATGCAGCACGTGCAATATTCACAAAAGTATCCGGTATTGATCATTCACAGGTGAGTGAAGAATCCCATAGCAATAAGGGCAGGACTATCATCATACAGTTAAAATCCCTAAGAATGTGGATCGTGTGTTTAAGACTAAGTATAAGAGTTGTTCCAAGCCAATAGAAGGGTCACATGTATGAAATTAAGTACCTAATTAATGATTTCCTGGGCTAAAGCCAAAATACGTCTTCTGTCTCAAAAAATAAATTTATCTTGATTAGTTACATTAAATTTTCATAGCTTTAATGCTGCAGCTACACACAGTCTGCATATATCATTGCACTTTGCCATCATAAAGTCATCTCATATTCAAACTTCCAAAACTTGAAAATTAAAGAAACACATTAGAAGGGAAAACTAGGCTCTACCAAAAGTCAATTAAAGATTTTTCATCAACTTAAATAGGTCCAGTAGCTCACTTTGGGAATGTATACTTCATATGTTTCAATTAAAACCATTAGAAGAGGAAGAACAGCAAAGTCAGTAGCATATGGACATTAAGTGACCTATCCAGGATGTTTGGAGACGAGGTGTCCTCAAACCTAAGAAAAGACCCTTTAAAGCTATATTCTGTTCCTTCACCAAGAGATGATCAATATTGCTCATTCTCACAAGAGAATAGAGACATAGCCAAAAACATTTTTTCATTTTTGCTTCTAGATGCATAGCAATTGAAGAAATACTATTCAAATGGTACCATCTTAATTATGATTTAAGCATGTACAATGATTCTGGTTTGCCATGACAACACCATGCACCATGTGAAGTTACCCTTCTGCTTCAAAAAACGGAGTATGCTCATTTGATCTCATTCTGAAACGCAGAATAAATCACCATTTTCCAAAATGGGGCACAGGAAAAACATCCAAAAGATATGGAAATTTTATTCTGTAGCAACTTTAAAACCATATTATAAACAAAGATGACAGCTAAAATAAAGAATTAATTCACTGGCTTTTTTGTTTTACATTGATAAAATAGTAACCATTCACTTGAAACGAAAAAAATTATCAAGGATGCTTGAAAAGGTAATATCAGCAGAAGAGAACCAGGAGATGATGCAATATTGATAGACACAAAACAAATAATTAGGAAAATTTTTGGAGAAAAGCATCTTATATATTCTTGGGCTGGGCAACAACAAGAATGCATTCTACACCAGGTTGAGCAGAGATAGCCTGGTAAGCTTGAAAAAAACTTTCATGAAATGTCAGTCAGAAATCAGGTTACTAATAAATTAAGTGGAAGACAAAATGTTAAGGCAAAAGAGACATTTGTACTTCAGCACAGAGGTCAGAAGGTTTGCAATTTGTAAGCTGCCTTTATGATACCAAGGGTAAGCATCTCTATGGGTTTTTTACTTTGCAAACAGAAATGGTAGAAATTCTTTTTGCTGTGGCACAGAGTAACTTCACCAAAATGCACAAGATTTTTGCCTGCTGTGGTACTGAGCACTAGAGCAGTTTTGAAAAATTGTCTACCAGCAGGAGAACCCTGCAACTTGGATCTGGATTTGTCTTTTCTTGAAGCAGGAGTTTTAAAAAGAAAATCGCCAGATTTGGGAAATTCACAATGGAAATAAGGCTACTTTGCACACTGTGACACATCTGGCCTAGAATTAGACCATATCTAGTTGAGCATATTGTTGTAAAATGTCCATCATCAAAATTATTTTTCTTTTAACTCTGCAGACTACATGTGTATGACATTGATAGTACACAAACCTACAACTGAGAACACTGTCAACAATTTAACACAACAGGTGACTGCTTTTGTGCCTTGACAGAATTATAGCAAATTTTCTCTCTCTCCTCCTTCTTCCTTTCTTATAGTGCTGCTAGATACACATGGGCTTTTCATAGACTTTCTTTCAGGTAGTGACAAAGCTAACAGGAAAAAATCTGAGCTCATCTCTTCCCAAAGGATTCTGTTCTCACTATTTTATAACAGTATTTCTAGGAAGTTTTATGTCTTTCTTTGGCACAAATGTGCGAATTGAAAATAAAGCTAATATTAGTAAAATAATCAGGTATGCAAGAGGTCTTTTCCTGACTTGCACAAGAAAGCTAAGGAATGGCACATACGTTGTATGTACAGTGGGCAGTTTTTTGAACGAATAAATGTCTGGCTACTTTCTGCAAAGTTGTTGGTGCAATTAAGAGCATGAAACTATGAATTTTTACAGTTCTTAGGGTTCATTGCTATTTTGCACTACTCCATCCAGTCTGTGACCAAGTAAACTTAATGCATTCAAGCAATTTTAGGTATTGAATTATGTTTTTCTTATGAAGTGTCTGATAAATATAAAACTGAATACTTATTCATATACATACTTTAGAAAGCTTACAATGAAGCTGGACTTTCAAGTTGCATTTTAGTGGAAGAGTTCCCCTAATGTGAAATATACAGAGATGCAGCATGGGTTCTGGACAGCAGCCCTCCAGTAATACCACTCAGCCATGTGACCTTTGGTAGGGATAATAACATAGCAAGCCTGCAAACATCATCTGCTTTTTACTGGAAAGTCCTGAAATTATCTTTTTCTTGGTTTTTTTGGTTGGTTGGTTGGTTGGTTGATTGGTTGATTGCTTTTTTCTGTTATACACTAATGAAGGACTTGCTGACATGGTCTTTTAAAAAAAAAAAATTTGACTGCATAGAATATATCTGGCCAGGTCTTCAGCGTAGCCAAGAGGCTCTTGTATTTCTGGAAAGCTGCTAGGTCTAAATTATACCAGAGTACCTCAGGAAGATATAGGTACTCTTGCCTTTCCTTGGGCTTAGGGAAAAAGCCAAACACGGTTAGAGGGGAAAAAAGGGTTTTACTTCTGTATTTATTCAAGGATGCTTTGGTGCATCACATCCAGGTAGAAAGCACTCCTGAATGCACACCAAGAATGCACACCTAAAAGTGTCCATCAGGATGCCCACCCCAAGAACACACCAGGGTGCCCCCCGGAACAATGCACTGCACAATGCACAAATGTACAAATGCACATATACAATCATAGAACTTACAAATTAGCATACCTATCAAAGATTCCCCAATGAGAGGCTCAAGAGAAGCCCCCGTCCTGAGGAACCTTCCCCCTGGATGGGCTTATCTTAATTTACAGAATGTGTTCTGGAGAGGACCTTGGTGTCTGGGGCTTTCTGACCCAACTGCGAGGCTTCCAAGATGTTTGGTCTCTTGGCTTAATGGAACTTTGGGTCTAAGCTAGTTATCAAGCTTGGGGAATTACAAGTATGTGGGCTAAAAGCACTAAGGATACATGCAAAGCTGTATGAAACGGTATATGAAAAGGTTATATGAGAGGGGTATATGAAAAAGCAAAATAATCATCATAGTATCAGCACAAATGCAGCTGGAAGGCTTGTTGCATAATGCTCCTTGGATTGCTAAATATTGTCCTGTGTCTCTTAAACAACAAGGAAAAATGTCTAATAAAATCAGTCATCTGGCCTGTCCCAGCATAGTTGTTCAGAAGATAAATTGTGTAGAATAAGGTTGCATGGTACTGAAACACTATAAGCTCAGATACATTTTACACTTTTACTTCTATGCCCTATATCAATATAAGTAGCTTACAAACAGATGTTTTACTACTCAATTCCCTTCAGATTGTGTCCAAGCTACTTATCTTTGTTTAGCTACATACTGCTGCTAGAGGCATATATAGCCCTAGTAATTTTTTAATAGTAAAACAAAAAACTTTGATGTATTTGTGTATATCATATGCAATATCAGATAATATTTTCTGTGACCATGACATTTTATAAGTACCTATATAATGCTTTGAGCATATAAAAACATGAATATAACAAAAGAAAGTACGACTGCTCTGCTGAACAAATACATAGGAGTAACATTTATTATTAAGAGCATGCATCTAAAGCTGTCAAGATTTTCAGAACTGCAAATAAAATCTAATACAGAGAAGTACAAACTAATGCAAGAACATTTCTTAAACTGACTAAAACCTGGGAAAAGATGGAAAAATGAAAAAAGTTACTTTATTAAAGTCTTGTGTTCACTATGCGTTAGTGGTAAAAAAAGCAAATAAATAGTTGGATATATATGTAATGTGATATACAATAATTAACCCTAAATTACTTCCCACTAAATAAAACAACACTACATACAAAACACCATAATTCCCAGTTTTTCTCAACGTAAATTATAGTTGTACATAGGATTCAGAGAGGAACAATAGATAACAACAGAATGGAAATACTTTGTTGTTTTCGTTGAATTTTTGGTTTCTAGTAGTTCTGAAAGACCAAAATCAAGATTAGAAGAAACTATAAAGATTAGAACAATTGAGAGAGAAACTGGTAATTCATGATGCATTTTTCCTTCACAGTGTTCCTCACAAGAGCAACGTAACCAAAAATCTTTGCACCTCTTGACAAAACCTCTACACAGTTAGATTCTAGAATTTGCAACAACAACATGTTTTTTTAATAACTTTGCAAAATTCTGAGGAAGCTGACATTTACACAAATAATGAAAACCTCTACTTTTGTGTCACAGTCCAAAGAAGCACAGTTCAAATTTTTTTAACCTCAGAATATAGCACAAACACCTCACCAGTGTTCTAGTAGAATAACACTGCTTATTGAGATTTCAAATATCAAAACTTCTAAAAGCTGAATTTTTTGTAAAGCAGATCTGCAATTTAAGGTTTATTCCTGTAATAGTACCATCATTACCAGAGCACAAAAACCTGCAAATAAATTTCTGTGATGCTATGCTGTAATAAACACGTTAAGAGTACTCTGTTGTGCTGTTTCAATCATATTAATAGTCACTGCAAGCAAAGGGGGAAAAGTGAACAGAAACACAGTGGCAGAATGTCACTTACCAAGGTGAAAAAGTACATCAGAGAAAGTATAGCACAGCTTTCCTGATTTCTAATCTTGAGATGCTGAGAACCACTCCAGGTGCATAATGTAACAAGTCTATCAAGACCTTAGTTACGGCAGTGAAATTAATTGAGATTTAAGACCTATATTTTTAGAACTTCCTCATTTCTTCCTTTTTTTTTGAAAAAAGGTAGTCCAACATTCTACAGTTCTGAAGGATCACGTTAAGTCCTCTAATCTTGATAACTCTTTTGTTGCCTCTAACCACCATTTCAAAGAGCATTTTCTATCTGGGAATGAAAAACATTTCAGCTATATTAAAAACAGTTTGAAGTAGCCTGGCTTTTCCTGAAACCATTTCTCTTCACTGGAAGGAGCATATTGAAAGAGAAACAATAAGGGCAGAAAAGAACAGCAAGTCATGAAATGGTGGTGCCCACACGTGATCCAGACTCTTGCAGCCCCTCTGCTACCACAGTCACACCATTCAGACATAACTTTCAACTGACCAACTCTGTATTTCCAGACTAAATGAAATAACAGCCTCAAGACTGCATGGCAGCCAGCATATGCTGCCTGACATGACTGAAGCTGGGAGTCACAGCAGCTGGCCCTCAGCAGCAGTCTGTGGTGCATACACTCCCCAGTCCTGTAGCCATATAACCGCGTATCATGTAACCAGACACAGCCAGGGAAAGTTCTGTCACATAGCCATACACATTCTTCACACAAAATCTACACACAGGCGAGCACTGCTCGCATGTACCCAACATCCACTGTGCACATGTAAACTGACACGCGGAATCTCGAATTTTGAGTCACAGAACTTGACAGATGAAGATTACCAGTATCACCTCAGATTAGTCCGGAAAGAAACAGTCCGATGTGGCTAGAGTAATGCAGGTGATGGGGAATCTAATAAAACACATGTCAATTAAAAGTAGATTGGAAGAAAAAAAAGAAGACAAGATTGATCTTGCAAAGTAAAAGATAAGAGAAGTCTGGAAATCTTATTCTTACAAAGATGTGTTTCCGTGACTTCTATAACATTTGCTTTTATTATTCATAAAATTACACACCTCCTTCGAAACTCCATCAGTATTAAACATCTCTATGACAAGTCAAAATAGTGAATTACATGGATAGTCTAAACAGCAAGTGAAGAAATGTCTCCATTTTTTGTATTTGTTCTGAGCTTTCCAGCCATTCATTTCTTAACCTGAACTCATCCTGCTTTGTACTGCAGTTTAGAATGGCAGAAGTCCAGGCTTGTGAGCTGTCATCTCTTCAATAAGTAAAATATGTCCACTGGAACATATCCTTCTTTGAATTCCCTCACGAATTCAGCATCTCTTCCACTTCACATTGGGTATAATTCTCTTGGTATGGGGTATAATATACTCTTTTGCCCAGGACTAGTAAGGCAGAGATCTTACCTGAGTTCTATATGAGACAAAAAATATCCTGGGATGATGTCTACTTTCAACTAATCAGGCTATCTCTGTCTTTATATCCTTCCCACTGATCAATGATGATGAATAAAAATGACAGTCAGCCTTACCAAGTGCTTTTTACAGCTGTGTAGACTTGATCAATCATGTAACTACCTGTAATTAGTTAACAACTGATAGGAATATATTCAGTAATAAATTAAATACATTAATTTCAATTATACTATCCAACTTTATTCTTCTTATGGAATAAATAATACCTCTTGTTATCTGCACTTTATGGAAAAATAAATAGCATGCTTTTCTCTCCCTTCAGCTATAGCTCCCTTTTGATTCTCATCAATCCATATATGTTGGCACCAGAGACATTTTTCTGCAAGACAAAACATGCAAGTCTGATAGTGCTATGTATTTGTTCTGCTCTCTGCTTCTCTTCAGTAGCTATATAAAATCCGCCTCAGATTATCTCACAGATGAATGGAGGATATATTACCAGAACTTTGAAAGCTTAGTTTGCTCTCAAAGAGATTTGGAACTGGTTTGAGAGAAAGCAAAGCTGGAACAGTACCAAATACTATTTCCTACCACTGAATTCTTTTACAGTTAGAGTCATGCTTTTTGTAATAATATAGCCATGTTTCAGTGCTCACATTATGCCCCTTTGGTCACTGTTAAGCCCTCCCTTATGCTGTAAAACTACTTGTCTGTCATTCCGTAATACAAAAACATTTCAGACTATGAAAGGTGATATTACTTTTACTGAACTAATGTGAAAGGTAAAGGAAAGGTCACTGGCACCACAGCATGGAGGTAGCATGGGTCAGATCTCCAGTGAAGTGGACTGTTATTATTAGCTGCTGACTTATTCTGATAGTGAAGTGGTTTTAAAATGATGCTATATTAATTAGAAGGCTTTGGAAGCACAGTGTCAAGAGTGAGATCAACTGACACGCTTTCCCGTGCCTAACTGCATAATCTTGTTTCCTAACATAGATCCATGTCCTTCTTTAGCCGCTCGACTATTAAAACATTTATGAGAACTCCTGCAGCAGTAAGGCCTCAGAGAATCTCTTCTGACACCTAACACCTTTGCACCTGCTTTTTTGGGTTTCACATCCCTCCTGCTAATGTTTGATATTGCATCTTATACCACTTCCATAACACAGCTGTTGTTTTGCATGGATTGACACTTTGACCAACTGCATTGGAAAGCAACTCATCATGAGCTTCAAGCAAATTCAAAGACAATATAAATCTTGAGCAAAGAAGGACAAGATGAAATCCTGTCTAATGGAGATGCAACCAAGCCAAGCAATCGGAAAACCACTTCTGAGACTGAAAAATGTATGTACAGAAATGCTGGCCTGATTACAGTCAACTAGACATTTCCCAGTGATTTTAAATGAAAAATTTACCAGAGGCTGGCTTCCCAGTTCCAAGTTAAGCCTGTTATTACAGCACTCCTCTCTGCTTTGTGGTCCTGAAAAACCCTCAGAAATAATATTCCGTTTTTAACAAATCTGATACATGACTCCTTT
Source organism: Gymnorhina tibicen (assembly GCA_013399875.1). NCBI lineage: Eukaryota > Metazoa > Chordata > Aves > Passeriformes > Artamidae > Gymnorhina > Gymnorhina tibicen. The sequence goes on from VXAZ01005107.1 coordinate 136,302, forward strand.
GAAACTTGTATAAAATCTTACAGAAGTAAAGATTTAAGAGATTCTTTATAGTCCCATTTAATAAGACAGGAAGGACCTATGGGTGAGTTCTTCCAGTGCCTTATTGGATAATGAAACCCCTGGGAAATTAATGTCCTGTACATCTGATTGCATTTTTTATTTATAATTTTCACACACATTAAGAATACCCAAACAAATAGAAACGAAAAGAGACAGGTTTGGAAGCATACAAATTTGAAGAATAATGTGCTGGTAAAACAACCTGATATTTTACATTTCTACAGAGACTGCTGGTGTCCCACCTACCACGTAAAGGCTTTGAGATGTGTCAGTCACGGATCACAAAGACAAGAAGTTACATGAAAATGCCCAATGGGGACTTATTTGAAGCCTCCACATACACACATAAACCTTGTGTCTCTGTTCTTCCTGCTAAATGTGTGGCTTTGGTGATGTAGTTTCTCCCTAACTAAAAAGCAAGCTATGCTAAACTACGACAGTTTTATAGGTGAATAGGACTGGACAGACAAAAAAAAAAACAGGACAAAAGAGATTGAAAATTTTCCAGTTGTTGAACCTCAGTTTTAAAATATCAGTTGGAATTGTATTAATGTTTAAAAAGTTATTTATGTTTGTTTTGGATACGGTTGTCTTTGAAAACCATAGGCAACAAATATTAGTGCCTAATAAATCCCTAATCACGTCAGGGCTTTTTTTAGGGTCACACCTGCAGGCATTATTAAACAATTTAAGAAACAACTATTTATAGTTATATTTTTCAGGTAAGTGAAGCAGAGAAATAGCACCAGTTATAACTCCTGTCGCTGTAGAAAGCCTTTCCAGAGGGGATGCATTTCTGGACCTGTGGGTCATCAGTGCAAGTAAGCTAATTGGTGACATAAACATTAGAGGCAGCCTGGGCTGCAGTTATCACACACTGATGGAATTCACCGTCCAGAGGGATAGGAGTCAGTCGAAGATTAAAGTCAGGACCCCGAGCTTTAAGAAAGCAAATTTCTAGCTCTTCAAGGGCTTAGTCAATATCAGTCCCTTGGGAATCTTATGTCAAGGACAAGGGAGGAAAACAGTGTTGGCAGATATTTATGGATGCTTTCCATAGTGCACAAGATCTTTCTACCCCCAGGTGTAAGTGATCAGGCAAGGATGACAAGGGAATGGCTAAGCAGGGAACTGCTGGTGAAACCAAAGGGAAAGAAGCAAATGCACAGGCAGCGGAAGCAAGGACAGGTGGTGAAACACTGGTACAGGTTCCCCAGAGATATGGTAGATATCCTGTTCCTGGAAACATTGGAAGTCAGATTGGATGGGGCTTTTAGAAACACAATCTAGTTAAAGATGTTCCTGCCCATGCCAGGGAGGTTGGACTAGACGATCTTTTACAGATCCTTTCCAACCCAAACTGTTCTATGATTCTATGATTTTTGAAAGGTCCTCATGTCTGTGCTTGCTTATATTAGGACTTAGCTGAAACGGTGCATCAGAAATACAAAACAAGATTTAACTTGATCTTTGGAAAGCACAGTGTGTTAAAGCAGCCAGAAAGCATAGCCTTTTAATTTCTCTGAATTTCAAAGATCAGTTTATACAGGATGTAGGCATTCATAGATACGCACTCTGCTTGACCGATTATTCATACGCTTTAACAGTCTCTAATTCCTTCACTTTGCTGTATTTGGATGATACAGAAAAAATTCAGATCACTTTCTGGGACTGCTCAGAAGTAGTACTGAACACTGTTCAAAGCAGAATAAGTTTGGAAAAAAAACCTTTTTAATTTGTTTTCTGTATCAGAACATCTACTGAAAATATTTCTGTCTTGTTCCTAGTACTGTGGAATGACTTGCCTGTCCTGTGACTGACAGCATGTGCTATACCAGATGGTATGGATGGAGGAAATTAGAACTTCATCTTCCCTCTCTTCTCACTGAAGTTCCTTTGGGTCACATAGATACTGTTGGCTGCAGCAACATTATTGGCAGAAAAAAAAGAAACCCACAACAAGGCTGTTTCTTTGAAATATCGTGCACAGGAAACTCTAATTGTGTGATTCAGTAAATAACTGTAGCAAGTAACACTTTCTGAAGGAAGCACACCTGAAAACAAGGTCAGAGCAGTTTTTCTACAAACTTTAATCAGAAAATATATTATTTATAATACAGTTTTTCTTCCTGGAAGAACAAATTTATTGCATAACCTGTATGATGATGATAGCAAGATGAACTCTATCCAACAGTTAAAATACAAATACCAGCATCACACTAATTCTTAAATTCACATGCAAAATATACAAGAAATTTGGAAATAAATCCATCCATCTCCTTCTCTCTGTAATTACTAATATAAAGTATCCAGTATAATCACAGTATGCTAAGAGAGGGACTGGATAAGGTACAGGGCATGCCTCTCCTGACCACCTTTGCTAGAAGAACAAAGTCCTCTCCACCTAAGAGTCTTATGAGCTATGTGCTATATTAGGGACGATTGTACCCCAAGCCTCACAGTGTACCTTCTTCTGCTAAACTTGGCTACTGAAGTCTAGAACTATCTGTTACAAACTGACTGCATAAATGTAATGTCATGTAGGTTGCCTTTTCTTATATTTACATTAATAAATATTATTTCAATTTATATTTTCACTTATGTCCAGAAGAAGAAATTTTTAATTTGCATATGTGGCTAATATAGATTTGAACTCAACTGCAGATCTGTAAACTTTCTCTGCTGAAGTTCTACTTTCAATTGATACTAATCAAACATTGATGTTAACTATAACTTTTTAATATCTAAAAATGTTAGACATCCAACAATAGAATAAATAAAAATAAATTGAAAGCTATACATTGAAACAGATTGCTCTTCCTTGGACGTAATATGGAATGGTATGAAGTCCTAAGCCTTGAGAAAGTAAAAGATGAGAGCACACATCCTCAATTTTTTTTCATGTAGCATCAGATTACCTCATTTTAAGGTTTAGTGAGATGACTTACAGAGTGCTGAAAGTGGCCCTTACAAACAGAGAGCTTTCTGCTAGAAATGAATAGCAAGTGAGCAGTGTGCTTTCTTCCTGATGCTATGGCACAAGGCATGCCCCTCAAGGAACAATTCCAAAGCACACCCAAATAGAAATACTGAAAAAGTCCAGCCACTTGGACATACACGTTCCTAAAAGGCTGATGCAGCTACTCCATGAGGTGCTTTAGGACAAGAATACTGTTATAGTTTCAGATGGTGTGTCTCTCTGGCCATTACTCTATGTAAAAAAAAAAACAAGGCAGAATTAGACTTTAATCATTTCTACTGGGATGCAGTTTGCTTTATTACTTTTGACTAAGTTTTACACTGAAGAATACTGATGCTGTTCTCTCACACTTCCTTAATCTTCCCAGAAGAAACTTGTAAGGATTTGAAAGTCAGATAAAAATTTAACTTCCTAGCAGAGGATAAACAGGAAATATTTTTGTCAACTCTGTGTTATTTTTTGTATTTGTTGCCAAGTTTTCTCCTTCTTCCTAATGTTTTAAAGGGAAGCCATTCTCCTACCAAAACAGAGCTTGCAGATATTTGCTTGCTTATAACCTCCAGTTCCCAGTACTGACTCCACATGAGAGATGTGACCAATCCTTATGAGCATTTCACAGGATTAATGGATGTTAGCAACAACTGTGTTAGACAATAAATGATATAGCCTAATTTGTGGCCATAAATACTTGTACCGCTTGTCCATGACAAGGTGCTGGCAGCGTGGGGAGTGCAGGGGAAGACACTCTGTGGGAAGACATCATAGGCTGCCCCAAATGGATACCAGCGATTCCAGATGGCTCCAATGGACTGAGCACAGGACACAGCAAAGCTCCTCAGCAAAGTGTGTGGTGCCACTCTAAAAACTGACTTAAGAAAGGGGGAAAAATTCCACCAGAGAAAGGGGGAGAATAAAAAGAGTGAGAAAGAACAGGGGGAATATCAAGTCAGAGCAGGAGAAGGAAGAGGTGGTGCATGGAAAACTCATGCTGCTGCAGATGGATATTCCTGAAAAAAGCTCAGTCCATGGGGACACCACACGAGGGGAGGACAAAAGTGTGAGGAGGAAGGAGAAGCAGCTATAAACCACTGTGCACTGGTTGTAACTTCCCTTGCCTCCCTGCACTGCGCAGGGATGGAAGAGGAATCTGAGATTAAGTTGACCTTGGGAGAGAGGGGAGGAAAGATTTTGGTTTCATGTCTTTGTTTCTTACTACTGAAATATATATTGACAAATATTAAATTAATCTTTCCAAAATACAGTCTGTTTTGCATACAAAAGTAAATGAGAAACAATCTCCCTGCCTTTTATCTTAAACCATGAGATTTCTTAAACTGTTTTCTCCCAATATCCTGCTGAGAGGGGGGATGAAGTGAACAGACAGGTAGATGTTTGGCTATTAGACAAAGCTAGCCCACCACTGTCTTTCTGTTTTCCCTCTTTAGACTGTTCAGACTAATTCAATATTTTATTTCATTGAATAGTTACCTGCCAATCACTATAACTATTTGTGGAGATCCAGCACCAGACACCTATTATTTTAGCAAGGATACTGATGCAATGGTTCTGAATAACATGAACCATATTGAGTACGCCAAAGGCCAAACACTTTGCAGCATTTCAAATCATTTGACAGAAGTGTTCCTTTAATTGTATGTTCAGCTTCCAAAGCTGCCCTTGAAACGTTGATTCTGGAAAACTATGTTTATAATCTGAATCAGAAGATCTTGCATAGCCTACCCCCCAGATCACTGGAAATGTATATTGAGTTTCAGACTCTAGAGAAACACAATAGATAACACCAATATTTTTCTTTTCAACATTTTATACCATGATAACATGATGCTGCTTGCAGTTTTTGCTGTTATATAAAGTTATCTGCACAGCTTTAAATTTTTTCTGTAAGTTTTAAGTGAACCGTTACCCAATAACCTACACTCAGTTTTATGGCTTTAAATTTCATTGAATAGGAGAGTTTCAGAAGGAAACTATATTTTTGAGCTGTCCAAAAGAAAAACCAGTCTCTCAGGGCTCAGCCCTGGAAAGACTTACATGCACAGGTAGGTTTACATGCAAAGGCTACCCATAATGCATAAACATGGCTAAATCTTTGCACTGCAGGACCTCTGTAAGCAACTGGGAAAATACTCAGTGATTTTAAAATACCAGTGACTGGGGGTGAGTTTACCACACATAGGTTTGAATATACTCACTATACTAAGATAGTTTTCGTTCATTCCTTTGCCTATTCAGGACATATGATTTTCTGATGCTATTATGGTTCCTTTTTACCAGTTAAATTCTATCTGGTTTGTTCCCTGGTTTTGCTATCCAAAGAAAGAGATGAGGAAGGAGAAAGGAGACCTGCACGGCTTATTCTGTTGCTAGCATTTTTTTGCTATGTCCACTTATGACAGGAAGGTTGACCTTTTGTGTTTCGTTCACACAATTTTTTAGCAATTCTTTTCAGATAAACTACTTTACTATGAAAAGTCAGAGGAGAAAATTAATTGCTATTACTTTCCTCGGAAGAGAACATAAGCAGGGCTAAATCAGATCTCATATAAGTTTAATCCACTCCAACATTGCCTGTGAATCACCAGTAACAGATGTTTAGAGAAAAAGTAGGAATCAGTAAAGAAGACCCTGACACTTTTCCCTAAAGATCACCCCCCAGAAATCAGGATATTAAGAACCTGAGAAATACAAATGACAGCAAAAATTGTGGTTAGGTACCAGCCAATGATTTTATTTCTTCCTGACAATAAGTCTCAGAGCAGCTGTGGCAGAGAGCAGTTATGAAGCCAACAGAAAAAAAATAATGTTGGTGCATGCCTGGGAGTTCTTTTCTCAGTCTATTATATATTCATGCCACTCCACATGTAATATCCTTTTCAAAGAGATATTTGTGCTTGTAGCAAAATGCAGTGCTGTTTAGAGAACTCTCCATACAGTTTTTAAAGGAAAACAGACACTGGGAACATACAAAGTGTGTATGTGAATTTGACTATCAAGATGCACTTCATTTTTACAGAAAATAGCTATTTGCAGTCTTCTGCTTATTACCACAGCCAAATCCCCTTTAGGATCATGTCCTCCTTCATACATCATATACAAATAAAATGTATTCACTTGAAAACGAAAACAAAGTACCTTGGCCCTATTTAACTGCTTCGAAGGCATTTTCAATTATATTACTACTAAAACATTATTGCTAAAAACTGAAAGGAACATGATTTAATCTGTTAAGAAAAGATTTGAACATTGTAATAAAATACCTTTTAAGCCAAATAAAAGAGATGGAAACAAACATAGATTGTGATCTTACTTCAAATGGGAGCTCTGTTATTTCCATATTTCCAGACAAATCCAGTTTTTCTAGATTCTCACAATCACCCAGTTCTGGAGGAACTGACTTCAAATTATTGAAACTCACATTGAGCACTTTGAGGTTTTTTAAGCAGCCTGTGAGGGTAAGATAATTCAAATCAGTGTACTTAACAAAAAAAAAAGGGAGAAAGTAAAAATAAAAGGTATACTCAATTAAAGAAAGGAAAAGCTCCTTATTGTCATGATGAGTAAGATTAATAAATATTTTCTGCTGTGATCATCAATGCTTTGAAGGGCAATAGAGCCCCTTACTCAACAATGGTTTTGGCAAGAGTTTGAAAGGAGGAAGCAAAGACTTTCAAACATCTTGTTTTTTCCAGTGGTGAGATACCTCTTGACCTCAGCTGAAACTAGAGAAGGTGGCTTTTGGTTTCACCACTGTAGAAAATTTGCCTGCCAACTGAAAGACATCTTAGCAATACAACCTGTTCATTGGGAACAATCACTCCTACTAAACTTACTACATCAAGAATTCTGTCTTTAGTATCCTGCATTGCATACTTTTGATTACAAAACATAGTGGATATATGCGTGTGTTTCATTATTTTCCTTATTGTGATTTATCATATCTATTGGCTTAATTTTAAGGCCACTATAATATTCTAGCCTACATTTAGTAAGAAAGTATTTTGTTTCTTCAAATTATAACATTACATGATCTTCAGCAAAAGGAGGGTTAGAAACATCATAAAAATGCAATATCCTGAAAAAAATCCAAGTTATACTGTGATATAATCAAAAGGGAAGGAATTTGAATATATCAAATAGCTGATGTGTTAGGAAAGGAATCATTAAATTCATAACAAAATGAGAACATTTTATGGAAAGCCCTGTTGTTGTATTACATGGATGATCACAGAATTGCAGAATCACAAAGTGGTTTCAGTTGGAAGGAACCTTCAAAAATCATCTAGTCCAAAGCCATGTCCAACCTGACTGAATACTTCCCATGATGAATCATGCACAATTTCTCCAGGCATACTGTTCCAATTTCACATCACCTTCATCATAAAAAATTTCTTATATACTGTGGGAGTCCAGAGTGCGGGGAATATTTCTCTGCCTGTTTTAAGGAGTTTTACCCCCCTGGACAGCACTGTTTTTGACCTTCGTCCATGGAGAAAGCTGCCAACTCTCTGGGAAGAACTTGAACGCACTGCGGTGTGAACTAGGTGATAGAGTATTATGTAAGGTAGCACAGGGTGAAAATATAAAGGTGTTGGGTTTGTTAAAGTAGCAAATAGANTGTACTTCTAACTTTTCTGATAAGACTTAATAAACTATCTGAGAGCAGAGAAGGCTGAATGTCCATTAATTAACAAAAATCCAGGCAAGGACTCAGAAGTCCTCCCCCAGCAGGGGAGGAATGATTTAAGGCACAACAAGATCAACAGGTGGAATTCAAAACAGAATCCCACAATATACAATCTACACTTGCACTCTTTCAGTTTAAAGCCATTGTCCCTTGTCCTGTCTGTACTGACAGTCACAGATAAAAAGCCTCCCTCTAACTTTCACATAAGTCCTCTTTATATATTGAAAGGTGGCAATAAGGTGCCAACAGAACCTCCTCTTCTCTGGTCTAAACACTCCCAACTGTCCCAGCTTTTCTTCACAGAAGAAGTGTTCCAGACCTCTGACAATTTTGACAGCCCTCTACTGAAGCCATTCCAATAGGGCCATTTCTTTCTTGTACTGGAGGCCCCAGGACTGGATGAAGTATTCCAGGTGGAGTCTCACAGTGACACTCTCCCTTCAACCTACTGGTCACACTTCTTTCGATGCAGCTCAGGATACCATTGGCTTTCTGGGCCGCAAATGCACATTGCCAGCTCATATCCAATTCTCATTCACCAGCATTCTCAAGTCCTTCTCCATGGGGCTGTTCTCAATCCTTTCATCCCCATTCATCTGCTCTGATATCGGAAATTGTCTCAGCTCATGTGCAGGATCTTATACTTTCCCTTGTTGACTTCCATGTTCACATGAACCCACTTCTCAAGCTTGTCAAGGTGGTCCTGGATGGCATCCCTTCCTGTAAGGATATCAACTGTATATACTCAGCTTGTTAACATCTACAATATTCCCCTCCACTCAGTTATATTCCTGTGGTATTCCCTTTTACCCAGTGACAGAGTACAGCATTCAGAAGGAAATGCAGAAGTAAGAAATAGAAATGCAATTCAGCAGTTGGAAATCAGGAGAGAAGAGTATCATGTGTCAACAGGCTCTCAAAGCAGACTAGATATTTCTAAACCAAGACAAGACATACAGGAATCAAAAACTTATATTAGAGTCCCAGGCCTGGCCAGGAGAGGATTTTTCCCTGGCTGATTTTTCCCTCCTGCATGGCCAGGACCCAGAGGTTATTCTATACCACCTCACATCATTTTCAGGAGTGGGAGAAAGAAACTTTCTTCCAGGAAGAAGGGGTTGTGGTTCAGTCAAGTAATCATGGCAGAGGGAGCCATCTGATTTATTAATTTTCTATGATCTATTTTTCTGTGTGAATCGCTTCTTTTCTTGTACCCTCTGTCATTACTATTGGGGTTGTCACTGTACATTTTATTAACTTATTGCTGTTTCCAGTAATTTTTTCTACTCTCAATCTGTAATCTTTGTCTTTTGTTCCTCCAATTCTCTTCTCCAGAGTGCTGCTGGGAGAGGGGAAAGGGAAAACCAGGGAGCAAGGTGGAGTGGCACATGATTTGAAGAGTCTCAGTGGGGGCACTGAATTGGGGGGTTCCATTCCTAAACCACAACAATCTGTCTACTATTTACAATCAATCTTTTAAAAAGAGTCTGGTGTTTCATTAGATTTGGTTGATGTTGGAGAGTACATGACGAGTCCTCAAGCCAGTGTCATAATAATGAGCTTATCCTTAAGACAGTAGCACTTAGTTAAACTTCTTCCAAAGCAAATGTTGGCTTAGAGTTGCTCACCTTTTTGCAATCTGTGGAAATCCTTACCAGAGGCTATTTGGTGCTTCCACAGAAAAGGACAAAGAAGCATGGGGAGTTGAAAGTCCTACATTTTTTGTCTGAGAAATTGCTGTTGTCAGAGCCAGACATGCAGTTTGATGGTCAACACTAGGAGTCACCAAATCACACAGCATTTTACATAAACCCCTTAGTTTCCCTAGGACACAACAATGTCTTCAAATGATAACTGGACCATCCAAATCATCTCACGTGTGGCAGACAAGGCATATATTGTGAGAACTCTTGTTATATTAATCTCTACAAGTTACAACAAAGAAAAACATAGGCTCTTCCACTCAACTTCCTTCCTGTTTTAGCTCTGCCAGAAACAGAAACTGAGGTGTATGTCAAAATTCTGTAGTCCTTTTAGGACGGTGACCTTGTTTTCCTGCACTGTAAGATGCTGGTTTAGTTAAAATATCAGAAGAAAAATTTTCTGTAAGACTACAACAGGCATTGTTTTTCCAGTACACTGCTATCTGACAAGGGTCGTTGGAGTAATAAAACTAATTCAATGGTGTCAATGTGTGAACTACCTTATTTCCATATTTTTAAGCACCTAAAAATATTGGAAGTTTAGTCTACCCATCAGGCAGCCTCACCAGGTTTAGTATCATAATGTAGGTGAAGATATTATATCACATGTTAAGTGTCATAACCATGAATTTACCACTTCATTGCAACAAAATAATCACTGAAACAGAAATGTCTTAAAACTAGGGAATCAGGAAATCACTATTTATTTTTCTTAATCAATTAATCCCTTGATAAAGGAGAACAAAATCCCATTGGAATTAAAAAGGAACCACTTATTCAATAGCCCTTGAATGTTTCGTCTGTTCTTTTAGCACTGAAATATTGTACTTGTTCTATCTGGAATGCAGTTCATGTTTCTCAAAGCAACTCATATGGTGCTATGTTTTGGATTTGTGACCAAACAACAGTAAAAACTGAACAGTGCTAACACAGCAAAAAAGTCATCTTTGTTTCTCACTCTGCTGCCCCAGTGAGTCAGCTGGGAGTGGGCAAGAGGCTGAGAGGGGACAGCGCTGAGACACTGGATCCAAATTGACCAAAGGAATATAATGTCACATTCAGTGGCAAAAGTTGGAGACAGGGGAGGAATGGGAGGAAGTTTTCCAAGGTCCCTATTGCTTAGAGACTGAATGTGGATCAATCTGTGGTGAGTGAATGCTTGTACATCACTGGTTTGTTTACGTCTCCTTCACTTATAAACTGTCTTTACACTGATGCATGAGTTCTTTCACTTTTGCCTTTCTCTTTCTCTCCCCATCCTGCTGTGGGAGACTGGACTGCAGGGGGACCAAGCAAGCTGTATGAGGCTGAGCTGCCTGTAAGTGTTAACCCACAACAGATATAGTTGCTAATTTTTCAGTCACTGAAATTTCTACCTCTCAGTTCCATTAGTAATTGGAGAACTAATGTAGGCAAGACATCTAGTGTTACCAACGCTCTAGTCAACCTCTTGTCTAACTCTATTCAGATGTTCATCTCTGATGCATTAGAGACATGGAGCAGAACCACTCATGAAAAAAATCACAAAAATATAACAGCCTTTCTGGGTAGTGTGATGGGCTCAACCACAGCTTCTCTGTCTGACTTTCACAACATCTTACATATATGTCAATGCTCCCAGTGCGGTTTACAGGTATGAGAAAAAAGTAGCAAATGCATCACATTTTTTCTTGTGATATATAATCTCTCTCTAACCCGACAGAAGGGCACTACAGAATCTACAGTCAATTTACAGTAATTGCTGTGACTGAGATTATGAAAATTACTGTGAAAAGCCATGAGTCTTGCAACCGAATTTAATTTCCATAACAAACTCAGGATAACATAAATGAGTGAGATGAAGCTTGCCAAGATCTGCCTGCAGGGAGAGATCTCTTGGAATTCTATAGGGGTTATTTTTCACCTCTGGGTTCTTCAGTGGATTAAGTTATGCCACCTGACAAGTGAGCAGTAGTCAAGCACTAACACCCCCTCTAGGACCATAAGATATATGCAGGACTAACCAGGATCTCCTGGATAAAATTCTTACATGACCACTTCACATAATGCCATTTTTTATTTATTACATTCCATTTTAAAAGTAGTTTATTTTTTACATCTGCTGCCGTTATGGAAGAACAAAGTTACTGAGTTTCATAATTTTCTTTATTTAGAATAGTCTTCAGATTGCTAGCCTAAATTTATTTGTAGAAGTTTTATAACCATTAATTCTTCTGTCTATTTTATCTTTAAATAGCTTTTTTCCTTCCCTGGTGTTTACTTCTGATGTTTCCATAGGTAACAGACATCTCATCATTTATTTTTCTAGCCTGAATAAGCCATTTTTTCTAGTCTCTGCTGACAAAATAAAAATTCCCCTCCTTAAATGGTCCTAATAGACTTATTTTGCATCTGTTCTCATCTAAAATTACTGGATAGTCCTCCTGTGACTGTTAGATTTGGAATTTCATTTCTTCAGTTTTTTGCATTTAATGATCTCTGATATGCTGCACAAAAACTGAATATATGACCTTGAGCTCTGCAACTATGAATTTAATCTCTATATTTTTTTAGAAGCCTATCTGCTCATCAACCTTTCTGTATTTCCACGTGTTTTGCAGTTACAACACACAGCCAAACTGTGTCAGCAGAAAATTTCAGTAACCCCATTCCTGAAAATTACTAAGTAATAAAGTCAAGACTGACCCTTGAGAAAATCTACAAATGACCTTCCTCATGACCAATACCTTCTCTTTCCAAATAAGCACATTTTTGCCTCTGGTTTAACAAGTCTTTTGCTCATTTTTACAATTGTGGCATCAAAGTCCATTCTGTTAGAGTCAAACATTTATTTTCCATAGTTCTCTGTATCAAATACTTCGTGGAATACCAGATAGACAAGATCTACTAATTGAAGCTCAACCATCTTCTTGAAAGATAGAAACCAAATGAGTTGGGAAAAACTTGTTTTTCCTTTAGAAATTTTTCATTTCAACCTGATTTCCATTCAGAAGCACATCTCTAATTACTTCTCCCTCTAAATAACCATTCAAAAATTTTTACAACCAACAGTGTACATAAGGGTAGAGTTAGGCTGTATGAGCTGCCAGAATAGTTGCCCGGATTACAGACTGAGATCTGCTAGGCTAACTTTGTCAGAGAGAGAGCACAAATGTGTGATTATAAAAAACATTCATGAAAACTAAAGATTCTCAAATGCTGTGTCTTGATTTAAAGAGCACAAAATTGTAGAGCAATGAATCCCAAAATAGTCTTCAAATACCATAGACATTGTCAGCTGGAGGAGGGGGAATCAGAAGGGTGGTAAGGCAGTATGTATGACTTTCACAATCTGAAATCTGCATCTAGGGGCTTAGTTATGTCTTCTTAGTGCAGAAGTTCTCCACTGTCTTCGGTATGCTGCCCAGTCAACATCAGACTTAATGAGCATGTAATACAGCCATTGAGGCAGCTTTAGGAGGGGAGAGAGGAGGTGACATCCCTTCCATGACTGCGCAAATGTAGAGCAGGATTTGACTCCCACATGTTACATATACATTCAAATAACATTCAAGCACAACTTCTGAATTAAAAGCAGTAATAGTAAAATCATTGCCGCTGCAATAGTGCTCTTAACTATGTTTAATGTCACGGAATTTTTGTTTCTATAAAATTTGCAGATTCTGGAATTAAACAGCTATCATCTCTGTGTTTTCCATGAAGACGCAGTAAAAGCTGTAATGAAATCCATGGCCTCCCTGAAAGTTTCAAAATTAAGATTTTTTAGATGGGAGATGAAATGTCATAGTTGTTGCGTTTATTCACAGTTTAAATTTTTAATTAATTTTAAAAAAACTGAACTGGTAATTAAATTCTCTAATTTCTTATTAAAAAATTGTAACACAAATTCAGCTTTTACACAAGCCTACATTAGTTATCCAAGGAAGGTGTCAGAGACAAAATACAGATGAGGTTACAGAATGCCTTTATTATCTAAGGATCTCGTTCAATGCAAATCAAGATTCACTTGTGCAAACTGGAGTAAAACACTAGGCAACTTTTTACATTAATCTGCAATCACAGAATCATTGAATTGTGGAATGGTTTGGGTTGGAAGGAACCTTAAAGGCCATCTAGTTCCAACTGCACTGCCATGAGCAAGGTCACCCTTCACTAGACCAGGGTTCCCAAAGCCCCATCCAATCCGGTCTTGAACACTTCCAGGGATGGGTCATCCACAACTTATCTGGGCAACCTGTTTAATTGCCTCACCATCCTCACAATAAATATCTACCTAATATCTAAACTAAAGCTACCTTCCTCAACTTTATGGTCATCACCCTTTGTCCTGTTACTACATGCCCTTGTAAACAGACCTTACCAAGCTTTTTTATAGGCCTCCCTCAGGTACTGAAAGGCCACAGTAAGGTCACCCCAGAGCCTTCTTTCCTACAGGCTGAATAATCCCATTTCTCTCAGCCTGTCATCATAGGAGAGGTCCTCCATCCATCTAATAATCCTTGTGTATCTCCTCTTGTGTATCTCATCCTTGTGTATATCACGCCAACAGGTCCACGCCCTTCCTGTGCTGGGACCCCAGAGCTGGATGCAGTGTTCCAGGTGGGGTCTCAGAGCAGAGCAGAGGGGCAGAATCCCCTCCCTGGCCCTGCTGCCCACGCTGCTTTGGATGCAGCCTAGGATAAGTTTGGCTCTCTGGGCTGCAAGTGCACATTGCTGGGTTATGCTAAGCCTCTCACCCACCAAATCCTTCTCGGCAGGGCTGCTCTCCATCTGTTCATCCCCCCAGCATGTGCTGATACCAGAGTGTGCTTCAACCCAAGCACAGCACCTTGTACTTGGTCTTGCTAAATCTCATGAGATTCACATGAGGTCAGTTCCCGAGCTTGTCCAGGTCCCTCTGTATGACAGACAGGCTAACCTATCCTTCAAACAGGTCAACCACACCACTCAGCTGGGTGTTGTCTCCAAATTTGCTGAGGGTGCACTCAACTCACTGCCTACATCATTGATGAAGACACTGAATAGCACAGTTTCCAATACAGACCCCTGAGGCACACCACTTTTCACAAACATCCATCCAGACACTGAGTTCTTGACCAGTACACTCTGGATGAAACCATCCAGCCAAGTCCTCATCCACTGAACAGCCCACATATCACATCCATGTCTCTGCACTTTAGAGAGAAGGACGTTGTAGGGGACCGTGTCAAAGGCCTTGCCAAAGTCCAGATAGATGGCCAGTTAGCCCTTCTCTCGTCCATGGATAAAGTCACTCCATTGTAGAAGACCAATAAGTTGATCAAGAAGGACTTTTCCTCAGTGAAGCCATCATGGTTTTCTCAAACCACCCCTCTGGCCTCTATGTGCCTTAGCATAGCTTTCAGGAGGATCTCTTCCATTATTTTCCCAGGGACAGAGATGACACTGACAGTTTAGCAAATCCCAAGGTCCTCCTTTTTACCTTCTTCTAAAATGGGCACAGTGTTTCCCATCTTTCACTCACCTGGGACTTTACCTGACTGCCATAACTTTTCAAATGTCACAGAGTGGCTTGGTGGCTACACCATGCAGTTCCCTCAAGCCTCTGGGATGCATCTCATCAGTTCCCATAGACACACCTATTTTCAGATTCCTCAGGTGGTCATGAACCTGATCTTTGCTTACAGTGCCAGTGACCTAACTCCCCCAGTCCCTGCCATCAGTTCCATCCACTCAGGAAGTGTGAGAAGAGAGGGTGCCATTGAAAACTTCATAAAAACAGTTAACTTGCAACACCAGTGTTTAATACTGCCTCTTCAAAGGGGGAATATAAACAAAATTTTCCTCAGTTTCATGCAAGACTGAGCTGTTGGACAAATAACCCTAAATACTGAATAAATTACAAAGGCAATAAATTAGTTTGCAGTTCCTCAGAATAGACATTTAAGCTGAGAATATGTATTTTCTTCTTGGAAACTCACAAAACACATTGGGAATCTTATTAATAGAAAAAACTATTTTAGCTACCTAGAAGTCACTTAAAACTCTATTAGTAATAGCTTTCCCCTCTGAGTTCTGGAAATTTGGATTAATGATATGCACAAATGAAATTTTATACTGTGCAGTAGAAAATAGACAAAAATTCCCAGTGATTTCTTATTAAAGTACATCTCAAAAGCAGTTATTTTTAATCCCAAATATTTGGAAAATCAAAAATGTGAGAGAACACGGTGCAAATATTTTATGAACAGCTCTTTGAGATGTTTAATGAATAATTTGTGGGGCAAAAAATTCCTGATACAGCCTTACAATCCCATCCCAGCACAAAGGCTTCAGTTCACTACTTCCTATGTGTATATGAGAATATATTGTTGGATATTTTCAATTATATCAATTATTAATGTACTAGCACTAACTTATATACAGCAACTGCACTGCAGTCACATAGTGAGAGCCACAGCTGTAATCTCACTCAGAAGGCAAAGAAAATCCCCTGGCTACACCCCATTCATGATTTTTTTTCTGTTATTCCTAGACAAACCACTTTAAGACAGACAACTCCATTCTGCAGGGGTTTTTTTCTTTTCTTTACATGATTCCCATTAAAATATTTGCTATTACACAAAAAGTATCAAATCAAAAGTATTCTCAACTGTTTTCTGCTACAAAGTTGTTCTTGTTCATGTACATATGTGACTAGAAAAATGTGATTTGAAATATCTGATAATGGATTCAGCTCTTTTTTCTCTCTGATTCAGAGTGGAGCATTACCTTCTAAATCTGGTAAAACAGGAACAGGAAATTCAATATTCCAGAAGTCCAGAAACTTCTACTGCAGTAATAATTTTTTTCATTGAAAATATTCTTATCACCTTGTGTTCTCTCATACCTTTACTTCTGGTGAGAATCAAAAGTTGTCCTAATATGTCTCACTATGTTATCCTCTGTCAGATGATTTGTTGATCTAAACTTGACTTCAATTCTGTCTGAAGATTAAAGACTCAACAAGATGCATGTCACTGCCAACACTGACTATCTGTCATTACTCTCAAGTACATTTTAGCTGTGATATTTACCTAGTTATTGCTGTTTTGTAAACAGAAGACAAAATGATGAATACCTTAGCACTTAACCTTTCCAGACACTTTACCTTCTGATTTAACACCCAGTCCTCACTCTTTGCTTAGATAGAGCTCCCAAATCAAACCCACATGGATTATTTTCCTTGTGAAAATTTAGTAGATAAGTTGACCAAAGTATGAAAGGTTCGATTTAGAAGCAGTATTCAAAAACTTCAAAATATCCAAAACCTTTCATAATATTGTCTCATGAAAATAATTAACATTTCCAATACACATTACGTCTGTCTCTGTATACATATATAGTACATGAAATAAAAGCACAGCTATTTGCAAGCATATCCCCTTACACATAAACAAAGAGTGAATTACACAAATTGAGGAAAAACTCCTCTGTAATTTGTTCCATAACAAAAAGGGCAGTTCCACTGCCTTGCTAATACATGGCCTATCAACACACAACATTCACTAAGACTGAAAAACATCAGGAATTTTTGGCAAAAAAGTGCTGAACAGTTCAGTTACACAGTCTTGGAGTGTTTTTTTATATTATTTCTTTTTAAACTACATCAGTGATTATGCATCATTTTCTGGATAGGCTAGAATTATTACTGTGATGTAGAATTATTGTATAAATAGCGTCTATGGCTTAGCAAATTTGTTAATTTGGTTATGTAGTGTCTAATGTTCAGATCTATGTTTCCACAGAGGAGTGCTTAGATCTAATGAATCTTGAAAAATAAAATTTCTGAATGAAAGTTCACAGGTAAGAGGTGGATGGTGAGTGCTATAACATTGTGTCTGAGGGAAACCCTACAGCAAACCATTTTCTAACATTCTCTGGCCCTTCCAGGCAAACATTTACATAAAAAACAGCAACAAAAACATTGAAAGAAATAAATCATGGGTATAAGCTAGCAGGATAAACATATTGGAAGGAAAGCAACTAAATGGGAATAACATAAAAGCTACTGATGAGCAGAAGTCACATAATTTTAACGCAATTGAAAGAACAGTGATTGCTGCTAGAAACACTGAGACTTTTTTCCTTGTTACCCAAAAAAGGCCTGATATAGGCTCTGCATTATCCTCTACTAGAACAATCTACTTGTCCCCTGGTCACCAGTGGTGTGCCCCAGGGCTCAGTGTTGGGGCCAGCCCTTTTCAGAGTCTTTGTTGTTGATCTGGATATGGAGGTCGTGTCCCCTTAGTCACTTTGCAAACAACACTAAGCTGGGTGGGAGTATTGATCTACTAGAGGGTAGGAAAGATGTGCAGAGTCATCAGGACTGGCTGGATCAATGGGCCTAGGGCAATTGTATGAGGTTCAATGACACAAAGAGTTGGGTCCTGTCCTTGGGTTACAGCAGCCCCATACAGCACTACAGGCTTGGGGAAAAGGAGCAAGAAAGCTGCCTGGCAAAAAAGGACCTGGGGGTGCTGGTTGACAGCCAGTCGAACATGATCCAGCAGTGTGCCCAGGTGGCCAAGAAGGCCAAAGACATCCTGGCCTGTATTAAAAATACTGTGGTCAGCAGGACCAGGGCAGTGATCGTCCTGCTGTACTCAGCATTGGTGAGGTCACACCTCAAATCCTGTGTTCAGCTCTGGGCCCCTATCCTGGTTTCATCCAGGACAGGGCTAAATTTTGTAGAAGCCAGGAGGGGGCATTGCTAGTACCTGGAGGTTATTCTATACAACCTCACATTATTTTTCAGGGGTGAGAGAAGGGGTCCCTTCTGGTCAAGTAAGTATGACTGGGTATCACTGCTTTGCTCTGTAACTCATGTTCTGGCTGTTTCCAGTAAATTGTTCTTATCTCAACCCCTAATCTTTAACTTTTGTGCCTCAAATATTCCTCTCCACACCATCCAAAGGGGAGGGGGAGAGGGAGAGGTGAGTGAGTGAGCACCATATGGTTTGGAGTGCTTCAGTGGGAACATTAAACTGGGGAATACCATTTCTAAATCATGACAGTCCCGGACACTGAGGTGCTGTAGCGTGTCCAGAGAAAGGCAACAGAGCTGGGGAAGGGTCTCGAGCACAAGTTTTATGAGGAGCAGCTGGGGGAGCTGGGGTTGTTGATCCTGTAAAAAAGGAAGGTGAGAGGGGTGACCTTATCGCTCTCTACAACTGCCTGAAAGGAGGGTGCAGCAAGGCAAGAGTCAGTCTCTTCTCCCATGTGAGAAGTGGGAGAACCGACAGGATGAGAGGAAATGATCTCAAGTTGCACAAGGAGAGGTCTAGATTGGATACTAGAGAAAAAATTCTTCACTGAAAGGTTGGCCAGGCATTGGAACAGGCCACTCAAATAACAGGTAGAGTTAGCATCCCCAAAAGTGCTAAAAACAAATGTGTGCATGTGTCACTTAGGGACATGGTGTAGAGACGAACACAGTGGGGACAGGTTGACGGTTGGAGTCAATGATCTTAGAGGCTGTTTCCCATCTTAACAGTTCTGTGATTCTGAGATCTGTGTTTATGCCTTTTTTGTGGAAACCGATTTTAATAACATTAATAATATTTTTTCTTAGGAATCATTTTCATTAACAATGCATAATATTATGAGAATAAAGAAGAAACTTTTTTTGCCTCTACTCGCCTCAATTGTTAAGCANCAAGGAGAGGTCTAGATTGGATACTAGAGAAAAAATTCTTCACTGAAAGGTTGGCCAGGCATTGGAACAGGCCACTCAAATAACAGGTAGAGTTAGCATCCCCAAAAGTGCTAAAAACAAATGTGTGCATGTGTCACTTAGGGACATGGTGTAGAGACGAACACAGTGGGGACAGGTTGACGGTTGGAGTCAATGATCTTAGAGGCTGTTTCCCATCTTAACAGTTCTGTGATTCTGAGATCTGTGTTTATGCCTTTTTTGTGGAAACCGATTTTAATAACATTAATAATATTTTTTCTTAGGAATCATTTTCATTAACAATGCATAATATTATGAGAATAAAGAAGAAACTTTTTTTGCCTCTACTCGCCTCAATTGTTAAGCAGCAACCCCTTAAAACCCTCTGTTTAATGGTTTAGGGTAGCCTCTGTCATGAAATTAGTAGCCTTTCCCTTTCCTTCCATGCTATTTCCCCTTTCTTCCAAACTATGTCTTAAAAGGTGTTTGTCCATTAAACTCGCTGACCTATCTGAGTTCTGCAGTCAAAGTGCTGATAAAACAGTTAGTGTTCATTTTATGTCCATTATCTCCTGCTTGTGTCTTGTTTATGATCTGTTATTATGTTTATATGCCAGGCTGAAACTATAAAATATATCTCGACGTCTATGTAAAATTTTCTTTGTAAAATATAGTGCTAGTAAATAAAACACTCAAATGAGTGTGACTTGACTAATAGAATACTAAAAGAATAGAAAGTTCTAGCGCAGATTTCTGTATTTCAGGACGCTCTCCCTCTTCCTGGTTTCTTTTTTAGTTATACCTATGATATCAAAGGAGGAGGAGGTTTTAGTCTTTAAGCTGTTTTCTCTTAGTGTACATAAGGAATGGCAGTCATGGGGAAAGCTTAGGGCTGCTGCAGTTAAAATCATAGGGCTGAGGTATTAGTACAGGTGGGTGCATGGGCTCGACACCGGCGAAGCCATAGTCTTCAGCTCTCAAAGATGCCACCTGTTACACCTGTATTTTTCCTTGTAAGAGCAGTAAATCCCTCTCAATGCCAATACAATTTGTCAAACAAGCTTTTATATTCTAAGATCCAAAAACACAGGAGAGGCAAATATTAAAATTACTGTTATGTAACTTAAAATGGCCAGGGCCAAAGCACAAAAGCATTAATTTGTTTCTCTAAAACTCGTAACGTCAGGTTGGGTAGATTTTAGATATTAGGAAGAAATTCTTCTCTATGAGGCTGTTGAGGCACTGGCACAGGTTGCCCAGAAAAGTGTTGGAAACACCATCCCTGGAAACATTCAAGGCTGAGTTGGAAACAGCTCTGACAAAACTGGTCTAATGAAAGGTGTCCCTGCCCACAGCAGTGGGGTTGGAACTAGATGACTTTTAAGGTCCCTTCCAATCCAAATTATTCTATGTCTCAATTATTCTATAATATATCTCTTTATTGAATTAAGATCATTACTGAACTCTTAAAAAAACTAAAATTTACATTTTTTGCAGGATTCTATTTTTGGTACCTTTTTCCCACAACCTTATATTTCAATTCATCTTGCTTGAGGTTTAAAATTCTGTAATAATTCTATTTTTCTTAAACTGTAAGGAATATAAAACACTACTTGTTCCCAGAAACAGCTCTCCATCTACTTGAATACAAGCAATAACTGCCTTATAATCAGATAAAAAAATGTGCTAACTTTTTCCCATGTTTGATCCATACTATATACATGGTCTTCAATACAATCTGGCAAGTATAATTAAAGACAGAGAGATATAAAAATGTAGAGGGGACTGTTCAGTGTAAAGAAGGATGACAATTATCAGTAAATTAATAAGAATATCCATGGATGCTCATTTCCCTGCAATAGAGTTAAATGGCATGAGTATAAATATCTGAATATCTTGGACCAACTCACCAATCTCTGCTGGAAGATTGTTGATTTGATTTTTTGACAATTCCAGTACTCTCAGATCTTGAAATAGTGCAATGTAGGCTGGAATGGTTTGTATCAATGTATTGTACACATGCCATTCTTTCAGATAGGTCTGTTCTTTCAGAGAATCTGGGAGTTCCTGTAAATGAAATAAGAACAGGTAAATAGAAAGCATGAAGTTAGAATTTTGTTACCCTGTTTCCAAACAGGGATAAAAATGCACTTTGCTTTAATTATCTTGATGTAGAATAGTGGTTTGCCAAAGCCTTACAGAAGCTGTCTGCTTTCGAAGAGTATTGCAGCTGCCTTCATCACATATTCCTTTTTTTAACTCCTAATGTAATTATTTGCTCTAAAACAGAAACCTATCAGAAGAACTCAATCTGTTTGGCGTCTCACACATTATCTCTTTTTTCCAGATGGAGGATTTTTTTAAAACACATTTCAGTGCTTTAATTCACACATCAAGATGTAGTAAAATGCAGCACAGAACAGAGGAGTGCATAGAGAATATCTAAATAGGGTTTGCTAAAAAAAAAGGAAAAAAGGTGTGACTATGTTCTGAATACCTGCCAATGTTTCAAATTTTCCAAGACAGAACAGAACCATTTCCAATAATGTACACACATATCACCTGTCTTAACTTCCTAAATTGTAATAGCAGTGTTCCAAAAATTTTACAGGATTTCTTTAGAAAGAATGAAATTGATTTTTAAATTAAATAGCAAAGTTGATTTTTAGATCAGTCCACATTTGCAAGTAGTTCTTGGTTTAGTCATGCAGAATCCTTTGCTTTCAAAATTCCAGTAAATTTGCAATTTCCTGTGATTTCTGAGTAATTTTCCGATTATTCTACTTAAGAAAAATCTTCAATGTAAAAATGAATCTAAAATTTATAAAGCCTTTGATTCTTACAAAATTGCTTTAATTAATTGGTATTCATTTCAGATCTACATGTCTTTGTTTGAATTATGTCACCAAATTCTTTGAACTTGAAACAGACAAAAATCAATTCCAAAAGCTGAAGGTCAGATCATTTAAACACCACTTTCTTAAGCATCACATAATTTACCAGCCTGTCCTATGTTTTATAACACTGTGCACTGGTAACATGCGGAATAAATAATCTGGAAGAGGTTCTACCACTTTGCTCTGTAAGAAGAGATGTGAGTGTTTCAGCCTTTGATTCTTTCTAAAATTTCAGATTTGTTTCCTGTGCATGAAGAATATGACACAGTAGGAATTAGTGGTTTTTATAAGAAGGATATTGCCCACTTCTTTTTTTCCTTCTAGATTTCATATATCTCCCAAGATGTTTATAAGAGTGATGCATTTGAATTGGTTTTTTTATTAATGCTGAGCTTCTGGATTAGCAATAGTGCTACTTAACTCTTAGTTAAATTAAAACATCTAATTGCAATTATAGATATACTGGCCTGTTGATCAGAAGCCGTTTTTTGGTCATTACTGCCACCCATTTCAGTTCTTTTGAAATTTACACACGCAGACACAAAATCTATGTTATGTCACTCTGCCTTGCTACCTTCTCTTTCATATTTGATACAGATAATTTCATTTCTTACTTCATCTTCCAATTTGGCATGTGTGTGTATTGCATTGTGATCCATCTTCTGTATTTGTCAGTTTATGACAATTAAAAAATAAGATGCCTCAAATGCCTCAGGGCTGGTAGTAAGAAATCTCTCCCAATCTGTGGAATTAGTTACTATTTCTCATCTTCAGTGCTGCACACTTTTCTGCAGCAAAATAAAATAATAGATGACAACAGCAAATTCAAGTACCATTGTCTTTCCTACCTGTAAAGAAAGGAAAATTCAGCATAGGGGATAGTATTTAGCTGGAGTGTCATGGATGTCTCTGTAGGGAACAACCACGATTCAGAGAGATGAATAATCATACTGAAGGGAAAAAGATGTCTATGTTAACACTCTATTTCTCCACAGTTCAGGTCAGTCTTTGGCTTTCTATTGATCTACTAGTTTTTAGCACTTTATTGTCACAACAAACCATCTCCAGCTCTTTGGTGGCAAATACAGCCCTTTTCCCTCTGAAGACAACAGCCATGTTGTTGTCTCACACTGAGAGGGGTACTCCACAAAATTCTCCTTGATACATTGGAAACAGTGCAGTACACAAGGCTCTCTACCAGATCAAGATCAAATTCATTCACCATTTTAGAAAAATTAAGCCAAAATATGAAAAATACTTGTTTATTATTAATGCATAAAGATTTTTTTTAAATCTCTATGTCTGCATTAAGACTTGTTTAGAGTACCAAGATATTCCTGTGCAGCAACATATTTAATATATTAATAATTAATTTAATAATCTAAATGCAGAAATACATTTAGACAAGGCTTCAAAAGAATGGAAGTAGATTCCGTTTCTATACCAAATGCCAACTTGCTTTTCTTTCTTGAGAATGTTTCTTTACATCATATGATCATATTTACAATTTGCAAATGCAAGCATGCAAATACTTTGTTACTATGTGCCTTTTCAATATTTTCCATTTTAAAATGCATTTATATTTGTGTTGCTGAAACATAAATTGATGTGATATTTAGCTTCATTTACAAACTAGATAGGGATGGGAACTGAAACTTCCACAAGCTTTACATTTGCTTTACTCTCTGATTCTCTTCTGTTCTTTTGTAATCTTCTGCTGCCATGCTAAAGCTGGCAGCCTGCTGATAAATTGCTGCATGAAGACTGACACTTGGAGGATAGCCAATCTTTCGCATTTAACAGCAAAACAATACCTCAAACTTCTTTGATTTGTGGAAGAGAAAAAAAGTTTTAAAAGGAAATAAATAACAAACATACAACCACTGCTGATTATAATATTTCTAATTAGGAGAGAATTTACCTGCTAGACCTGAGCCTGAACTAAAACTGTGATCAAAGCTCTAAGAAGTTTCAATTTGGTTTCTTTTCCAGCTCATACTATTATCTGTCATGGGCCAAAATTAAATTTTGGATCCAAATCTCTCACTCTTTTAAAAAATTTGAAGCTAGTTCCAGGCACTCCCTGCTGCAGGTCCCAAGCACAACACTGGCACTGTCCCCATGTCCCCTCGTTGTCCCAAAACAACTGGGTGTTGTCTTTCACACAGTGTGCAAGAGGCCCATCCACACACAAGAATTCTTTGATTACTCTACAGTTCTGCACAGAAAGGGTTGCTGGGTGGCAAGCCCTAGACCTTAACAAGGCAATTCCATCAACAAGTACTTTATCCTTCTGACATCTGGACATCACTCCCTAGCCACTGGCTGCCCAGGGTGGTGGCACCCCAAGCGCCTGAAGGCAGACAGGGCTGAGCTAAGCAGGGCCACAGGCACTGGAGCTATGTGGGAGGGGATGGTTTGGGTCAGCTGGAGCCTCTCTGAGGAGAAAGCAGGGTTTGCCTTATGCCAGGCATGGCTTCTTCCGTCCGGGTCCACTCAGTTCCAGCCCGCTCTGCGCATCCCCACCCAGCTGTTATAAGGCTGCTGGGGATATTGCACGTGGGGTGCCACCGTCACAGCAGCACATTCCTGGGCCCTTTGCAATGCAGGGGTCTCATGGTGCCTAGCGGCCACTGTTATGCAGGGCCACGCCCTGACCAGGAGGTTATTCAAAGAACTCTAAGACCTGGAGTGCCAAATCCCAACAGAACACTTCCCTCAGGAGGCAGCATCTCTCCTGGATGCCTCAGTGGCAGAGGCTGCCAAAGAGGCACAGGGTGAAGGACTGGGGGGACAGGACTGCCACCTCCTCCTCATCCTCTTCGCCTTTCTCCTCCTGCCCATAGGTGGGCCACAGGCAGCCATAGGCAGCAGTGCAGGCAGAGGAGCGCTATGTGCCTCTCACTGCTGAAGTTCAAGGGATGGCAAAGGCAGCAGCTTCCTCTGACTTCACCGAGCAGGTGACAGCAGCAGAGGCGGAGAGCCAGGGAGCTGCTGCACACAGCCCCTGCTGCCCACCCGCCAGCTCCTCACCATGCCCTCTGGAAGCCCACACCCTCAGCGGGCAATGGGCAAGGGCAGCAGTGGGGACAGTCCTGAAAGTGTCAGAGACCAAGAAGGAGGTCCTGTCAGAGGAGGGGGAGGGCTTGAAACTCTACAACCCCCAACAGCTGTCTCAAGTGGAACACAATGGAGACCAAAGCTGGAGTGCTAGAAATGAGAAGCCCCCCTTACCCCTCACACATCAGGCATGGTCAGAGTACTGGGGCTTTAACGATGGAGTATCCCTCCTCAGTAGCCTACCTCCAAGAAGGAGGGAAACAGGCTCAACTTTGACCCTGATTTATGAGCCCCCCAGGAGGCTGAAATTAGGGATATGAGGACAACAGCAACATCCACAGCAGCCAACACAGAGAGCCAGGAAGCGGCAATCACAGGCCCTGCTGGTCACCCCCCAGCTCCTCCACATCAAGCCAGATGGAAGCCCATGTCCTCAGCGGGCAGCAAGCAGGACTGGCAGCAGGGGCACTCCTGCCAGCACCAGTGACCGAGACAGAGGCCTTGGCTAAGAAGGAGAAAGACTGAGAAGATAACAGAGACCAAGAGCTGTCCCAAGGAGAGGACAGCACAGACAAAAATCAGAATACTGAAGAAGAGAGTCTTCCCATGCCCAGCCTACATGAGGCATGGGAAGAGCACTGGGACAGTCAACTACACACACCCACAAGCACCGAATTGGATATGACGAGGTGGGTCCATAACAGGCCTTCTTATGACCTGGATCTGCTGTCCTGCTCAGACAAAGACATGGACTGGGAGGAAGAAAGTTTTTTCAACTTTGAAGGCAACAACATGTGGGATATGAGGGAAAGAATCGCTTCCAAAGAGACCACTTTCTGGGAGGAAGAGTTGATGGCATGGAATAGGAAGTCATTGGAGCATATCTGACGCAGGACCTCCTTCTTTAGGAGGGCACTTGTGCAAGGTGTTCCGGTTCCCTTGCATCACAAGACAGCCAGAGCTGTAGCATCCTGCTGCCAGCATCAGGCAGATCTCTGGAGATGGCAGCTGGCCCTAAGCCTGTGCAGAATCCCTGTAAAATCCCAGAAGATAAGAGACTAATGTGTATGCCTCAAACAGCGATATATGGATGGATGGCTGTGAATCCAACCAAGTATTTTGGTAATAAAAGACAAGAATTGTTGATAATAGCCAAGGTTTTTGGTAATAACATGCCGTGGGAAAGAACAGGATGTGGCTGGAAAAGGCAGCCACGCAGTAGGCTATGCTGGCCCAAGTAGAGCAGCGCTTTTCCAGGACAAACATCCTTGTCGTAGCTCCCAGAGATAAGCATAATGCAGTACCACCTAAGCACAGGAAAAAGGCCAAGAAGTGACCTTCAACTGTAAGGGGATATCAAGACAACCCAAAACCACCAAAGGCCTCCAACCCATTTCCAAAAACATCTGAAAGAATGGATTGTGCATGATGACAAATTTGCACAGCAAGTGAGAAACCTGCCTTCAGGGCAGGAAAAAAAAATCTCTATAAAAAGTACCTCCATCAAGTCCAGGAGGAATTTCCTGCATGATAGCAGACTTGAGGGAAAAGGAGATAATAGTTTCCACTCAGTCTCCTCATAACTCTTCTGTTTGGCCAGTAAAAAAGCCAAACAGAAAATGGTGATTGACCACGGATTATGGAAAATTAAATGCTAATACTGTACTTTTAACACCAGCAGTGCCTAACATTGCTGAGTTAATTGCCATAATACAGGAAGCTCATCCAAGTTTAGCTACCACCACCATGAAAGATATGTACTTTACGGTTCCATTTCAGGAGAGCCATCAGAATTGTTTTGCTTTCACATGGGAAGAGATGCAGTACACTTTCACCCAAATACTGCAGGGAAAACAGGACTCCCCCAAGCTAGGACATTTTACCCTAGCCCAAGAATTATCTACAATTCCAGTAGATGAGGGGATAAGGACCTACCAATACACTGATGATGTATTTATTGGGGGTCCAGCCACAGATAAAGTGGGAAACATTAAAAAATATATTATTGATCACCTTGAAGGTGTAGGGTTAAAGATCCCAGAGGATAAAATTCAGTGCCCTGGTCAGAGAAAAAATTCTTGGGAAAGGAGGTGCTGTTTGTGTCCCCACTAAGATGTTAACCTCACTCTAGCATGTAACCATGACACAAATTAAAAAGGAGTGAGGCCACGTGAGGAGCTCTGCCCATAGCCTGTCATCTCTGCACTTCTATCCCAAAGTGGTACCCTTTAACAAAGCACTGAGGGATGTTACCACCCCCAAGCACATATCCCACAGGCCTATCTTGGGACTTTATCACCCCATGGCTTAACATTGGGCCTGTTCCTGGCAATCAAGATGCACTGAACCCGTATCCAACAGGCAGTACTTGTGGAATCCCTTGCACCCACTACCTCTTAAAGACTATTTTGCTTGCATAGTTTCCCTAAATATATTTGATAGACTATAATGACACCTGGATTTGCAAGATGAGAAACTATCTTGTACCATTTGTATTGGCTTTGAGATTTAAGATTATTTTTACACTATATATAGTTATCAGATCATATCAATGGGCAATAGAAAACATCACACAGCAAGTGCATACATCAAGCAATTGGACAAAGTATGCCTCTGGAGAATTTAAATTGCAAGTCCAACAAGTGTTAAAAAAGATTTTACAAAATCCACGAACATTAGTTAAATTAATATTTACTTAAAGAACAAGATACATGTAGAATGTTAAATTTAACCAGTACAGAATGTTGTATTCCCATTCATAATGCCTCTACTTCCATTAAGAAAGCATGAGCTAAAGTGGAAGAAGTAACTGGCTAAACTGCAGAATAGTTTCAATCCATGAAACCAAATGACTGGTGTGATGGTTGGAGCCCCATCTCCCGGCTGACATCTACACTCTGATCATTAGGACTCATAGGTTGGTGTTCATGGCTACTGCAATTTGGAACGATATTGTTAACTGGATTTATTTTCTTGATGACTGGAATGGCAATTGTTTGATATACGATTTGTTGCATTACGTCTTCTGCTTCATTCTTCTTTTGTCCCTCTGTGTGATATGTTCAAATCACCACCGTGGATGAAGACAACGATTGAAGACTATGACCACTGATCAAAGTTTAAGTAACAAGGTGGCGTAAGGAAAAGGTTAATAACATTTGCAGCTTATACTTTAAACAAGCACTCAGTGGTAGCTATCTTCTGCTTGTACTATCTTCTCTGTATATCTCTCTCCGTTCTCCCCACCTCACTCCTTTTTACCCATACACTTAATAAAATTGGTACACAAAGTAAAATTGGTATTCTTGAACCAGCATTTGATCTCATTTGCACCTTCATTTGGGCAGACGACTTTAATATCAAATTGTAACAGTAATTTACTAATAAAACTTTGCGAGTTTTTTTGGACCCTCTGACTTTTGTTGTTCCTTTCAACCATGAGCATTTACAAATCGGGAGTTGGACATCACAGTCCCAAGGGAGCAGCATGGGGGGCTTTGTTGTGGACATGTTAATAAAACAGGATGATTTTCCAACCATGCTCACTTGTGCCTCTTGCTTCTTGAGGGAAAGATGAGTGCAGGAAAGACCCATGTTGACAGGCAGAGCAGGAGAGCCCCCTTGCTCTTCTTCTATGATTTAAGCAGAGACCCTGCCCTTAGCCTCTCCCATACCTCTTGCACTCCAGCTCCTGACCAGCTGGAGCCCAGAAGCACAGAGGGACTGCATCCCAACAGTGCCACCAGACTAAACATTCCCCAGGCATTTAGGATCACAGGTTAGTGGTGGACCTGACAGCGTTAGGTTAATGGCTGGACTCGATGATCTTAGATGTCTTCTCAAACCTTACTGATTCTATGATTCTTTGAAATGTAGTATGTCTCAGGACCACCTTTACTAATAAAAGTGGTCATGACTGAGTCAAGAACATTATACTTTTTTTTTTTGAAGGGAGGAAATATCTGCGGAAATCTCTGGGATTTACATAAGCACAAGAGAAATTTTCCCAGTCCATTCAATGCAGCAATGCTGTTTGACCCTTTGTAGGAAATAAATACATCACTGTCACAAACAGTTCAGAATAACAAATGGAAATTCTCTGTTCTCAGTGAAAATACATATTATGTTAGACAAGAAGACTGTGAGAATAAATACAAATATAATAATTTGCTGCCTTGTTCTATGAGGAAATTATATGCAAGAAAATAATGATTTATGAGTAAAGAATTTTACCACCATTCACTTACTTGCACATCTGACATTAAATTTTTTTAAAGTAGATATGCATCCAGATCCTCTACTTAGGTAAAATAGCATGGCCAAGAACAGTCCTACTCTGTATTTGAAGAGCATCATCAGCTTTCCTCTGACAATATTGATATCACAACATTAAAAATTTGTTTATCCTGAATATTTTGTGAAAAACATTTAAAATTCACTGATTCACTAGAGAATAAACAGTCATTAATTAACAGCTGAAAATAAACACTCAGAGGGGAAAAACAGAGTTAAAGTGATTTAATTTAAAAATTCATATGAATATTCATGGCATTATTTTGCCTCAGTTTCTAGTTCTAATGGTGCTGTTTCTCTGAAGAACTAATTTAATTGAGTAGATACATGTTTATGTGTACGGAGGTTCTCGATTAAGTGTTTCATCAATTCTGCATTGTTCTTTCCTAGGCATCCAATTCAAAGGTCCATAATCCTTACATACATGTACATATCTTTTTCACAATGTGTTTGCCTGTAAAACTCTCAAACAAATAATTTCTTTTTCTCAAACATACCTCAGGAACCTGAAATTACTTGTGGCACAACACACCATTCTCATGCTGTCTAAGTCCCAGGTGTTTTGCAAACACAGGAAGATTTAGGAGACTCACTGCTGGGGCAATACAACTGTGTTCTGCTCCTTTTTTATTAAAAGAGAAAAGGAAGAGAAAACCTGTCTGATTTCATTCACAATATCAGATTGAGATTCTATGAGACCAGCCCATTTTTTATTGTATGCCCTTTTCTTTCCTAACTGCAAATATTAATTTGTTACAGTTCCCAGCTGGTAGAAATGCACACCCATGGGAAGTAGACACTTGAGTCACAGAGTCACAGCATCACAGAATTAACTAGCTTGGAAAAGACCTTTGAGATCATGGAGTCCAACCTATGACCCAACACCACCTTGTTAACCCATGGCACTAAGTGCCACATCCACTCTTTTCTTAAACACCTCCAGGTACAGTGACTCCACCAACTCCCTGGGCAGCCCATTCCAATGCCCAATCACTCTTTCTGTGAAGAACTTTCTCCTAATGTCCAGCCTAAAATATTTGTCTGGTATGTAAAAAGGAGACAAGGACCCCTGAACCTTAAGGATGTTGTCAAACAGCCCCAGCCAGGTGGAGCTTTGACAGACAAAGGTAAGGCTATCTCATCGATGTAGTTATCAAACACTGCCCACAGGCTGAAGCTAACTACATGGACAGGCATGGCTAAACCAGAAGGCAGGTTACAGAATGTCTTTCAGATTCAGAGGGACTTGCTGAGTACTTGTTCTTCAAGCACAGAGGCTTCATACTAATTCTACTTCCAGTGCTGTTGATCCACAAGGAAATATGGATCTGCATAAAGAGAATACAATTTTTTCAGAATTCATATACTGTAAAATAAGCCCTAGTCACTTTAGCTACTACTTTGTGCCTGTTTGTCTAACCTAGTATTTGTTGTGTGAGATTCTACTTTCGTGTGAGCTACGCAAAACATTGTAGTGTGTCATTCGCTGTTGCAATCTAACATTTTCTCCTTTTGTTTTCCTGGCATCAAAATAGTTTTCATTTCTGTACTCATCCTTGTAAGACATGCCCAGTGCTAGCTGTATCATGTTTAAGACTGTTATTCTTCTAAGAAAATCTGATTTGTACTTGATTCTTCTTATTTCCAGTCTCTTTTCACTGATCTCACTGTCACTCTAGCTTTGTTAAAAGCCCAACCTGAGCTGCTCCCTTGTCTACTTTAACACTGTGTCATAATTCCTTGGCTTTTAATCCATAAATCACTCACTCTATTCATCTTCTTGGCAGAAATACCTGCCTTTAAGGAAGCCTTTTATCACAAACACTAAAAGTAAAATTGTAGCAGGAAGTGTTAAAGGCTAATTATTACAAAATTATTACCCTTTTTTCTCTCCCTATTTTGTTGCTGTTAAAGAGCTTTATCTTTTCTCAGATATGTTAAAATAATTACTTTACAAGTACAAGGAACAGTGGGTCTCCACCTAATGAAAATACATCATCATGTCAGTGATATTTAAGAGGTGGGAAAAAAGTGACACGAGGTCTCAAAGGAAGGAATTCCTATTAGGAATTCAAAATGTGTGATCTGCTCTGATTTTCACCTTTACTAAGGTTCCCAGAAGAAGGTCTGATGTTATTTTCAAAAAAGCAGAATCCAAATTATTTTCAAAATATTTATCCAAGCTATCCCAAACTCTTCTGACTGGGTGGATATTGTTACCTATCCACAAGTACTCTGGCTATGCAGGGTATCCTCAAAGATAAGGAGAGACCAGGTTCTCTAGGTGCCAGCTAGCCTCATGGTGCTTCTGCTGAAGCATGACCAAAGGCATTGACTACATCCCTCAACTGCTAGGTTAATGGTTTTTCTCAATTAATTTAAGGGTCTTCTCCAGCCTAAACAGTTCTATGATTCCATCATAGAGTGTTTTACAAAAAAACCCTTTTTTAACCTCCTACTCAACAATGCAGAATCAGTAAGCCAGATGCTGTATGGATATAGAGCACAAAGCAACAGCTTCTTTCTAACAAGACTACATTTTTGCCATCTAGACATCCTGGGCACTCTGACATTGAGACCTATGAGAAGGATGTGGTAAAGCCACATCCCTGTGTTGGGGATTACCCCTCTGTGAGACTTAGCTTCCCAGCATCCATAAAAAGAACTGGTATAGCCCAGACGCAAGCCTTGTGCTCAGAATTAAACCTCTAAGTCACACCAGCAACCTACTCAGATTTAGCTATCCACTGTCTAGAGGATATATTACTGCTTCATTGATGAAAGGAAAGGGGAAGCATAATAGAAATACTTATCAGGTAAAAGGAAGATAGAAGATTCAGCAGCTCATCCCCAAGTGGATACTTTACAGGACTGTGCTGTTTGCTGCTGCCAGTGGTAAGTGGCCAGTCAACAGCAAATCCAGCTGGTTATGTGCCCGTAAATCTGCACAGGTAATCCCAGCTCTGACTTCTCCAAGTCCCTGAGTGCTTAATCACCGTAGATGTATTTCAACTCATAGATGTATTTGTGTGCAAAACACATCAAAAAACCTAAACCACAATTGACACCACAGCTCCCAGCTACGTAACATACAGGCTCCTCTGAGAAAACTGTCATATGTCCACAGATATTTTTCATGTGCAGATTGCCAGACTGTGCAGCATTGGTTTTATAGTCTGAAAATTCATTTTGTTTAAATGTAAATTACTTTCTTTTTCTGAGAAAGTAATAGGGGGAAAGAGTATAGTATCTAATTCTTTGGCTCAGAAGCAGTAGTTCAGATTTTTAAAAGGCAAAGTAAGTGGTATGATTTGTACAACAAAAAATTTACAAAATTTTTGAAGCAAGTGGATATACACTTCTTTCAGAACTTTTTCAAGTCAGTTTTCACAATTTTAAAATAATTTTCAGCTGTTAGAAAGTGACTTTTTTTTTTATTTTGAAGGAGCATTGATCTCTAAATAAATCATCTGTGCTTGTATCTTTGTCTGCAGACATCTGAACTATGTCACAGTTTGTTGTTCCAACAGGAAACCCACTTTAGCTAGGCTAGGGTGGACAATGAGACTTGATGTCTGTTTGATATGGCCACGCTGAGCATCCGATAAGGAGATATCAAAGCCCATGGTGGTTAGGAATGTACTGCTCAAGGTGCCATAATGTACATAACAGTACATCAATTTCTCTTAAATGGGATTTTTCAGAATGTCAAATTAAAATTAAATACTCTGGAAAACAGAACAAAACGTGTGCTTGATTTTGCCTCCTAATGTAAAGCCTAGCTCACGGTGACAAAGCAAAACTTTAATGGTTTGGCAAAACAGAATAAGCAAGAGAAAAGTTTAATTATGCAACTCTTCCCTAATGCATTAAGAATATTTGCAGTTACTACGATATCAATGTCTATAAGGAGCTGTAATCTCTTTTTTTTTTTCTTAAAGTACCTTTAAACTAAGGTTTACAATACCCAAAAGAATGCATACTTGACTACACATCTTAAACATGACTTTCAAAATCCCAAGTTCTTTAATGGAGAGATGTGATAGCTCTCCAGCAACCAGTCCTATCACATCAATGATAGGGTATCAGTTCAAGAAAGAGTATCCTTAGTCAAGCTGAATGGGAACCAGAGTTTTCTACAGTCCAGAAATTTCAAGTGTTCTATGTTTAGTCAGAAGGAAATTAAAGCAAGAAAAAAATGAAAACTGAAAAAGAAAACACCATCAGATTCAAGATCAAATCTAGGGTAAAGTTACACTTCAGGTCAATCAAAAAATAATTCTAACTTTTTTATCTATGAACATTTTGACATATTTTTTGGAATGAAAATGCTACACAAATGTCAAAATTTCAATTTCACATTATCATTAATAAAATAATGTTTCTCCAAACTCATTTCAATCAAAGCTTTTATAACTCCAGAAAACTTCAGACCAGCTCTAACCCACCACTAGCTCAATTTCAAGACAGCACTAACTCACATCTTACCTGCAAACTGGTATTTCATATCAAACATATCTGCAAGTCAAATGTGCTTTTTTTTTCAGTAAGACCATTGTGGATTGATGCTAATATTAGTTTCAAGCTGAGCAGAGCTTGAGAAAGTTATCATGCCATTAAAGCAAGAATACAGATCTCTGATTAGTAGAAGACAACAAATATTATTTTCATCTCTCTTCACCCATTGGGGACTTTTAGCGAAAGATACCTTATTGAAGCATTATTGCTCATAACAAAATTTTTGAGAGGGATAAATTACATGTATCAGCAGAGAATTTAAAATACACATATCTGAAAACTAAACCACTAGTTCAGGCTGAGGTAGAAAATGCTTTAGTCACTTCTAACACTCTGAAAAAGCATCAACTTCATATGCATTTGCCATTAAAAAAAGGGGGGGATTAAAAGATACGGTCTAAGACACCCAAACTCTTCACCAACAGAAACATATTTTCCATTATATTTACCGTCCACTGCTCTCCAGAAAGCTGAAAAATAAACTTGTTTTTTTCCTTATTTACTCCATCTNCAGAAAGCTGAAAAATAAACTTGTTTTTTTCCTTATTTACTCCATCTGGCAAAGCACGACTCTTCTTGAGCTGAGGAGTCTTTCCATAAATGTCCAGGTTCTTCTCATTGATGTCTACAAAGCCATTCTTGAGGTATTTTGATTGAGGAATACCTTTCTTACGGCATTCTAGTATGAAATTCCATTCCTCTTTTATCCTGAAATAATGCCAAAAAAAAGTTTACATGAATCAGCTGAAAAAATATGGCAGGTAAGTTCTAAAGCTTAATCTGTGTTTACACAAGTACTTAACAAAATATAATTATTCATCTAAGGTATTGGCTATTTTTTTTATCTCTATTTAAAAAAGGTGCATTTCCTGGAGTTACACTAAGATCTTCTACACATACATACAGATTTCAAATGATCAGGATTTCATTCACTGACTATAAAACAGTGACACCCAGAGAATAACAGAAAAGTGGAGACTGAGCAAACTGTTATGGAAAAGAGCAAAAATTATGCCCTTAAATTTCATAGGAGAGAAAATATATTCTCACAGAACAAGTTACATGCATAAACAAAATCAAGTACCTGGTGATATATGAAAAGATTTTCCTTGGGAAAAAAGAAAGTGAGAAGTGCTTTTTTCCCCTGCCCTTTCTTGTTCAAGTATAAAGATTTATTTTAATTTTTACACCAATATCTTCTTAGAAGGTAAAGGTCAAAGTCACCATATGCCAGCTGATTTCAGATTCAATTTCAGTGTAACTTCTGTATCCCCTCCAAGGCAAACTTTCTCTCGTATAATTTCAGGTGCAAATTCAAATTAACATAATTAAGCATTGTCAAAAGCTCATGCTTTTAGGTAGGAGAGATTTATTTCCTCTTAGTCAATTAAAGAACTGGTTAATTAACAGAAGCGAGCCTTCCTTGTACCGAAATAAGACTCTGCAAAGCCTCTTGTATCATAAATCTGACCTCACACTTTGGATTATAGATCCTGTGGTACATAAGACTCGTTTATGTCATCCCCATGCTCTGATAGAAATCTTAATCTAAAGGATGGAAGACAATTGACAGCTGAAGAAAGACAAAAAGTTCAGAATAAAGTACCCCTAGAGAAAGTAAATACGTCATGTCCTAGAAAGAGAATTACATGCAAGTTTATAAAGTTCAAATAGGAAGTAACAAAACCTTTACATGTAATACCACTTAATCATGGGATTTCTCTCTACAATGCTAAGATGTAAAAAAATAGTCACCTGAAACAGAGTCATAGAATCATAGAATTATTTTGGTTGGAAGGGACACTGAAGATCATCTAGTTCCAACCCCACTGCCACAGGCAGGGACACCTTCCACTAGACCAGGTTGCTCAAGTTCCCCCCTTAGCCACAAATGAGCTTTGAACACTACCAGGGATGGGACATCCACAGCTTCTCTGAGCAAGTTGTTTCAGTGCCTCATTACCCTCACAGCAAAGAATTTCTTCCTAATATCTAATATAAACCTACTCTCTTTCAGTTTGAAGCCATTGTCCCTTGTCTTGTCACTACAGTTCCTGATGAAGAGATTTCTCTAGCTTCCCTGTAGGCCCCCTTCAACAATGGAAGGTTGCTATGACATCTCCAAACAACTTTCTCTTCTCCAGGCTGAACAACCCAAAATTTCTCAGCCTGTCTTCATAAGGGAGATGCTCCAGTCCTCTTATCAACTTTGCGGCCTCCTCTGGACTTTCTCCAACAGTTCCATGTTGTTTTTATTTTGGGGGCACCAGAGCTGGATGTGGGGTCTCACAAGAGCAAAGTAGAGGGATAGAATCACCTCCCTTGACCACCTCCTTTTTGATGCAGCCCAGGACACAGTTGCTTTCTGGGCTGTGAACACACATTGCTGGTTCATGTTTAGTTTTTTATATCACCTGCAAGTCCTTCTCCTCAGGGCTTCTCTCAATCAGTTCTATTCCCAGCCTGTAGACATGCCTGGGATTACCTCGACCCAGGTGTAGTATCTTGCACTTCACTTTGGTGAATTTCATGAATTTTGCACAAACCCACCTCTCAAGCCTGTCAAGGTCCCTCTGAATGATATCCCTTCCCTCCAGCATGACTGCACCAGACAGCTTGGTGTTGTCAGTGAACTTGCCGAGGGTGCCCTCAATCCCGCTGTCCATGTCACCAAAGAAAAGATGCTGAGCAGTATCAGTCCCAGCACTGACTCCTGAGGGACACCACTCATCACCAATCTCCACTTGGACACTGAACCATTGTCCGCAACACTTTGCATGTGGCCATCCAGCCAGGCCTTTATCCACCAGAGAGTCTGTCCGTCAAATCCATGACCCCCTATTTAGAGTCAAAGATGTCATGCAAGAGAGCACTGAACACTTTGTGTAAGTCCAGGTACATGATGTCAGTTCCTTTGCCCCTATTCACCAGTGCCATGGCCCCAAATTTGTCAGGATTAAAACCAGAACACGTGGTTCTAATCCTGATACAAGAAACCTGTTACAAACTTAGGTGCAACAAGCATGTCCCAAAATCTTGTTGAAATAAATAATTTTTGGACACTCATAATGAGGTATGAAACTGCAATGCAGAGCACTCTTATGCAAATACAGCAGCACAGATTAAAAGTCATATTTGACTTCATGCTATCAAAAGAAGTCTTTAGAGAGCAAAACTACATGCCTAGGTAGAAGGGTTTTACTGAGACTGTTGTATACATTGTGTCACAGAAATCTCAGGGGACGTTAGAGAGACTTGAAAGCAGAGAGCGCAGCAATGGCAAAGACAAATACAGAGCACAGGGACACACTGCAGGCACTTTGTACACTTTTGGAAAATACATATAACCATTTATCAGAGGAGCAAGCCTGAGGGACCACCAGAGGACAGTTTCAAGGCGCAGCACGCTACACATGAAACATAAGAGAACTGCAGAAAGCCCCTTCTGTAATAATGACTGCAATGTATTCCCAAGTGATATCTTTATAAAGGGAAAGTACAGAAAAGCACCTTCTACAAATATTTCAGAGGGTGAATTATCAGAGAGGTTGGTTAAAAGGTAGCTCACTGGATAAAGTGTTAACAGACTACACGAAGACAGCACAAACTCAGACTAAGTACATTCTAATGAAGACAGTAAGGATCATTCTCCCTTATTTAAAAAACTACAAAAATATTTTTAAAAAGATAAAATTGTATTTATCTTCAAATGAAAACAGTTAGAAGGAAATATAAGCTGTGATTAACACAAAAAAAGGAAATTAAGTTACTGCAGGTATACAAAGGAGTAGAAAAAGGATTTGTAGCATATCAGAAGACAGAAGCCTCAGAAAGATGATGGGAACCATAATTTCTCAAAATATGAAAGGAGCAATAAAGGAATAGTTAAAGAAGTTATTGATAGTTGCAGAAATGTTACTCATTCTTGGCTTCAGTTCTCATTAGAGAGGTCAGAATGCACTTCGCAAGTAGACATCTGGAAGAATTTTTGGTATTAAAAGTATCAATAGAGGAAGTGTGAGAATACTGAAATATATTTGAAATAAATCTCCCAGTTTCTCTCAGTGTCTAGTGCACTGTGGAATGTTTCATACCACAGCAAGCCATGATACGTACATGAGTTAAGAAAAAAAAGACTGGACAGACAGAAAAACATTCAGCCCAGGGAGTCCCTAGAGTGGACTAAAGGTGCTAGCACAGTCAAGGAAGAGTCCACCAACTATGCACAATATCTCCACAAATCTTTTCTGAATTTACTTGATATGACAAAGACAAGAAAATAGGTTAAAGCAGATACAGCTCCTGAGCTGTATATTCTGTGATTTCTCAACAAGTTGTACCTAATATTCCTAGATTTTCTATTACAGAGGGAGAGATATCCAAACACCTGATTTCACTAAGCAGCCCTACCAAAGGTATCCCCACCAGCTGCAGTCTAGAAGGGCTCAGATGACAGAGTTTTCCATATCAGCAGACTTGATAGTTCAATCATCTTTCAGATGCTTTGACATATGAGCCAATTCAATTTTTAGTGTTGATCTTAACTACTCAATCTGTCATTTGAACCCCAGAAACTGCCAACACAACAGAATGTGGACATTGTAATAGCAAGAGATCACTACAAAAAGCTACAAAACAATATTTTCATATACTATAAGGAAAAAATAAACAGTCCCAAACCACCTACTCGTATTTCGTTCCAAACCTTGTCTACCATTCCAAGCAAGCATAGCTAAATAGCTATAAAAGCTCTGTATTGCTGGGAAGTGGAGTGGTATGGGGGGTGCTTACTGAATCTCAAGGAAAAGAACAAAATTATCTGAACAATTAAGAGGCAGGAGCCAGAAGGACCATAGGATCAAATACCTAGAATTCTTTTTTTTTTTTAAATATTCCAAGTTTTATTTACCACTGCTGTACTGCTCTTTCTCACGTTCTCCAGTCCTCCACATATACTTTTTCTGTCTTTCTGTGAAGCTTGACTCTGCATTACTAACCTCTCATTTCCATGGAATTCCTCCATTTTCTACCAAAGCAATAAATATTTCAGTCTGTGCATAATTTAGTGCACTGAAAAAACTTGCCCACAAAATGGGGAGTTTTTGTATTCATTGCTCTTCTCTCAAGGACAAAAAATTACTGACTTATTCCTCACAGTATAAATTCTAAGAAGGTTAGAAATTTAAAAAACAGAAAGAAATGGTCAAAAAGTCTAATTCAATAAAAAGTAAGCTGCATCAGTGTTAGCTCTCTTAGGTAGACCCCAGGAACACCAGAGCAGAGGGCTTAGATCCAAAATTTTACTCTTTCAAAACATGGAACATGGAAAATGGTAAGAGAGGTGCTACATTAAAGCTGAAAAAACAAACTGCCTTCTGACAATCTGCTGATAACATATACAAAACACAAAACTCAGGAGGTCATTGCTAGCCAAGTAAAATACAATGCATGTAGCAAAAACGGCTGTTAAGCAGATCAGTCAGTGAAGTATTTACCTCAGAAGAAAGACAAGGGTTAAAAATTAAACCTGCTAGGCAATTCAGTGTGTATTGCACACTGATATGGAACTCCCATGTCAAATTTCTTCTTTATTTGTACATTAAGTGATGACAACATGCTCTGTTAAGCTTTTAAAGAATGCAAGTATTGTGTACGAGCACATTTAGAACAGATGGAAAGTGAATTAATAATAGAGCAACAAAAGTGCATAATTTTGTACAGTACATCTCAGAATGAAAACATTATATTTCCCACGGGCAAAGGGTCTAATAATTTACAACACCTGCCTGTACTCTTGGGTTACACACTAACCAAATTAATCACTATGAGCCTTACTGGCCTGGAGTTGCAACTTATATCAAGCCAGCGTGCATCGTGAAGCAAAGATGACAAAGCTATAAATTTGCAGGTTCCATTGAGTTCAAACCAAAGGGATCTATTTGGCTACATGGCTGTCATTCTGCTCTGTCACTGTCAAAAAATTGACGTGATGGTACTTTTATGGGATGATTATGGAAATAAAGACCTTTTAAAGGCTTCATTTGGTGACAGTCCTCAAATAAGACACAATTTCCACCAGGTTTGTCATATCTGGAGGCTATTATGTGAATCTTCAGGAAAGATATCTAAAAGAAAAGGCCACTAAAACAGTGGGGCAAAAAGAAAAAAATATCCACACAAATAAAATAATCTTTTAAATACTAATATACACTTTCAGAGAAATTAAATTTCTGGTCTTGACACTTTAAAGACACCTGATGCTCCAGAAACACATTTTCACAGATGACAAATGAGTTACAAAATCACAGCTCTC
Source organism: Gymnorhina tibicen (assembly GCA_013399875.1). Classification (NCBI taxonomy): domain Eukaryota; kingdom Metazoa; phylum Chordata; class Aves; order Passeriformes; family Artamidae; genus Gymnorhina; species Gymnorhina tibicen. Next base: position 176,525 of record VXAZ01005107.1, read on the forward strand.
CTGAAGCTTCTGTCTTTTTAATATTATTTAACAATAAAATATTTTCACCTTCCTCTACGCCTTGATCAAATGGTTTCAGTCAGACTAAAGAAACAACAATCATTTTCAGTATTAAGAAAGTTGAAGATAGTCAAGTCAAGCCTAATTTATGTGGGAATATGAACACAAAAAATGTTTTGCCTGGACAAAGGGCCAGATGAGGTCTAAGGTTCCAACTCAGCTAACTACTCCTGTATTTCCGCTTCAATCATACAAATAGTGCTACTAATTTTAAAAAAGACTTGGTTGCATGCTGCTTATGTTTGTCAAAACAAAAAGTTACAATTCATACCTATATATCTGTAACACAAAAGCACACCTGTCACTAAGGCAGATGTATGTGGTATAGGGGAAATTTTACTCTGACAAGTTACTTTCCAATACATTGCCTTTTTCCAGTAACATGACAACACACTATGGCTATGAAATGGGATTCCATTTTAGTTAGTGCTGAATTTCCCTTCAGGTAATAATTTCCCAAATGCTACTTCACTATTGGAGTATACATTCAGAAAAAAGATTCACAGCATATAATTTTTTTATGATGATACATATTTCTTTTCAAGGACATGGGAGTTCCCTGCTTGAAATTTTATTTTCTCCAACAAAATTCTGAATCTAATCAACCTGATGCAAAGAGTTAATATACAATAAATTCAGCGATTGGATCTTTCAAAGGAACAACCAGCTTGGAAAGGAAGTGTGCATTGGTAGGGCTTTCAGAGCCATCGAGGCAAATGAAGAGTAACTGGGTTTCTTTCAATTGCTCTTCCTTCAGCAGTTACCCTCTGCTCAATGTCTCATTAGAAGCTCTTGGGGAAAAGCCATGATTCTTAGGTAAGGAAAGGAAGTTTCATTAGATAGCACTATTTCCTCTAAACCAGGACAGAAGAATTGACCAGGACACTACATGGTGACGCCAGCTGAGAACTCCTGAGTGATGTTTCAATCAGAATCGCTAGCCACGCAAGATCATTAAATAATCATATGAAATTTTTAGAAGAGCATCGCAATAAAACCGGAGCTCAGCCAGAAAAATATTCCTCATGGATGAGTAACTTTTGCTTCAAATTCAAGTGGATTGATTCAATTTCAGTATCACTACCAGGCTCTTCCCTCCATTTTAAAGGATTGTGGCTGAACAACATCTTTTGTCTTACAATGCACTTCCGTGCATTGCTTTAGACACACAGTCTGTATGCACAAATGCCTACAAACCAAGGCAAATAATTTAGTATATTTATCAGTGCTGCAGACTGAAACCAAACTTGTTGCCTATAATTTGTGTTTGGGGCCAAGGGACTCCCAGCTTGAGTTTTAGACTTGCTTGGAAAAAGTTCTGCATTGGCTATTGAGTAGGAGACTAAAGATAAACATAACAAATAAAATCTTAGTTCAGGTACAAATAGAGTTATAACACTGAAGTTTGGCAGAGAGATAGAGACAGATCTTTTTTATTGAACAAACATGCAACCTCTCAGGGAAAAAAGTCAGTCTGCCTGCAGAGTGTAGTTTGCTTTTTGCTTTTTACTTTCAATATTTGGGAAACATATAACTCAAAACACAATACATGCACATTTAATTAGTCAGACCTTGACAAGAAATTTGTGGAGAAGAGGCACACTGAAAGAGGTAGCTGAACAAACTTTTATTTTTGCTGCATGTTTGTGGGTGGACAGAGCAGGCTGTGCCATTTCACAGCAGAGATTTAGATAGCTAATCTGGACAAACAGCTCTGGCATTTCCTTACTTGAACACTTAATTTGTTAGCCTTCAGATTTATCTTACCTGCTTTTCACACAAGTGACATACATGTTGCAACCCTTCAAAAAAAAAATCTAACTGTAAACTTCCATTCTTATTTCCTTAAAAAAAAAAAAGAGAGAAAAGAAACCAAGCAGAAAAGAAGTCTCTTGGAAAATCATTTGACAACATCAAGTTCATCTGACAACATTCACGATTTTGAATCATCTTTTATTGTTCCCCACAATCAGAATCTAGAAGATTAAACATAAAACAGTGCTATAAATGCAAACTTCTTTCCATAATATGCACTTTCATAAACATATAGAAAATCTCAGTAGAGTGCACACGTTTTGTAACAGTTTGTTTCATATTCTATGGAAGATTTCGAATGGGCTTGTCTGATGGGATCAAGAACATGAAGTAAAATGAAAATAAGCCTACCCAACAGTGTTCTATTTCTTTTCTTTTATATTCAGTTGCTGGTTTATGTGTTTTCTTTAAACTGCCACACTTTCACAGTCCCACAAAACCAAAAATTTATCTGATACCAGTACCTCAGACAGTCAGTGTTCTCAGTAGCTGGTTGTCCAGAATCAGCTTTCACTGACCAGTTGCTTAAACATCTGCCCTGAAAACAAATCTTTACAAGACCTCACCATTAATGCACAGTTGAAGCTTTTAATTTATTTGTGAGATTTTACTCTTAAGAAAATCTTCATTCAAAAAATATCTTGCAAGTTACTGTTTAATGATGCTGCATGAACTAAATTACCTTGCCCCAAGGCAAAGAAGTTCCCTAGAGATTAACTGGGAGTTTGTCCTTGAATAATACGTACTACACTTCACTGCATATTATCAGGTTATCTTACATGGTAACACGGCATATAAAGGAACTGCACAATCTCAAAGGCATTAGCAAATTATACCCTCTTTGAGAAAAACTGGGTTTTTGGTTTGTTTTTTTTTTTAAATTCCAGATTCCAAACTCTGTTGCATGAGTGTATTTGCAGAGAAACTTTATTAATTTCAACCCTACTTAGGAATTCACTCTGGCCTGGCAAAAGTAAATATCTAGAATCTTAAATGCTAGAATGCAGTCCTCATTTCAGGAAAGTGCCCTTTCTAAATGTCTTTTGGGAATGATCATTTCTGATCAAAGTACCTTCAAAATACCTTCTTACTGTGGCACAGTATGTACTTGCATTGATTTCAGTGGACCTACCTGACAATAGTAAAATTTTAATCTCTGATACCTGAATTTAGTTAATGCAGAACTCCATAAAATAATGAAATATAGTTATACATGGAATTATTATTTCTATTATTTAATTAGAAATACAATTTTATCTCTATTTTAAAGCTAAAAACCATTGAATTCTTCTCGTATTTTTGGTCCAACATTTGAAAGCACTGAAAAGCACTTAAGAAATAACATGTGAGCTGACATTTAGGACCTAAATGCCAGTGGTCACTGCACACCTCATAAAACAAAGAGGATTTTCTTTTAACTGAATTTAGCATTTTATTACTAATATTCTTATTGCTTTGACCATTATTCTATCAGCTTTGTCCATTCAATAAGGCCGGCATCATGAGAATGAACATGAACTTTGCCATTTGTTTCAGTGGGTGTAATACTGATCACTCATATACAGGAGACAAAATCTAATGTATTTCCTCCATTTTTTCCAGGACCTCTGCAGGTAGAACTAACTGGAAAGCAATTTGAGTGTGTGAAGATGCACAACTATGCAAAGCACAATACGCAAACTGCAATTTAAAGGAAGAAAACAAAAATCCTTTGTTCGTGCTGCAGGTGCACCTGGGAACTTTTACTTCTGTGCATTGTATCTCAAATTCCCCATCTTTGGGTGGTACAGGAAGATAATGAATTTGGACATCATTAGTGGGAAAAAAGCAGAAAACCTGGTGAAGCTCCACTCTTTCAGATGGGATTGTATCTACAACAGTTAACCACAGGCAGGAAAACAGGGAGAATGTATTGTTTTTATGGGAAAGACAAGTCAATGTAAGAAATAAGTCTTAACGTATACTATTGACAAAAGACATGGGAGCTCAAATTAGCTACCTCAGAGGACATAAGGTGACCCTCTTTCCCTCTTACAGAGAGAACTTACCATATGTCATTTGCTCTTGTACTAGTGAACTCAAAAGTTATCTTCTGCACCCCAGAAAACCAAAACCAAAAAAATATGTGGCAGGGGGTGTTGACACATTGTCCACACTGGGACAGAAATAAGGTTTGATCAAGTTTCATCCCAAACCCTTTCACTTGTCCTTTCCACCATAAGGGAAATAGCAAACATCCATCTCTCAGCTGTCATGGTTAAACCCCAGATGGCAACCAAGTACCATACAGACACTTACTTCCCGGCTCCCTGGCGGGATGGGCAGGAGAATCAGAAAATAAATGTAACACTTCTGCACTGAGTTAAGAACAGCTTAATAATAGAAACAAAGTAAAATATAATGATAATAAAACTAATGGCAATAATAATAGTGAAAAGAGAGAGATAAAAACAAAACCCAAGAGAAACAAAATATGCCCAATACAGCTGCTCATAACCTGCTGACCAATTCCTAGTCCATTCTCAAGAAACAATCACTCACTCCTGGCCAACTCCAACAGTTAATATACTGAGAATAATGTTCTATGATATGGAATATCATGTTCAGGTCAGCTGTCCTGCCTGTGCTATCTGCCAGTTCTTTGTGCAGCCCCTCACTAGTAGAGAATGAGACACTGGAAAGTCTTTGACTTAACATACTCACTACTCAGCAACAATCCGAACAACAGTGTGTTATCAACATTATTCTCATACTAAATACAAAACACAGCATTGCACCAGTTACTAAGAAGAAAACCAGCTCCCAGTTACGAAGAAGAAAACTAACTCTATCTTAGCTGAAACCAGGACACAGCTCACACCAAAAAGAAAGTTTATACTTGCTAGAGAATTCAATCTGAAGGATGAACTTCTTTTTCCTTTTTTTTTTCTTTGGTTAGGATTACAGTTTTTAATGTAAGCTTTGGTAGAGATGGGAAAACCAAGACTGCTACTATGGCTGTTTTGAAGAGAAAGGTCCTACAGAAAGGACAGTCAGGCTTTGTATTACCCTGGTCTCCTCTTAGACCGGTTGCTCTGTTGTCAGTGTAGCTGCACTGGCAGTGAGAATCTATGAGTGAGGGTGTCCTGAAAATGCTGGAACATCACACAAAGGTTCAATGCAATTATGTTCTTAAACAAGAGCACTGTTTAATCCTGTGCATTTTATTTTTAAAACAGAAAGGGATTTTTATTCTTTCTCTTCTCAGAGGGAGGAAATTGGTAAGTCATATGTTTCCAACCTTGCCAACACAGTATAATATTTAGCAGCGTCTTATGGGAGGCAAAATATTGCTTAAAGAAAAAATAAGTTCAATATAATAAAAACAATAAAATTATCAGTGGGTGTAAGCATTATAATCAAGGCCTTTTTTAATACCCCAACAAGAAAAAAATAATCTTTCAATTCCTATTCTCTTCACTATTAACTATACAGAAGCAATAGAATGTGTCCCCTGATTTAACTAGTTTTCTTTCTCCTGTCAACTCAACAAAAAATCTTAAAGTATTTATTATGAGCATGTGTTCACGAATTCCATAATTAATAAGCCATACTTTTATGCAGCATATGACAAATAGAAAGGTACAAAATGTGTTATTTTTCTCTTCAATTTATTTCTACAGTAAACAATAAAGTATACCATTATACATCACAATCTACATATGAAAGAGCAGGAACTGATGAAATACAAGTGTAGTTTGTGCTGCATTTCTCTTGCTATCACATAAGGAAAAGAGGAAAGAAGTCATCGAAATCAAACCCAACCCCGAAAATTTTAATAATCAAAATTTATTATTTAGTATATTCATTATATTTATTTTGTATATATATAATATTTAATATATGGCAATGTTAGTGGATAATAAGAACAGATTTGGTTAAAATGAACAACACAAAAGTTGTCTTACTTCTCCAATGCACTTTTTTCTAATCTTTCTTTCTCCTTCTTCTGACGTTCTTTGTTCTTCTTAACTCGAGTTTCCCACAGTCCTCTTATGACAGCAAAGTCAAATATTATCACCTGATGCCCCATATTGTTGACATTAAGCTTCTCCTGCAAGAACAAGCCAACTCTTCAGAATAGGAATAATGATAAAAATAAAGATCCAAATTATCATGATGTTTCATTAAAATTGACTGGAGAAAAGAGCTGAAGTCATAAGAAATATTAACATAGTATATTTTCCATCTTACCCGATTTATTTAGAGTTTTGTGCTGGCAGTAATCAATGTAGCACACAATTAATTTCTACATAAAATCCACGGCAACAGCTACCTGTTGAATTTTTGTATTCCGTATATTTTTTCCTTTTCAAGATAAAGACAGAGTTGCAAAAAAATACTGGTTTGATTAAGTAACACTGATGAAAATAGCATTAAAGGCTTTATATTTTTAATAATTTCTGTGACTAATATTAAAATGAATGCTCATAAAGAATTTATTCATTTTAAATCATGCAAAAACACTTCATCTGGATTTCTCATGTATTGATCTTTATGATCTCAAGCTATCCTATTTCAGTGGAATTTGTGAAATTCCAGTGTTCCCATAAGTATGTGCTTATCTGTGAAATGCATTGAAAGATGAGCCCCATCAGACACAAAAAAATTTATCTGAGGCAGAGACATGGAGAACGTTTTATGAACATATCATGGTCCCCACTTATTAACATGTCCTTATTCTGGCCAGAACAGGGTTGACTTTGCAGCAGCCAGGAGAGGCACAGCCAGGACCCTGAGGCTGTTCACCTCAGCACATGGTGAGATGGTCACACCTGCCTTTTTCTGTTTGCTGGGGTGCGCAGTCCGGTGGCGCCAGGTTGCTCATTGTGAGCAATCACATGTGAATCATTTGCCTAACCTGTACACTCTGCTATTAGTATTGTTGTAACTGTTTGGGGTTTTTTACTTCATTGCTGTTTCCACTAAATCATGCTTATCTCAACCCATGATCTTTACCTTTTTATGCCTCCCATTCTCCTCTCGATCCTGATGCAGGGGAAGGCAAGCAGTGAGAGAGCATCACATTGTCTGGGATGTTTTGAGTGGGAATGTTAAATTGGGGAATACAATTCCTAAACAACAACATGTGTAGAAACACATTCCAACAGCTTGGTAGCAGTGTATCAGATTCCATGCAATTAAGAACTGATGTCAGCCAGAAAAGGAAGGTCAGAGAATATGTACCCCCTCTGATATAAAATGCTGGAAAACTAGTAGCAATGGACAAGGAGAAAGCTGAGGTACTCAGTCTTTAATGGCAACCTCTTTCCCACCCTTCTTGACTGTGTGGACTGCAGGATGTGGACTGGAAGAGAAAACTCCCTCCCGCAAGATCAGGTTCATACCACCTGAGGAACCTGAACATACATAACTTTTTGGGGCCTGATGTGATGCATATCAGAGTACTGGGTGAATTGGCTGATGTAGCTGACAAGCCAACCTCCCTGATATCTGAAGAGTTGTGGAAGTCAGGGTAAGTCCCTGGTGAGTAGAAGAAGGGAAACACTGTACCTATCTTTGAAAAGGCTAGAAAAGAGGACCTTGGGCATTACCAAGCTGTCGGCTTCACTTCTGTGCCTGGGAAGGTCCTGGAACAGGTCCTCCTACAAGCTATGCTAAGGCACATGGAGAACAGGAAGATGATTTGGGACAAACAGCACAGCTTCACCGAGGGCAAGTCCTGCCTGACCAACCAAGTGGCCTTCTATCATGAAGTGACTACACCAGTGGACATGGGAAGAGCTATGGATATCATCTGTATGGACTTCTGTAAAGGCTTTGACATAGGGTCCCACAATGCCCTTCTCTCTAATTTGGCAAGACATGGATTTGACAGGTGAACTGCTGGATGGATAAGGAATTGGCTAGACGGTCACATCCAGAGAGTAGTGGTCAATAGCTCAGAGTCCTGATGGACATCAATCCCTAGTGGTGTCCCTCAGGAGTCTGTACTGGGACCAGTACTAGTCAATATTTTAGTTTATGATGTACACAAAAGGATCAAGAGCACCCTCAGGAAATTTGCAGAGGACACCAAGATGAGTGGTGCTGTTGACACACCTCAAAGATGGCATATCATCCACATAGACAAGCTTGAGAAGTGGACCTATGAGCATTTCACACTTCTTTTCCCACTTTCCCACTTGGCACAAGTGCAACTTGCTGCACCAAGTGCAAGTGCAAGAAGACCAAGTGCAAGGTGCTGCACCTGGGTCGAGGCAACCCCCAGTACCAACACAGGGGGATGAACAGATGGAGAGCAGCCCTGCCAAGAAGGACTTGGGCATGCTGGTGGAGGAGAGGTTGGACATGATCCAGCAATGCGCACTCACAGCCCAGAAAGCCAAATGTGTCCTGGAGTAGATCCAAAGGAATGGTCAGCAGGTTGAGGGAGGGGTTCTTCCCTTTTACTCCGCTCTTGTGAGGACCCAGCCTGGACTGCTGCATCCTCCTCTACATTCCTCAGCACAGGAAAGACACTGACATGTTGGAGCAGTCCAGAGAAGGACCACCAAGATGCTTAGAGGGGTGGAACACCTCTCCTTTGAGAAAATGCTGTAAGAATTGGGATTGTTCAACCTGGAGAAGAGAAGGCTTTCGGGTAATTGCAACTGTCTGGTACCTGAAGGGAGCCTACAAGAAAGATGGAGAAAGAATTTTTTACAAGAGCATGTAATGATAAGACAAGGGGGAATGGATTCAAATTGAAAGTTTAGACTAGATATTCTGAAGAAATTCTTTACTGTGTAGGTGGTAAGGCACTGGAACAGCTTGCCCAGACAAGTTGTGGATTACCTATCCATGGAAGTGTTCAAGGCCAGGCTGGATGGGGCTCTGAGCATAGTGATCCAGTGAAAGGTATCCCTGTCCTGGAACTGGGTGATATTTAAGGTCCTGTCCAACCCAAGTCATTCTATGATTCTCTGCGTGAAACGCAGCATGACTTATGACATGGTGTTCCTTACTAAACTGTTGCAGTGGTTCAGTACCAGCATAGGAAACTAATTACCTACTAAATTTCTAATGCAAGTACACAAACAAGTCTTGATAAAAGAGGTGAAACTATACTTTCTTGCCCAGAGTCACTGGTGGAGGTAGAATCATCACAATATACTGGCTTCCATTAAAGGTAGCTAGATTACCAACAGAGGAAAGTCATTTATTTAAAATTTGTGCGAGGTTTTACTAGAGAACATATTTATTATACCATTTATAAATTTAGGAAAACAAAATAAAGAAACAGTAGAAGAAAATCCTGATTGACCATCTACTGATCAGTTAAAGAGCAATCCTCCCCTTCCGTTCCTGTGTTTTCAAGCTCATGTTTGTAACTTTTTCCTTAGATGCTACTGTGATCTTTTTTCCAAGTATTGTGTCCTTCACCTAGGGCTATTTATTATCTGTCCTTCTGTTATAATATTGAGGACAAAGGGACAAAGGGGAAATTATTGTCCCCTCTGTATTTTTTCCCTTGTACCTTTGCAACTGTACCTTTTCTCTTTCACTCCCTTTCACCTATATATCCCTCTGTAGTACATAATACATAAAGGAATAATTTATTCTGAGCCAGGAAAACACCCTCATGTCCTCTGGAAAATGCACAGCATGGACTAAAAAGAATTATGCATAGGTACATCCAGGTACCTCTGTTCATCTCAGTAAGAAAGGCCCTTACAAATACCTACAAGTACTGGCTCAGAAACTGGTCAGAGACCAGTATCATTCTATTTACATAACCTTCTGTAACTTAGGATGTTTATATAAAATGTTATCTTTGCTGTTCATAAAGCTGCACCTATTGCTTGTTTATCTTTGCTAGCACTAAAAATGAGGCAAAAATGGTTCCTAACCTATCTGGAACTAACAGCTGACAATAGCTGAGTCAAAACCCCATTAAAGAGTGTAATTAAAACAGTGACCTTATTCTCTGTGGAAAGGTTTATCCTTCTAAAACATATTCACTACTAATTTACAGGAACTGTATACCTCATGAAATAAAATGTTCACCTCTGCTTATAGGAGAAAGGAACCCAGTGACAAGGACTTCACCCTTCACAGTAACTGCAGACCAGCAGTCACTCTGCAGGGTCTAATCCATTTTAATAGACCAATTCACAGAAGTGTGTTTTGGTAGAAAGGCTATTGCAGGAGCTGAATTGTTGTGAGACAGGAAGTTGCAGCTGGACACTTGACCTCTGCTGGAACTAGATGGCCTTAATCAGCACAGAGTCTGAATAGACTGTGAAAGCGCTCCTTTTCCTTGACTTGTGTCTCACCTTCCTGTCTCACAGGTTAAGTCATCTGTTCTTTATGGAGACACTGATTTATTAAACACTAGGTTGGAAAAGTTCATACAGCTTTTATCCACATATTGCACTAAGCTACAAGGCATTGTGGGGTTTTCTTCAATGATAAAACCAAGCAGAGGAGGAACTTGAGTGGGAGGTGAGAGCTGTCCATCATAAGTCCTCAGAATTAATCTCTTCAGTGGGAGCAAAGTCACAAATCCTGATCAGATTACAGGGTGACTAAGGCTTTAGAAATACACATCAGGACAAATGTGAAAAGCTTTTTGACATCTACAACTCTGAAAAGGTCACCTAGCAATTTTCACAGGGCTGGTGCTTTATCCTATATCCTTGTCTTAAAAAATGGGCGTGAAGTATCAAGCATGATGGCAGAATATGTATTTGCCAACCTTCAGACACCATCATTTTCCTGATGATGAGATGTTGCCCAGAAACGAAAACTGGCTAAAGCTAGAGTTATCTGATAGTAAGTGTAGGTTCTTCAGGATACCTACTCATGCATCGCAAGAATTTATGACAGAAGGAGCAACTACTAATAATGAATTTGATTTCTAGAAATACAAGTTCAAGTTCACATGCAGTAGTTTCTTTCTTCCAAACATCAGGTTAGGCCTGCAGGGGAAAACTCAAAGCTATCATCTATTATTCACAGATGGTAAGCTACATTTGGATAGAGAAAAGTCTCATCATACACTTCTTTCTAACTTCTTTGCTTCAGCTGGAAACACAGCTATGTTTCCTCCCATAGTTAGGTTATTCACAGGTAATTGCTATTATAATTTTGTCCATTGTCAGAAACCACAGTGAGGTTTAGAATGGGTCTATAGAGGTCACCTCGTCTGACTGCTCTGCTCAAAGCAGTCATATGGTAATTGACCCAAATCTGTACATCCTGCAACACCCTTCCTCTTCCAATTTCCCCATCATTTTGTAATTCAGCATTGCTCCTTTCTCATCCCATACCTACACATGCTTATTAAGGACAGGCTTTGGTCATACTTGTGAAGATTACCTGACCCACTCACATGGCAGTAAGTGAAAAACAAAAAACTATTTCTTACCCAAGAAACAGGCAAACTTGCTTTCATTAAGGATGAGTCCTGACCACAAAAGCAGTCATCACCTGCATTTGCAAGACCCTACTTCATAACTACACTGAGTTTGCTGCCTAAAGTCATCTTCCTTGAGTGACATCTACACCTAAATTGTGCTGTAGATCATCAGCACACCTTTCTCAGATGATGCACGGTTATAACATTTATCAGTCTTTTGAGCTATTAGTGAGATAGATCACAAAACAAGGCTATTCAGTAATGTATGATAATTAATGTACAGCTCTTCCCAGGGGGAAGGGGATTCAGGAAGACAAAAAGGAGGCAAAGATGTCATTTACAAGAGAATCATTTATGGAGAAACTAGTTCTCTGTGTGTATCTATGGAAGCAAATAATCTTATCCCTAGCCATTTACACCTCCCAAGAAGTTATCTGCAAGACCTTAATCAATATCCTTAAAAGGCAACATACTGGGAAGTCAAGTTGATCTTGTCTTCTTTGTAATGATTAGCTTAGAAACAAAGCTGGCCATTCAGGATACATGGTTTTGTTTTAATTATTGCAAGACTTTTCCTTCAGAAGCATCTGCATATTACATTTAAGGAAACATTTTTAGGTAACATAATAAATAAATAAATAAATAAATAAATAAATAAATAAATAAATAAATAAATAAATAATCTCAAAATTTTAAAAATAGGGGTTTTTTTTAACAAGCATTGTACTACTTGGCAAAGTGATATGAGAGTTTGTAACCAGAGAAACTTGTATTAGTGGCAGAGGAAAGAAATTTTCTTTGGCTTCACTCCTTCTCTCTCTTTACACTTTTTAGGAAGAGTGAGAATAAAAAATCCCTTTGAACACCATGGCCTTTGCAACATCTTCTCTTCCTCAACCAGCAGGCTATGTCAACCTTGTCCCAGCTTTCATTAATAAGGAAATCACAGGAATCTTTATAACTAGAATTTTCACTCCACTCTCTAAACCACAGATTCTTCTTTCTCTTCCCAAGGATGTACTTTCAGTTCAAGATACTATAGCCTGCAAAATGTTCTCGAGTTCATTATTCCAGAGTCCTGTGCCTTCACTAGAACACCTTACAAAGCCCCTCTCCTACCAAACAACTCTCTCTGATTGTTCCTATTGCAGGCCTCATCTCAGCACTGAGACCCATCTTCTTACCAAGGGAATTTCGTAACCTGCCACTTCTTTGGACCAGCTAAGGTGATAAGAAGCACTTGCTCTGTAAGAGCACTCTTTTGCTGTCAGCATTTGGGTTTGGGTGCCCTATTGCTGTGAGCTATCCCTGCATACATAGAACAGAAAAACTGCCTTTACAGACACTTTTGTGCAATTTCTGGTCTTAGAAAGAAGGAAACACCTTTCCTTAATCTTGAAGAAACTTTATTCATTTAAATGTATCTACAAATAGGCCTATTAAAATCAAACACTCTCCTCATTTGTATAATGATATTTATAATCTTAAGCATTTGGAGAATTAAGTGGCAAAACCCCATAATCTTAAGCATGATACTCATCATATGCTTTTATTTAAATGATATAATATTAATGCCAAAGATTACTGCTAGTAAAAGCATCTGCCTAAGTATCTGCTTGGATTATTTTTATTTTAGCATTTATATTATCATTTATTTTATTGTATTGTGTAAATTCACCTAAAAGTAGGCAGCCTGGTCTCTAGCATCTATTTCAGATGTTCTTTTTTAAATGGTAGGAGTACTCAGAAGCTCTAAACCAGAATCTCTTCAGCAAGGTGTTGAAAATATACAGGATGGAAAAGAAGATAACTACCTTGTAATATCTATAATCTTTATTATTTTTTATTTATTGTTATTCATGTTGTTGCTACAAATATATGCATACTTCAGATGTAAACTCATCAGTAAAACTGGAGAGGTTTAGTATGTTGTGCCTTAAATGTCCTTGCACCCTTCAGCTACTGATATCTCCAACCCTTGTTTACAGGTCTGCCACAGACCTGCCAGATGCTTCCACAGCCATCTTTGATAGCAGCCAGTGATCTCGTGACCACTTGTAATTGTTTCCACTTGACCTCTGAACCCTGAGCAGTCATTTGGAGACTCCTGGTTTTTTTGTTTTTCTTTTTCTTTTTTTTTTCCATTAGGCTTAATATAAAGGGGGAAAATGATGACTTGAAATACCTCTGGAAGTAGGTAGGAACCTAGGGTATGGAGGAACACTGAAGGCAACTAGATTTCAAAACTGGGATGCCCTTTAGCAGCTCTTGGTGTTTAACGCTGAAGGAGTTTCATCTCAGTCACCTGCACTGGCATCATGAAGTGCCATGGACTACCCGATCTTCAAAAAACAGTGTAAGGATACATGAGTTAAAGCAACACTGAATTCTGGATGGAAGGCCTTCCACAGAGAAAAAATGCTTTTCAAATCAGCAACTTCATTGAAAGAACAGTTTGCAGGCTTTCTGCACTTTATCTCAGCATCTGAGATATATCAATCAATGCAGAGATGCATCGAGAAGCATACTACAAAAAAAAAAAGACAAAAACAAGGCAAGGTCTTCTTTGAAAAGTAGTGGAGCACAAGAGAAGTATCCTTAGATATGATTACTCTGTGATCTGCCAAGATTAACTGTACCAACTCTCCTGCAGCTCTTCCCTGTCTACCAACATTATCTGTCTTCTCTGCAGTGGGTAGAATACAGCCAGTGATAAGCCAAAATTACATTAGCTTTATTATAGCAGAGTTTAATGTCCTCTGAACATAGCTGGCACCAGTGTTAATGCTGGCCAACTTATGTGTGCGTAATGAATTCTGTAGAACAAGACCTGTGTCTTCTCTTGAGTCTGGAAAGACTCCGACACAGTTTTGATACTACAGATACAGCCAGCAGTAGTCTCTGTTAACCGCTCTCCTGATTTCATATGGTGCCTGGTTGCCCTAAAAAGCAGCACTGTGTATGCTTTCCTTTGCTGCTTTACATGAGTTATTAAATTATTAATGTTTTGGTTTCTTCGATTTGCTTAACAACCTGGTTTGCTTGAGCCCTTTTTCTTTCAGATAATCACTATGGGAGATCTGCTGCAATCTAATGAATATTACTGGCAGGATTACATGGGGGAAAATGTGAGTGAAATATTTCCTACCAATCCTGCAAATACTTTCTTAGAAAATAAGCTCACTCACACTGTGCTTCAGAATTATCAAGTCATTTATCTCTCAAGTCTTTAAATAATTCAGAGGAAACCTGACATTTGGATAGCAACTGAACACATTTTTTATGTTATCAGGGAAAGATTAAATTAGAGAAACATGCTGTGATTGAAAGAGCAATAGAGATTGTGACAATATTCATCGTATACAACTATATTTTGCTAACCATGCACGGCTTGTAAGTGGGTAGTGCTTCTCTGTGCCACTTGCGGAATGGGAGAGGACTGCAAAGTGGGAAGTTGCTCTTCCCTACCTAGTTTTGCTGCTAGTAGCAATCTCTTATTGTTCTACACCAGCAGGGAATTATCCTTCCTGCTAATTTGGTTGGTTTATCTGTCATTAGTCTTGCCAAATGTGCGGATTTGAGAGTGAGAGTTTGAGGTCCGGGATCCAAGACAGATTGCTCTTCAGAACACGTATGCATGCATGCATGTGATTGCTGGGTCCTGGAGAATATGTGGGAAGGCCAGTGCAATGGATCACAGTGGGTGTCCCTCTGAAAGACTGGGTTCACAGAGATCCAATAAATGTAGCTATACCACAGAATAAACACAAGCGGAAAGAGACAAGCTGCTCCAGGGCTGGAGAAAGCAGTCCTGACACCTGGACTTGAGCCCAGATGTTTTGGGAGCTTCAAATGTTCCTTCCTGCTCTCTCAAGAGTACAGTCTCAGCCAGCTGGCTCCTACATAAACAAACACAGACAGACAGTGACACTTTCAAGCTATTAATTAGTCCAACTTTCAGTGAAGTTAATTTCAGAAATTAGTGTCTTTCCGTATCATGGAGCTTAATCATTAATGTTTTGATGAATTAAGATCTTTTTTTAGTTTTCTTCTTTAGCCATTTCATGAAAGAGATGGTTATGAATAGAATATGACATTAAGCTCTTTCATACACAAATAAATAACTTTCGCATTGTTTACACATCACAACTAAGAGAAAATATACCTTTTATTAACCTAGTCCTTATATTCAGGTAAAAATAGCTTGAACACTGTAAAATTATAAACAGATAAGCAAGGGCTGAACTTGGTCTCCACACATTTTTATGTGCATATTTCTCTTTGTCCAGTGCTGCAGCATAATGCTTTACTGACAGTTTTCATTAATCAACTCCTATTCTAGATGTAAATTAACCAGTCTCACAAACAAGAGTCCTCTTTATCACTGCAGTCTTCACATCTTGATTTTTAGACAATTTTTCACAGGGTTATTCATTAATTAGGTCTTTAATTATGGATTAATTAGCAGCTGAATTACAATATTCCTTATACTTTCTCAACTCTTGTAGCACTAATATGTTTGCCATCAAGCATGATAGATGTTACATATGCAAGGGGATTTATTACAGATGTATTCCCCTAGCACTTCAGTGAGCTGACTAATTATTCTTCCACTGACAATGAAGTTAATGAAACACTGGACTGATGTCTCTGACAAAGAGCCTTTTTTTTTTTTTTTTTTTTTGTACTGGGTATTGCTGAGAAGAGGTCTAATTCTCTTAAGGTGGAGAGAGGGATGATGTTTCTGAAATGGGCATGTATTTTGAGGTTGTTTCTTATCAAAGAAAAAACAATAAGCTCAAAAGTGTATTACATTTTTGTAAAGGTATTGAATCTATGAATGTAGCTGTAGTCAGCAGGTGTAAACAATTGTCTTAGGTACAACACAACGGAGTCCTGGGAAACCAAGAGCATATTTTAAAAACTGATTAGAGAGATCCCAATTAACTGCTCATACATAGACCCGTGGCAAATAAAATTGTACTCATTGCCACTGAACAAAACACTGAGGCTTTCATATACAATTAGATGATCTCAAGCATAACATCACACTGTCAGGTTTCTCAAACCTGTTTCACGCCCATTGTGGTTTTTAACACAATGTTTCATTGACTTATTCTTATTTGTCTTAAGGTTACTGAACAATTCCTAAGAAGTGAGGCTACTATTACTTACCTTTCATGTACCTTTAGGGGGTACAGCATCTGAAGTTATCTGTGTGGATGACCACATCATAAATGTTATTTTAGAATGCCTGTCCTAATTAGACACCTCAAAATTTATCATTTTTTTTTGCTCCCCAGGGGCCATTTTACATGTATTGATCTAGGAATCCAATACTGTCACCCATCTCTACTGCAGAAGGAGAGCATAAACTTATGTCTGACCTATAGCAGTCCTATTTCCAGTGTTAGATACAAGATCATTAGTCATATAATGAGTAAAATAGCCAATTGCCAAGATGTTAAATTCTGTGATTTAAGATGGCAGATAATTTAGATAAGCATGATTCTGCTTTCAACTACTCCAGCAGTCAAATTATTTTAGCTCTAATGGTCCAAACCCCACCATACAGTCATGAGGTGCATCTGTATTTTATCAGTTCTCTCACCACAGCTGTGTCCTTAACCTTTCCCACAAAACTTTCCCATACCTGTAGATAGGGGACACAGGTGACATTGACAGCTGGACACCTTCCTTTGGAATAATTCTCCACTTTTACCTTCCCTCTGAGAAGAGCAAACTAATGTATGTGGGAAATGAATGAAACTCTTTGGTATGATCCACCTCTTTTGTTAATAAGCATTATCATCCACCCCTGGTCTTTGAAACTCTGCTCAGTTAGCTACTGTTGAGAGGAAGAGAGCTTGTCAGTACCTTTTAACCTCAGAAAGTAACATGTCAATAATAGCGTATAAATACTTGTGGTAACAATAATGACAATATTTGACTGCAAATGATAGGCTGGGTTCACAAAAGAATATATTTCCTATATATTTCCAGGCTATATTTCCTATGCCAGTTAGATTAACTATAAGTAGCCTTCAGAAACTGAAGTTCTATGATTCTTATTAATTCCATGGTAAATTCTGACAGACAACAAAGATAAATGGCTGACCTCTCAAATAATTTTTTTATTGAAAATCATTCTTACACCAGCATATGTCCTTGAGATGTGATGGCAAGGGTTTATTAAAACTGAGTTACAGAGTGAAACTTGAAAGGTTTCCTAAATTATAAAGTTTGGATTTGTCACAAGTGTAAATCTACTCAGAGGAGCTATGTACGGGGTGAATCTCACTATCTTTAAATATATCCACCAAACATACTGCCTTGGACTAAATGCTCTCTGTTCCAGCTATTTTTCCCATATGCATTAGTTTTTAAAGACCCACAGTACAATAGCAGCAACCTGATAGCTACTTTTCACTTTCCCTGCCATTTTCCACCTTGACCCCACACATCTGAAGAAACACAATAATCAGCAAAACTGTCACTTACCTACTACTAAAGAACACAAGTGTCCAGAGCTCCCGAGTGTGCTCTGCAGTTATTCAATGTGGGACACTGAGGTTGTTTATAGCATAGCACAGCTCATGGCCAGCCAGATCTGTTTGAACCCCACAGCGTGACTAGCCTTCCAGATGTACTAATATGCTATATTTGTAAAGTGATAACATGATCTGTGGTCTCACAGCAGAGACACAGACAGGATAAAGTGTCCACACTGCATGACTCAACACAGGATGGAAACAACAGTGCTAGGACAGCATCTCATTTGCTTCAAGGAAAGTGTAACAGAGCTAATGTTACTCATGCTTATGTATTTTCACTGGAAAAGGGCAAGGAGAATAAAACAAAAATGCACAGATAGTCTGCATTCCTCTAGTACAGGCTACCTTTTCCTTCCCACATCCATTCAATTCTGAGATAAATATACACGTATGTACACAGACTACCACCATGCAGTTTGCACGACTGATTGATTTACAGCAGATTCTGCTTTCTCTTGCTGGTGGTGGCTCACTTTTTTTACAACAATGCTTATCATTGATGGCAGTAATCCTGCTTATTTTTAGTTGACAAGAAGGGCAGGGCTATGGGCAGCCAGAGATCATCTATGCTGCAGAATGAGGGCAGGGGCTGATAACCTCGAGGGACTGATGTGGGATCCTGAGCCGTGGGCAAATGGGAAGGGTCCTGGAGGTGCAAGAGGGAAGATGCAGACATGGACACAGAAGCCCATCAGAGCCCTCATGACCCTCCCTGACAATTCAGCATGAATCGTTGACATTTTCTGAAATTAACCCATTCATTTCTAATTAGAAAATCTTTTCTAGTCGGAAAGAAGGAAGGAAGGAAGGAAGGAAGGAAGGAAGGAAGGAAGGAAGGAAGGAAGGACTTTTAGCAAAGGCTTATTTTCAAAAAATAAAGTTTTTCATCAGAGATCTTTTCAAAAATTGCTTTTAATTGAATTTCTTTTTGAATTCAGCTTTTCAATTAAAATAGTTTCATATTTCTTAATTTAAAAAACCCAGGCTTTTTCAGCAATTTCTGTTTATTTTTCATCACTGTGAGTAACAATAAGCAAATTACTGCAGCTGGGCTTGGCTTAAACTTCAGATACTAGTTTTACATTGCTGCGTTTTCAGTGACCTTGCTGAAATCACATTGTATTGGAATTGGAAAGTCAGGGAAAGTTATGAGCTGTTAGTTTAAACTTTCAATTTTGTCTTCAAGTCTGAAGGAGGTAGTATCAAGATTCACTTTGATCTTTTTCAATGCAGTGTTTCAAGGTATGGTGACATGCCTGAAGGATCCTGCATCACAAATCCTTACTGTTCGGTCATCTTATTCTTCACAAACATCAGTAATAAATACTGATCACCACATCCAATTTTTCTAATACATTTTTATTTTCTGCTACAACTACCCACAAATTTGCATATTTTTTTGCCCCATAACTATCTGGTTTTCCTGCAGCAGTGAGCATTATCAGACTTCAGCCACAAGAGCTGATGAAGAAATCAGTGAGGGAAACAATACTTTGAACAGGGCATCCCTTCTGTATTCAAAAGCATGGTCCATACTTCTGCTTTTGTGCACACTGCCTGGGAAAACATGTTGCTATATTTTTGTTCAGAATGTGACAACATGAAATAATACTTAATTAGCAATTATATTGAGAAAAAAGTTACCTCCATCTCACTTTTTCAGGATCCATCCCTTGATGTACAGGTGTTGATTTTGGCAAAGGAAGGTAAGAGGTCTTGTGTTCTTTACATGTGGAAATACTGAAATGCATTTCAGAAAGAGAAAGCTGAGCTTGCAGTTAATTCCCTGGCCCTAGCCAAGGATTCATAGATCAGTTAACCTTCCAACTACAATCATAGCTTACCCATGACAAGGAGAGGCTTGGGATGTTTGCTGGGAAGGGAATGAGAAAAAAGACCACCTGGTGAAGTAGGCACCACCTACTTAAAAAAAATAATAAAAAGCTGTCCTATTAAAGAAAAGGCACTAAGGATGGAAAAACAACTGAGGAAGGGCATGAAAGGTTTAGAGGAACTATTAAAAAGTGACTGACTGGGAAGAGAGAAAGAGAGAGAGAGAGGAGAGAGAGACAGAATACATAATATTGTTTAGTTGTGGATCTCAGTGTACTTGACAAAAAAATACTAAGGAAAAGGAAAACTTGAAGTGAATACCTGAATGCTTGCATTGTGTGGAAATACCACAAGCAAGGGAGTAGCAGACAGCATACTGCTCAGGGCAGTGAACAGACAGAAGGCTTGCTTGGAAACAAACAAACTCATTGGCAGGCTTGAATCTATTTAAGGCATGCTAGAGTGATAGAAGCTAGTTTGTTGGAAGGTGTTCTCTTCGTACTGCATCCTGCATCCCAGTTCAGCATCAGCAGTATTAGTCTGTCAGAGCAAAACTGACCTTGGCTCAAACACAGCCTTCAGGCCTGCCGCAGCATTCCCACAGGAAGTGCTCCTCATCCAGGTGATCCAGTAGACTGACCAGGATAGATATATTCATGTGACACTGCAGTCTACTGTATCATCCTCCTGGATAAGATCATTGCCTGGGAAGGGGTACAAAAACAGTCATTTCATAAAGAGGCAGGTCCATTTTGGCTGCTGAAGCTCATCAGTCTCATGAACTGGAGCTTTTGTGAAACAGAGAAGCAGCCAGCACTGGACTCCCTGACATCCAAGTCTTGAAAACAGCTTGCAAATCTGCCCAAGCTGTTGTAGTGTGAAGTCAGCTGCTCCAGAGGCAGCAGCTGTGTTGCTTCCAGTGACGAGTTCACTCTGAAAGCGAAGACCCTGGTCATGAATCAGTGTACTATCCTAGGATAGCAGATCCTCTACCCATGAAACGAACAAATCCACAACTCAGATAATCCAACTGAGGTAAATGAGAATTGACTATAAAAAAAACAAACCAAGGGATATTATCTTTTTCCACTTGTGCATTATCTGGAGCAAAACTTCCCTACTTAACTCAAACTCTTCTTTATAGAAAACTCACAAAGGCAACAAAGATACTAGCAGCATAATCTGCTGTATAAATAATTGCTGTAGAATAATTGCACATTTTTCTGGTCTATCTTCACTGTTCGTTCTACTAAGGATAACAATATACAATTAAATTAAGGTCAGTAGAAACTCTAAACATAAAGTCAGTATGTGGGTATCACAGGCTGCAGCTAAGACCTAGCATGGGGTAGAAGTGGCAACAGCATTTCATGTAGACAAGGCACCTTCATACCAGCATTTCAGACCTAAAAGACTGACAACAGAAGTGGTTCTAGCATAGCTGTCATCAAAACATCTACTAGAAGGAAACACCTGACAAGTAACAGCTTTTTAAGGACATATTTCCCATAAATATACAGCAAAGCAAAAGCTATGCAAAGACTTACACAAAGTCAGGCTGAAGAAAGGATAGAACTTTAGTAATTTATCATGTACTGAACAAAACCCTTCAGCAAAAATAAAACATTTTTGCTTGTTGCTTTGTTTTCATATTATCCATATGGCTTTCAGTCTTGAGCTGTCAGAGCTGCTGAGTAAATGTAATAATACTGCAGAATCCGCAAGTCACATTAGAAATCTCTTCAGCAGGTCAGACTCTTATATCTGTGACTTTTCAGTATTAAGGGGTCAGTCCTTTCTGATGCAATCTCAGTATGCACCAAAGAAAGATCCAATTTATAACTCCTGACAAAGCTACAGCCCAGAGATGGCTGTTCTGAAATGTGCCTGGAGCATTAGTATGATGAGCTGAGTCTCAGGCAATGTTCATAATTCTGGGCTCTGAGCCACACTATTTTGCTGTCCTACCTATGCTGTGAAACCTTTTGTGCAGACTTACCTCTGCCACCACACAAGTGCTTCAGCAGGCTTGGCTTGTGGTTCATCTTGTATTTTCTTTGGTGAAATTGCACAGCTCTTCTGAAAACAAACTCTTCCTCTGCTGCTCATTAGAGATTTCATTGCAGACTCTGTTGTCTTAATACATAAGTCCTCAAAACTTGCAACTTCCAAGTGATCCGGGAATAAATAATTCTCAAAGAACCACAAGATACCTCTGTATGTGTCGTATGAATTTCATAAGTGCCTTAAAAATAATTTCAACTCATTAATACTCTTTGTCCAGAGGTAAGTGAACCTCCAGTAAATGTGCAAGGACTTTCAAATCCTGACAGGAAGAATGTCTAAGAGCTCATGAAGGATTCGCAGGCACCATGAGAAAGAAATGTAACACTTAAAATCCAGAGTTGTACAAGACACCACAGACTTTGAGTAAACAAGAAGAATGTGACTGGTTGACGTCCTCCCAGGAGGTTGTTAACAAAGTTATAAAGATTCCCAAGATGAAAACATGTCAGTACTTACATTAAAATTAACATTTGATGATCAGCCCTCTGTGTGAATGATGCATGCATTTGTAATGGAAGCACAGTTTTACTCAACCACAGATTCCTTTAGAGCTACTTACACTTGTACCTGATTTGAACTGAATCACCTCATTTAAGAAACATTTTCTGAACTAAATAATGGGCATGTCATCTATTGATCTGTCTCATTACATTTAATTGTGCAACAAATGAAAGGCACAGGAGCCCACCAGGAGTCCACTGGTGTGAATGAACAGAAATTAGATGTGTGTTACGTTTGATTGATCAGTAATTGTTGAGAACAGGAGGCTTTTTGGTAGGAGCCAGGCTTAGCAGACAGCCTCATTAGATGTGTCATTAAAGGGAGCCAACCATAGCTGTCCCTCCACCCTGACCAAGTCAGTGAAGGAGCACAAGCCCTTTCTGGGTGTGCATATCTTCATCAAGGTGTAATAGGGCACTATCAAGGGACAAAACTCATGGCTTTCCAGGGACAATTAAACCTGCAGGAAGGAGGGGAAATACAGGAAAACTCGGTTCCATTTACAGTCACCTTCACCTGACAGGACCTCAGGAGAAAACAGACCACTGGGCTACCAAATGCAACACCCTGTCCAGGCAGCCATAGTGGGTTAATTCTGGCTAGATTCCAGGCACAAGCCAAAGCTTCTCTATCACTTCCCTTTGCAAATGGACAGGGGAGAGGAAATATAGCAAAGGTTCCTGGGTTGAGGTAAGGACAGGGAGAGATCACTTACCAATACCATCACAGGCAAAACAGGCATTAACTGGGGATATTAATTGAATTTATTAGTAACAAATTCAGAGCATGAACTATCAGAGGATAATGAGAAGTAAAATAAATCTTAAAAACACCTTTCCCCTACACCTTCTCCTTCCCAGCTCTACCTCCTTCACCCTGGCAAGACAAGGAGATGGGAAATGGGGATTAAAGTCAGTTCATCACTGTCGTTTCTCCCACTGCTCAGGGAGAGTAGTCCTTCCCCTGTTCCAACGTGGGGACCATACTACAGAAGAGAGATTTTCACAAACTTCTCTAGTTTGAGTCCAACCCATGGGCAACAGTCCTCCACAAACTGTTCCAACGTGCTGCAGAGGAATCTCAGCTCCGGTGCTTGCATCACTTCCTGTCCCTCTTTCTTCTTGGTTACCTTGGTGTCTGCAGGGCTGTTCCTCTCACATATTCTCACTCTGCTCTTCTCTGGCCACAATTATATCTGCACAATATTTTTTCCCTTAAATATGTTATTCTAGAGGTGTTACCACCATTTCTAAGTGGCTCAGCCTTGGCCAGCAGCACATTCATGTTTGAAGTTGCCAAGGATTGACTCTGCCAGACATGGAGGAAGCTTTCGGCAGCTTCTCACAGAAGCCACCCTTGTAGCCCCACCACTACTAAAACCTGGCCACACAAACTCGATACAGCAGCCTATTCATGTAATGTGTCTGAGAGGACAAGGCGACTCTCTAGCCTGTGAAACGCAGCCCACCGTAGATCGACACAGATTTATGGCTTGTGCCCCGTTGCACTTTGCTGTGGTACCATAAAGAAAACAAAGAAACGTTCCTATTCTGAGCTGGCTAGGAAGCAGCACACACACTGTTGTCAGCCTCCTCCTGCAGATTTGCTGCTTTACAAAACCACAGCAGAAGATGATGTTTTTAAGAAAGAAACAAAGGGTGCCACCTATTGTCCGAATTACAGGGACACCCACCTCCTCGCATTTGTCACATTAAACCCTGAGGTTCTTCTGCCTTCAACTATACTGCTACTATGGAGAGATGAATACAAATACCTGCTTTTCCCCTTATTCATTTGTGCCACATGGAGCTTCAGAGATAGATCTGCTTTGGCAGTCTATTTGTACAGAGTGCAGGTACATGCAAGAATATGTTGCTAGAACACAGAGTAACCCTCTGGTGTGACTGCCTCATCCCAGTAGTCCCACTGTAGAGCTATTCATATACAATATTTAGTTCAAAGGGCTCCCTATGTCTATTACTAGGCTACACACAGTAATTTTCCTGGATGTAGGCATACTAGCTACAGATAGAAAAGACAGAGAGGAGAAGCTGTCTCTGTCCGCTCTAATCCAGAATCTATTTTTAATTCATTACCTGCTGCTAGTAAACTAAACGGTTCACCAATAAACTACACTTAATATTTACCTTTTTATTTCTTTTTTTTTACTTTTGTAGCCCACATGCTTTGTAGGCATTCCTTAACTATCTCATGCTTGGAATTAATTGTCACAAGATGACACAAAAAGAAAATAAGAAAATAGAACTGACCTTTTCAGAGCCCCTGATGTAAGGGGAATGAACTTGAATTTTATTAAATATAGGAAAAGAGGCATGAAAGAATTAAACAAAAAAAAACAACAAACAAAAGATCAGTGAGAACTCATGAGGCTGTCATGGGTCAGGCCAGCAAGCGAGAAAAAACTGTGACATCAGAAAACAAATTTGGCCTGCAGTGCTAGATGCCCACACCTGTCTTTGCAGGGAAGAAGGTGTAATCTGACCTCATATCACCATTCTGACACATCATTAATCAAAAGAGGCTGGGCTAAACTCTTAGAGAGACTTTGGGATTCTGGCTCATGACCAAGGATTGCCTAACAGGACAGCAAATGCCCTTACATTGCCCACTGCCTTCTCCCCACCAGCCATGTTGATGTAAAAGCAGACAAAAATGGTTTCTGAAGCATATTTGCCCACAGTATTTTGGGTTGGCAGCAAAAATGCCAGGTAGTTTTAATGTTTTGCTGACTCAGGAGGCAATCCTTCAAGGGCACATGAGCCAGAAGAAAGAGTTAATTAAAAAAAATTTTAATAAATTAAAATGCTTAAAATCAGAGACACAGAGAATAAGGTAACTTGAAGAAAAAAATTGCGTCAAGAGTTTTTAAAACTTGTATCTCACTCATGTGCTGCCAGCCACCTCTTCTGCCCCTATCTGCACAACCTTTTTGAGCTTTAGCAAAATTCTTATCATAACTTCACAATGGAAGACAGAGCCATGACGAAAAGGAGTTTTGGTCCACACCTACAAACTGTGAGCAGAGGAAGTGTAAATATGAACATGATCTTCTTTAAGAGAAGCAACTTTCAGATAAACATGGCAAAAAAATTGCTAGGTAACTTCTCGACTCAGTGCCATGCTACTGATTATACACTAAATTTAGATCACAGTGGAATGACCTAATAAGTATTACAAGAGTTCAAGTGAGTTTCTTATGCTTGCAGCCCATATGAGTTAGATAATTTCTAGTTTCAAAGTGACACATAAGAAGCTAGCTCAAAGTAGGCCAATAAAGCTCAATCTAGGGTAGTAATGAAAAGTCTGTGGTCACTGCAGATCTTGTGCCATCAGAGTTAAGCTAATTTTGTAGTGCTTCTCTCTGTAATTTATTTCATTCTCTATACTACAAACAGAGCTGAAAGAAATTACACTGAATGAAAGTTCAGCCTCAAAACACACCATTATAACACTGCAGTTGTAAAGACTGCAGGAAGAGCCCTGAAAGAAAGAGAAATAACTTAATTTTGCCAGTCTGACAGGTTGTTAATGGTTTTCGTTTATATAGAGAACAAGGTTTTAACTTAATAGCAGAGAAATACAAAGAGCAAGATTAAGAATGGTGTACTGAAGGTGGATAAGGAGAAGTTTTAATTTTATGAACGTTCTTAGCACACATTAATATTGATAAGGTAATTCACTCAGAAACAATCAGGCATCTCCTCTACACATGACTCATGGGGCTAGTTATCAGAATCAAATATTTAGCTGGAACAGAGTACAGGCTCTTTGCTAAAGAACTTCTATACTGCAAGGACAAGACATCAAGTTTGCTGACCCCACAGCTTATAAATCTTCACATAGCCAAAAGCCACAAGATATATATCCCCATGCTGCAGAGAGCCTGAGGGTCTGGGAAGCTCTCTGAATGGTATGCAGCATGGATGTGGCACCCTGTTCCAGAAGCCTCACCCGTCACCTACAGAAGAACCAGGTCTGGGTTCAGCAGGTGCTTTGGTTCAGGGATGGCTACTGACACTGGTTCTAGCAACCCTTTCTGAGTCCCACAGCCCAGTCAGATATGTTAACTATTCCTGTGACCACACAGACCCACCATCAGGTCTTCTGTGCCATAGTCTTCATGTGGAAGACACACTTGAAAATCTTGCCAGCCTTTGCAGATGAAAGGCATTATATCAATTCACTACTAGCAACACAATAGCAACAGCGTTGTCCATTACCAGTATAGCTTTACACAGCTGAGCTTTGTATTGTTGACAACAGCAAATATTAAAGGTGCTATATAATCATTAAATATATATTACCTTTCAGTCTGTCAAGCAAATATTACAAGAGGGGGCAGTGGCAATTACAGAAGGTAATTACAAGTGGAGACAAAACAGTTTATCACAGCAGAAGATGAATTGTAAGAAAGGATGAAGGACCCTTGTTCTGTCTGGGCAATTCATACAGATTAAACAATAACTTTGAAATAATTAACCTAGTAGAATGTAATGATTTTTAAGAAACAGTTTAAATGGTCTTTAATTTGTTTAAATGAACTATCCCATTAAGACACAAATTCATCATTTTGATTTGGAAGGGAAGTTTTAATACACCCAACATTTAGCACAGCTTTAATAATTGTATTACAGATTTATAGATGAATGTCTGAGGTGGGACAGATCCCAGTACAATGAACTCATAAGTAGGACTGGTAATGATTCTCAGAATGCTTAAAATCAGAGACACAGACAATAGTTTTGGTGGAAATATTTTGTTATGTTTTCAATTATTTCCAACAACAGATATATGTACACTCACACTAGTACACAGGTTTCTAACACAGATTCAAAAAGTCATATGAAATGCTTAGGTACTACAATGTGTATAACAAAATATCCTAAAAAGAAGAGGCATTATTGAAATAGCATTTTCTAGTGACTGTGACTGTGGTGAAAATATCTTTTAAGAAGGACCTTTTAATTTCAGGATCTTTTGAACTAAGTTTCCTACTACTGCAGGCACCAGTCAGACAGTGTTTTTCCTCAGCTGATCAAACTCCTCCAGTGCTATTGAAAAAGAGGCTGCTGCATCTCATTTGTTTGGAGGTGAGTAGACCTCTTCTTGTGTTCCGCCCATAATTACTCACAGCCAGTTTGTGCTGGTTGTGTAAAGGCTAGCACAACCTTGACCTGCAAAAGCATAGGAACTGAATAAAGCATACCTCAGTCAGATTTTTTGCCTCTGCAAAAATTACAAAACATTCAAGATGCCAGGACTAAATTAACTAGGTAAAAGACACACTGTGTGAAAAACAGAACAATTAAAACCTGTGTTTCTCAGTACTGCAGAAGAAAAAGAGGATTTAAGCAACGCTTCATTGTGTATCCACAAGCAATGGGTGCCGAAAAAAAATGGGAGATGATAAGTAGTTTTCTGTCTGTCATTGACTGTTGCGGTGGCTCAGCCCACTTCGTGGCTGGACAACATGCAGTGGGTGGATTTCCCCGTCTATGACTCCGACCCGGGGGGCGGGTCGGGGGAGTAGAGTCGCCACCATCTGGGTGTCGCCCCTGCGACATCTCCTCCCTTCTTTCCAGACCCTTCTTTTGTTCCCCATTTTCTATTAGTTGCCTGTTGTCATGTTTATTCATTACCTTCATTGCATATGCAATCTGGTCTGGAAAGTTCTTTTCTCTTCGGTTGCTGATTGGTTTCTATTTGTAAGTCCCTCCTTTGTATTCCCCTGATTTGTTATCTGTCATTCCCCATCAATTCCCTATTGGTTTGTACCCCTTGTTCCTCCCCTTTTTGGTACCCCTCAAAAGGAGGCTTCGGGCCCCGCCTTTCGCCGTTTTCTTGCCGCTCGCCCTTCAACTTGTTCGCCTGTTACCTTGTTTCTCCCTCGCGGGACAATAAAGTTGGAACTTCGAGCACAAGTAAGAGGTCCCTCGACCCTTTACTGCCTCTCAGTTGCTCGGCAACAGCGGTGCTGCAGCCTGCCTGCTTGTCGGTCTCCTGCAGGGAGCCACCAGCTGCTGACAGGGCAGGTGCTGTCTTCCCGTCGACCGGGACACCAAACCTTGTCGCCTGCCGTGGCCTCCGGGCGGCCAGTGGCAAAAGCGACAATTGATTCCCAGGTAGTTTGTGGTTTAAATACTTTTTCATTCAATCTGATAAAGTAAACTGGAAGACTGTATTTCAGAGATTTGAGATCTGCATTATAAGCAAGTAATGAAAGAGCACCAAAAAATGAGATTTTTTTTAAAGTGAAAGAACACTTTGTGACTGATTCAAGTTTGGTTTTAATCCCTTGGAGGGCTACATGAGGCCCATGATAGGAGGCAGAAGCTGGGATAAAATTTGCCAGAAAAAAAACCTGCCAGACCTCCTTCAAGTCATTTTACCTTTCTCTCTGCCCTGGACACGTCCCTCTGCCCTTCTCTTCTTTTGGCACTGGTACATTCATTGTTCCAGACACAGCAGATTTGGGGAGCTGAAGTGTCAGAGGAAAAACATCCCATCTCTTTTGACAACGTTAATTTCTGTCGGCTGAACTCCACAACTGGCAGACCTCAGCAGGTAGGGACATCTGCAGTAGAAGAGAGGAGTCCCACACAGCCACAGCTCTAGGTAAGCAGGACCATGGCAAAGCCAAAGTAGAGCTCAGCACTTGGGAAACTGAAGTCTCAGTCTTGGACAACCAAGCGCAAGTTTTTTCGACTGCTGACCAGAGAGCTGAAATGACCATACTGCTACTGAGCAGATTCTAGGAGACTTAAGAGTCTTCAGAAAAGCCTCAGGGATCTCAAAGGTCTTCCTGGCTTCTATCAAGAGATTGTACATAAGTATTTTAATTTTTTTTTTTTAATATCAAATCTTGACTATAAATATTGATAGGGTTGGCTAAAATATGGATGACAGTATCTTGAATAAGTTCCAGTACAGTGAGAAGCACCTGTGCTTGTCCTCTGCCATGATCATCAGCTAAAGCCAGTCAATGAACACACCAGACCTCTGCATTGCTCTAAATGATTTCTGACTAGTGCATACATGGCATCTCTTAGGAACTACTTAGGAACCTGTTTGTGTCTGGTCCATACAGACAGTAGTTTGCTGGTATAAGATTTTGGGAGCCAAATCCAAAATTTTCCCAGTGTTTTCAGTAACCTGTTCTGGAAGAGAACAATATACACCATAGCAGTTTCTGCCTTCAGACCCAAGGTCTAAGTAGCACATACAGATGAATGCAGGCCTTAGTTCCCTATGACGGTATGTAGTCCAAGCCTGAATGTAGTGTTTAAGGCAGGATTCCAGGAGACAGGGTGAACTGAGCTCAATTTCATCAAAAGGGAGAAGGTTTTTTGTTCCTTTTTGCCTTACATGTTCAGGTCCAAAGCAAGAGATGAGGAGAGGTAAACTTCAACCTGGAGACTCCTTGGTAGAAGAGCACAGCAAGCTATATGAAAATTCCTAGCTCCTTCCCTGCTCCCAGGTGAATATTTTCATCCTTTGCCTTGTACCAGCTCTGCCAGTAAGCAGTTCTTCTCTGTGGCTTATAATTAACTCAGAAAAAACCAGTCCAGCAAAATATATTAGCAGCTTTCTGAGAAAGCAGTTAATTTATAACAGGATTTCTGGATCTAAAACATACCAGCACAAGTAGGCTGCTCAGATGAGAGTGGAAAGAAAAAAAAGCAGAGGAGCAGAGGGAGAATTCATAGCATACAGTAGAATAATGGACTATCCTGAGATGGTAGGAACACACAAAGTTCATCAAAGTCCATCTCCTGGCCCTGTAGAGGACAACCCCAAGAACCACACCATGTGATCTACCCCATCGTGAAAACAGTATTTTATATTCAGTTCATCAGGATTTGAAACCAGTTTAAACTGGGGGGGACGGGGTCAGCCATCAGGGGTGGGAGGTGAGAAAGAATGTCATACTACCATTAGTTTTAAGTCATAAATGCTTGAGACATTCTTGGAAGAGAGGGCATTCAGTTTCTCCTCTGGAGTAATGTTACTTCACTATCTAACTCAGGATCATTTAACACTCCATGTCCACATCATCCCCTAGGATTTAAATGTATTTACAGCTACACAAGGGGAAAACTCACGGAACATTTACTGACACAGGCTTTTTTGCTTTGATTTATACCTTAGCAATTGCAAATACAAACGTGGGAAGAAGAAATAGATTTGCAGGATCTGTAAGTTACTGCTCATATTTGATACATTCATGGCATCCTTCTCCCTGAAGAATCAGAATACATGCAGAGAAAAACATAGTTTATTATATTTCAATTTACACAACTGGGAACTTAACTTGTAGTTCCAGCAACATCAGCACATACCCCTCCCATATTGTCTAACCAGTCTGATGCAAAATGGCAATACATTTTGGCAGATACAATCCATAATGAAAACATGCTCTTGGCCTGCTGGCCAGTCTTTGTACCAGCATATACACATGGAGGTCTTAACAATTGTGTACTCTCATCACATTGCAGATGAGAAAGGTTGTGGTGTTTCTGACCCAGTTTTTTGATTCAACATTTTGTCTTTACATATTTAACTAATTCTATTCCCAAAGCTGATTTCAGTGAGATTGGTGAACTGGGTAAACTCACAGCAACAGAAGCCATGGTTCCCACTCCTTCTTTCCCAAATCCCTTTCCCACTTCCCCTGCTTTTGATGGAGAAACACCCAATCTGATATCAAATGAGCCAATTCAACACAGGCCAAAGAAAGAAAAAACACTTTGTTTTGTTATTCAATACATTTTCTCTCTGAAGGGATGAGGAGGTGATCAGCCAATAACAAGGAACAGTTCACTGAACGGAAGCAGCTCATGTTTTCCGTATTAAATGGCATGACCTGCCCTTCCTAATCCAGAAAACGCTGCATCACGTCGGTAGTGATGAATGCCAAGGGAATTAAAAAATCTCTGCTTCACTCAGACACCAGGAATCTCCTGCATTTTCAGCATGATAAGAATAATGTCATAACCAACTCATTGGCTTCACTGTTGAAGCATAGCCTCTTCCAGTTCTGGCTCAACAGTGAAATGATGCAAATTGCTTGTAAAATTGTATGAGCATGTCCGATCAAAAATTTTCACTGCTGCTAGAAATCACAGCTCACCACGAGAAAAGGGGTGCATTCAAATGTAAATCTGCCTGAAGGGTTATAACTTGCAACCACACAAAAACTGGTTCATATAGACATATATGTGTGTGTGTGTGTGTATGTAAAAGAAAATTAGTCCCTTTTTAATCAAACTTGGAAAGGCTCACACAGCTGGAAAACTCAGGACATTTGTGTGGAGAAGCTGATAACTGCTATCACTGGCTCCTCATTGACTCTTCATTGGCAGCTTCACACTTCTTGCTGTTCTGCAAGTATCAATTTAAAATAGCCTGCAACAGTGCCAGCTCAATTTAACACCAAGGAGCTGAAGCTAGTAAAAAAGAAAGTATTGAAAAAACTGCAAGTGCTGCAAGGGAGTCCAGGACTTTAACATAGTTCTTAGTACAACTTGGAAGACACATTGCTCCTCCATTTCCAGAGATTTCTCTTTTTGCTTTATATGCATATATGTATTTAAAAAAATTATATATATATATATGTGTGTGTGTGTGTGTGTGTGTGTGTGTGTTTGTCTACATGTGTGCTTATATGCATAAGCATCCAAGGAATGTTGGTATCCCAGAGTTAAATTTTAGTTATCACCTATTTACATTTGGCCTTTAAAGTTCCACTTCCTAGCAAATCATTACACATTTTTCTCACAGCTTTGCACATGAGAAAAAAAAGACGCTTTTTTTTCCAAGGACTGCAGTACAGCCATTCTGTTGAGCACTCAGTAAACTGCACAAATCCTGTGAGATCCATCCCAAGTAGCTGCAGATGATGGTATACTCAAAGCACAAGCAATGGTTACCCAAGGGGCCACCACTAATTTCAACAGTAGTGGAATTGACTGCTTATTAGACCCCATTTGAAATTTTCTTTAATGTAATGGAGGTTTGGCTTCTAGTCCTTTATTCTCTATTGCCTTGACCTTGTGTTTTGTCCTTGTATTGCAAAATGAGTATATAAATCCATATTGTCGAACTATTTCTCCCAAAGGGTTGGGCCCTTTGACATGGCAATTTATGTGTAATTTACAATGCCCACAAAGCTTCGATTACTTGTGTTAGGCTTAAAGAGTCTTGGCCACCTGCCTGACATTCACCTGATTATTTGTTCAAATTTAAACTTTGCAGGTGCAAATTTCCTTGAGGCAGGCACCATCTGCATACAAGGCAAGGTTAGCATACAAGGCATTCTGTTTTGTATTGACTTGGCAGATCCTTAAGCCTGCCTAGAGATCCTGTGATTTCATGAAGCTTTGACAGGACTAAAGACTGCGTTTGTTACAGCTTTCAGTTCCGTGCGCAAGTAATCGCCAGGGCTCCTGTTTGGAAAGGAAGGGATTGGATCAAAGTTGTCTGCTACTGCATGACTCAACGCTGTTAGACATCCTAGACTTAATGTAATTAGGATTCCTTCGAATATGAGAAATCATTCAACTCATTGCTACTGTGTTTCAGTTTTTAATTAGATATTTCCTTGAATGTGTTACAGATATGTTTTTTTAATTCACAAAAATCTTTCTGCGCTACCTGCTGGCTTTCCGGAATGTTCCTGGGGCAATTATGTCTGTGTAGGTATAAATAAATCTTCATCCCACGAATATCAGTGAAAATACATCTGCCTCTGACACCTGTTGCAAAATGTATGCAGTACTCGGGCAGTATGTGCCAGAAACACTGGCAGCCTGTATCTGCTGTGACATATGTTCACTCAGGTGAGCTGTAGTGGAAATATCCATACGGGGAGTGGGGGGTAGACAGGTGATAATTGCCTTTCAGTTGCTTATTGACTAACTTGCTAGGCAGGAAAGCAGAGGTAGCAGCATTTAAACCTTACAGGACACAATTTGGAAAGCTGTTTCAAATTCTCGCAGCAACTTGTTCTTGAAAACAGACGATGGTAAGCAATGGCTAGAGGGACTTGACAACAAAATACGCTGTTATTTCTTCCTTGCTTTTGGAAGTATACAGAAGGATGATGAGTAAAGAGCCTCCCTACTAGGCTAGAAAGGTCAAGATCCTCTTTACAGCTCTGTTAGTGTTCTTGATTGATTTTTCAGCAACTGAAGGGGAAAGATTTCTCTGCTTTTCTAGTGGATTAAATTTTGTTTACATGAACTTTTGCTAAATTTTGTATCATATATACAGCTTTTGAGGCGTTCCTCCACCTGTCTCACCTATGCTGCAACTTAGACTTGTCCTTCTTGCCTCTGCTGAGCCCCTTTATGTGTTGTGGATTCATTTGTGTTCTGCTTCTGTTCCCACAATGAAACTGGGGCTGGTGTTTGGTAAGGGCTTTTCCACTCAGTATGCTAGGGAAGATTTGAAAATATTTTCCTTTTTTTTTTATTCCTTATAGTATATTTTTCAGTTTTTAAAATTAAGAGCACATCAGAGGGCATCCACAGAAATGGACAGACAGTTGCACCAGGACACAAATTTTGGGTTCTCCCTAGAGTAATTAATGGAACAAATACATTTTCAAAGGTATAACCTACCTACCTCTCCTTGGCCTCAGAGACAGCAAGTTCCTGTGCCACCCTGTAATTAAAGATTATGCACTGGAGCAAATTTCTGCCATAGGAATAGTGACAACTTGACTGAATAATTCACACTAATTGCCTTAGTGACTTTTGCCTCCCCTTTGTCTTTTGCTAACTGTGAACAGATTTCTTTATTCTTCAACTAGTTATTAAAAAACTGAACTCTCCATCTCTATCTAATTTCTAAGCTTTTATTTTAACAAAATAATGCTTTGCATGTTCCTAGTCCTTAATTTAGATGGTTTGCTCTTATTTTAAGATAATTCCAACAAAAAATCTCAGATTTTCTGAAATCATTCATGCAGGAAAACATTTTTGCAGATTTTTTTCTCACTTTAGAAAATTTACAATAAAGGAGTTATGACCAGTTATGACAAATATGTAACCTTGCTATGTAACCACCAACCTCTACTTGAAGCTATTAAAAGTCTTTCATATTGGAAGCCAGCTGTAGCTTGCTGTTTTCAAAGAAACTATTTTCCAACCACTTGAAGAAAGCATTTTTTAAAAGGGAAAATAATTTGGGAAATGAAATATACATGCTGTGCTTGAAAAATATAATTTTGGTACTAGAAGAGTCTTGGTCTTGATAGGCAAAAGCCACTAACAGGTGAGGGACATAGCCTTTTACAGTCATATTTTAAAACTTTGGTGATATCCAAAATTTCTCCATCTAAAATCATTTTTTTAAGTTGCACTCCTACTTGAAAAAGACTCCCAAGTTTTCTCTGTATCCTTGCCAAAGTGTTGCTGGCAATTAATTAATACAGCTCCCTGACCACAGCAGAGAGGTGATTTTTTTACTAAACATGGTGTTACAGAACCATTTCCTCCTGTCACTCTGACTTCAATCTGTGTTAAGCAATAACATGAGGAGAATACACTACTGAAGGACAACCCTGTTTCTCAGTTTCTGCTGAAAGAATATCAAGCAATTACAGAGGTACAAAAAAGGGAAGGCAAGACATCCAGAGGTTATCTTATTGTCCTGCCCTGTGGTCCAGGGCAGGATAAAAAATATCCAAAAGCAATCTAATCCTTGTACAACAGACATTTCCAATATTTCTTATTTTTAAAATATTTTTCCTTTATTTTTTTCAATACAGTTGAAGGAAATTCACTATTTACAACCCCCAGGTGATCAAACAGAAAAACTCATGCATGTGTGAAGGTAGGATTTATTGGAGGAGCACTGTTTTTAACAGAACTTTACAGGCAAGTTGTTAAATTTGCTAAACTTGGCTGCAAAAATGAAGAACTTGTACCTTGGGGAGTTGGTTTTGTTTCATTTGGGGTGGGTGGGGGGTTTAATGTCTTAACACTTCTGTGGCTGGTACTGTGACTGATGGACATAGTCACAGTGAAAACATATGAACATTACGAAAAACACAATGGAAATTTTTAAAAGAAGTCTGTATTCTACTGGTTTACAAATGGGCTCGTTTTAAATTAAAAACTGTTTTTCCTGTGCTTAGCAGAGACTGTGATGCTGTTATCCATGGTAAAAAGGAATTGGTTCCTTTCCATACAAGTGTGTTTGTAGGACTCTGCAGAGCATAGCACATATTTCAAGACGACCGTGGTAAGTAAATTATGTTTAGGGGCTGAGACAGCAAATATATGGTGTGCATTTTCTCACTGAGCAGGATCCTAAGCTGCTAGGTTGCAGTAGGCTGCTGACATCAACATTACAACTAGGACATCAAACATGCCAAAAAGCATCTTGGAGAAACCTCATACTACAGAACAACTGTCTAATTAATTGAGGAGGGAAATGCTAAGTCAAAGGTCTGTGTTGATAAAACAACGAAATAGGGAAAATCTAGGTTTATAAAAAGATTATTTTAGAAAGCAAGCTAGAAATCCAAGAATATGACTTTTGCCTCCTAGGTAAGGAACAAACTGCTGCTCTAGCTTTTCTAGCTTCCACTATCTTCTCTCTTCTGAATGCAACCGTTAACAGCTATTCACAGCTCCTTTCAAATTTCCTGTGCTCCTGACTACCCGCCAGAAATGCATTCCAATGGCTCAAAAAGGTTTTTGAATAGAAGGGGAAAATGTGCATGTTCACAGCTGAAAGAATTGCTCCTTTTGATTTCGGCTTGTCAAGTAAAGCAAGGATGAAGAGGAGATTCTCAAAATACTTTCGCAGTGTCTTACCAGCAGAAAACATCTGTGGTTATTTTCACACTACTTGTACTCTGCTTCCCAGTATGGAAGCAGAACAGAAAGTTCCCACTTTCCTATGGGCTTAAAAGCGTGATTTCAGGGTTGGTTTTTCTTCTTTTAATAGAAACGTTTTGTAGTACCTAACTACCAATATTAGCTTCTTCCAGATGTCTTAACAATATTCCTGAGAAATTAAATGAGAAATTTCTTCTAAAGCCGTGTTTTTCTGTACGTGCAGGGATCTGCCTCTACCACCGTGGAAGGTGTAACAGAAAATCGAGCCGATTGTCAGTGTACCTCAAGTCACTATCCAGGGATCTTCACACGCTTTTGTGAGGGGGGAAAAAAAGGGGAGGGGGGTGGGGAAACTGACAAATTGATTTTTACACAGGATGTCATTTTCTACATTGTGTAGAGAACGTAGTTTTTCCCTTAAATATCTATAGTTTTTTCATGGACATCTGACAAGCCTGTTAGTATCGCTCTAACTCCCCAAATTATCTTCCTTGAGAGGAATGAAATTTCCTAAGCAGCATTTTTTCCCTCACAAGAACTGAAAGTTATTTTCTTTAGGAAAGATTCTAGGCTTATAATATATTGGTTTCAATGACTGATAAAAAAGTTAAAATGGCAAATCAAATAATGCAGTACCCACTCACATAGTTCAAACAACTACTTGTTAAACCTTTTTTCCTAAGCAACAAGATTACTTTTCTTATGACTCTTCATCAGATAACTGAGGTGACTGTTTCTCACACCTTGAAAATTTTGTTTCTCCTGCCTCATCAAGAAGTTTAATTTGAATGCCATGCTTACTTTAGACTTTTATGTGTATACGTATCTCCTTCTATGATGAAAAACAGTCCTGCCCTGCATCTGCCAATTCGGTGAAGAATTACGAATCTAAGTGTTTAACCTGGTCTTTTAGCTGTCTCAATGTCTGTGTTTCAATCATGGCAAAATAAACAAAGCTCATAATACTTATACAAAGTCATAATATGGGGCTCCCTTAAATCATTTATTTCATATTAGGAGCTTATACTTTTAACAAAAAAAAAAAAAGTTTTTTAGAGTCTTAAGTTTCCCCTGTTATTCCTTGAATTGTTTAGTTTTCAAACTTGACATTTGTCCACAGTGGATACCTACTTTGTGGTTTTAGGATATCTTTGTGCTTTAAGAACATCTCTGTAAAAGTATTTTTACAGCATAACACTTGCTGAACTTTTTGCTGTGTGGCAGATTTTTAAACAAAGCTGATTTCAATCTCAGTATGGACATTCCCTGATTTGTATAGCCCAGAGAAGCAGAATTTTCCATGTGTGTACACATGCAATCTTCTCTAAGAATGGCTATAATGGGCAATAGCTTGTGCTCACAACTGCTAATAGGCTGTGGTTTTCCATGAAAAACAAATTGCCTCTTTCTGCAGGGCTGTAGAATGGTTAGCCTTTGTTTTAATTAAAGCAGTGGCAAAATATAGCTACAATGACCTATTGTGGAAAGCCTCTGATCCCCAGCTTCCAGTACGGTCCCAAATTGCTGAGCTGAAGGGATTCCCTTAGCGATTACAAGTTGCTAAATTAGTAACTACAAGTTTTGCAAACATGCTTTACAATAACATCTCCTTTGCTTGCAAACGACATTAAGATCTCACAAAGATGGGTCGAATACAAAGAGAGGGAGAAACAGATCCTACTGTTGTGAAGATGACAGCTTTTACTGAGCAATACAGATAAATTAGGAATTAATTAAAATTCACCACTATTTTAAACGTGTAAAACCTGGATCCAGAGACAACATAGCTCTGAAACAAAAGGTGCTCTTGGAGAAAGTAGCACTTGATTTTCTGAAGCCCAGAACGGTGGCTCTGTCCTACAGCAGTGACTGTCAAATTTGGAGTGTGATGAAAATTTAATTGCAAGTTTGTGCTTAATGTCCTTAGTGAAAGTTTGGAAAGTACAGCTTTCAGTTCTTTGTAATCCAGAAAAACTAGTTTTATTGCAAACAGAGTGCTCCCAAGAGCTGCAGTTAATCTGTGAGGAGATGCCATTGAGAGAAATGCATAACATCTTCTAATAATTCTGTGTTATCTTGGCATTAGGGTCTTTCAGAATCTAGCTAGTACATGACTGTCTTTAAAGGATTACCTCATATCAACTGAACACACTCACTTGTGGGACAATTTGACCCTTATTTCTCGTGCTTTCATCAAAAAGTACCAAAATTTTAACCTGCTTTTGGGTTTCTTGACTTCCCTCCCTCCCGTTTCCTTTCTAGTTTCTAATCTCATTACTACCTTAGATACCATCTAAATAGGTTAATAGACTGCTGCTGTGGAGCGCTGAACATCCATCTGGGCAATCAGTCTTCTGTTTAAAGCAGTCAAGTGAAGCTTTAAAGTAAAGATGGGGCCTGAATCAAAATGTTAGGTCTAAACACCTTTACCCAGTGGGACAGACTGAATATAGGGTCGTGGTTAGTGGCTCTTTTCTGAGTTGTTCAATTATCTTGCCTCGAATGCAACCAGCAATGGGAGTTTCTCATTTTCTTTTCAAGTGTTTCGAACAGAAAAAAACAAAATATTTAAGTAGAGGTATATTAAACAGAAATTACCACTGTTGATTAACTAATGTCAGACCTAATCTTTTCAGTAGGTAAACTGAAAGGTCCAACAATCTATGCATCACATGGATAACTCGGTCCCAATTCTCCTTGGTGATTTGACATTGATATCCTTTCAGTTCAAGAGAAAAAGAAAAACATGTTAATGCCTTTGGGTGATTCCACAAAATATGTCAAAGAATACAGTAGGCCAAAAATGTGAAAACAAAAGGGGCTTTGCATCTGCTGTTGTCCCTAGATAGACCTTTTGTGTGGTGGACATCCCTGAAAAAGGAGCAGGCAGACTGACATCAAGGCATTCAAATATAACTATAGGTTTAGATTTGGCTTCCACGTGTCCAGTAGTAGCAGGTGGAAGAGGAAAAGAGCAACACTGCTATCCAAGGAGCTTACACTGCTGAGTATTGAGCTATGTGAGAGTCTTATCTGAAATAACCCAATAATTAACATCACCCCTGTTATAAACCAAAACAAAGAAGCTTCCACCGACAGGGTAAGTCTTTCTTCGGTGATTTCTTCCAGGACACACAGCTGTGGCAGGAGACTGACTACAGCATACCTCATAACTGTCTTCATTACATTGTGACCAACTAGAAGAAAACCTGGAGGAACACAAACTAACACTTCGCACCAAGTCTACCCCTTTGTGAGAGTACAAACAAAACAGTACAAAAGAGGTTTAAAGCCAAAGTCCGGGCCAAACCTGAACCTTTTTTTGTTTTGCTTCTTCAAAAAGTATCACAGAGACATAATACCAACATACACCTAGACCAGCAAGAAGTACAGCAGCACCACCACTGTGAGCATGAATAAGTGGCTGCAAAGACATCCAACACTAACACAATGCTGATCTTAGAGGGATCTTGGTAGCACAGGTCTCACTGAAGAAACTCTTTTAGTAATTTCTCATTCTGACCTGTGAGTTTTGCTGCCTGGCAAAATTACCTTCAGCAGTATCTATCAACTTTTTCACTGCAACCCTGGCCATGACATGGATTCTCTGTTGCTTTATTTCCCTCTGAGGTAACTGAAAATACACGTATGGATTTTGCTGATTCTCAAGGGGAAAAAAAAGAGTATTTTGCTGGTGTGATTACATCTATGGTAGATTTTTCCACATTTATACAGAAATCTCTATATCAGCAGAACTTTTACGGAAGGAAGGAAGGAAGGAAGGAAGGAAGGAAGGAAGGAAGGAAGGAAGGAAGGAACTTTACAAAACTTTGGATATTTTGATTGTCCTCACTTAAATTACTTGGGTGAGGGTTTTGCTAGCAAAACTCAGGAAGAGCATCTTTAATACTGAATCTGTGTCTATCTTGTTGCTTATAAGTGCTTTTTTCAATCCCATTTCAGGATGGATCTATATCCTCTTGACAAAGCCAGAGGTAATATGTATTCCTCAAGGAGGGATCAGGAGAAATTCTGATCCTCTTTAGCGTATTGTGAGTATATGCTCTAGTTTGCAAGGGAAATTCCTGCTGTGCACAGCAGGAGCTGGTGCCAGGCTGCGAGCTCACAGGATATTTTGTGACAAGGTCTGGTTTTTTCCCCTATGTTTAAAATTAACCCACTCTCTGCAAAATCTTGGCAACTAGCTTCATAATTTTGAATTTTTCATTGTAACTGAATAATATGCTGATGTAATAATGTATTTTCTGAGTGGGGTACTTTTTCTGTGTTTCCACTGTGCAGTTACTTTTTTATGTGGTTGGGTTTTTTGTCTGATTTGTTGGGTTGTTTTTTGTTTTGGGTTTTGGGTTTTTTGTTGATGAGAGGCACTTTTTCCAAAATCAACCCAGAGATAATACATCCATCTCATGAGTTGACTGTCTCTTTGAAAAGAGTGATTATTTTGAGCTGCTGATGCTGGTGTAAAGACTTAACATAAATTGTGTGCTTGACCTTTTTAGAACCGAAAATCATATCTTTTTTCTTTTTAGCTCATAGCAATGTATTTATATTGCAAGTGGAGAGAAAGTTTCCCATCCCATTCACCCTTTGCTCCAGAATGAGAAAAAATGATATATACTTAGATTTTGCAAGTTATATCACTCTAAATACCTCTTTATGAATTGGTTCAGGCTTTCCAAAAAAGTAATCCTTCTTATGAAATTATTATAATTTATCCTCAAGTTTTGAGACAGGTGCCGTATTAAATACATAGTCAATATTTATGTGTTACCTAATCTGTTAGACTAAATCCGTACCAATAATTTAAAGCAGATTAAGTTACAGCAGTAAAAAAGTGTTTATAATTATTCCTGAACAATTCCATAGTATGAATATCTTTACTTCACTGTAAGTGCAAAAGCATATAAGGATTTATATAAAGTGATCACACCCTTCACCAAAATGATTGTAACAATACTTCAAAGTTTTGGCCAGTTAAAATTATCTTGCTGAGATATCTGATATATTTCTTCTCTGTAGCAAGGTTTTCTCAAGGACTGCAGACCTCTACTGGGTAGTTATCTATATAAAGGAATTAGGATTGACCAGGTATTATCCCATGCAGTGGCCACCCCAGTGTGAAGGTGCTACACCCCTCTCACTGAGGCTTGTACAAGCTGCATTGTTTTTTTCTCTAAGGTCATTCACAGCTTAGGCCTGGGGGAAGGGGAAGGTGGATGCACCTATTGTCTGCCTCAACAGCAAACTTGCGCAGAATTAAAGAGCAATATATGTTACGTTACATTATTTTATTAGGTCCAGAGTGTCTGTCAGAATTCAATTCAGAAAGAACATTTCAGATTTCCAGTAATACTTCATCTGTTCTTAGGCTTTCTACAAAAATGTTGTATAAAGCCATATTAATAGCTTTATTGCAGAATTTTATTTCATTCTGGCCATTAATGAAGTTTAAAAGTTTGAATAGGGAGAGATTGAGAGCAGAAGTCCCCTCTTTAAAAAAATGAAAGATAGACTTTTAAATACGTGCTTTTACTGGTACTCTTATGTCAGTATGTTTCAGCCAGTATCTTCAGGGACTGAAAAAAATAATTCATTCTATATTTCTGTCAGTTTTGATCATTAGGATAAAAATATTTATGTATCAGCTAGATTTCATCAGGTGCATGGATAACTGAAGAGTCTTTCCCCATATTTCCCTCTACTTGAGACCAAATCACTTCTTCAGAAGTCAGTCAAGTGAGCTCTCCTTTACTGCAGCTGCTGAAGCTGTGCCAGCACACAAACTCACTGGATGAGCGAGAAACTAGGGAGTTATACTTTTGATTTACTCTGGTGCTAAGTGCACTCATTTTCAAAGCAGAGGTCTGGGCTGCCTGTGTCCATTTACATATTTCTTTCTGATTTACATAGAGACAATTGAGACAAAAATACCTACATTTGTCACCACACAAGGACTACAGACTCACACCTACAGTTCTTTATGGCTCATAGGCCTTTTTGGTACATAGGAACATAGGTTCAAAAGATTGGTTTGCAAGATTAATCCACTCTCTGCTATGAGTTTAGTTAGGTGTTAAGGTGATTCTCACCAGATCTAGGAGACACGAGTTTAAATTGCCTTGGGCTAGAATACATATCTCCAGCCACCTACTGTTCAAAATTCTGGTATAATTCTTATCAATAAAATATCATGAAAGAGGGGCACAAAAGTCCCACAGATTATGTATGTTGAAGCCAACAGCTGATGAGACACAAGCAGAGTCAAGCTAGGAAAGCACTCTGAACACTCGAGCCGTGTCACTTAAAAGAGCAAATTGAGATGAGGAGTATTAGAAGTCCCTCAGTACCCTCTACTATTTAAAACAGACAGTTATTTGTCCTTTGGTCTCACAGTTGTTCAATGTCTCATCCTATTCCTGTGGAAATAAAATGAACCCAATCATGGTCTAACACTGGCTAGAAAGAAAATTTGAAAACACATATTTCTCTTTTCTGCAGCTTTAAATAATGTTACTACAGCTGCTACTTCTTCCAGCCCTGACATATCCCAGGCCCAGTGATTTTTTGCATTGGTAGCAGAGAGTTTTATTTACACAAGCATTTAAAAGAAATCCAGTCAAGTCTTTTATGCACCAAGGAAATCTTAAACATGTCACTAGGCAGGGCAGCAGTTTCAGCTCTAGCAGAAGCTACCTTGGTAGCCTCAACAGGTGAGCTGCCAAGGGGATATTGGCTACAAGAGACATTCAAGCAGAACCTTTGCCTGTGAAGGGATAAACTGATGTCACAGTGGTTGGGCTTTTTGTTGAACGCTTAGTAATTACCTCAGCTGGAGCAGTAGCATTGACAGGATTCCATGAGGTATGGAAATCCTGGATACACACACACTCAAATCCATTTTCCTTTATCTGTGTGTGATGTAGGGAATTTCTATTCCCCATACTTTCCACTCCTCACACAGATTGATCAGCATGTCCCACACATTTTATGCTCACTGTGGTTACATTTTGGGCAGTAATTTCCCATGCCAAGATGTCCAGGTTCTGAAAGCCATGAAATAAGTATTCACATGGTAGCTCTTTCACAGTAATTGAACAGATACTTGTTCTGATTATGCAGTGAATATGAAGTCCACTGCCCTCTGATGGAAAAAAAAAAAGATAAATTTTCAATTCCATAAGGTAATATTTTCTTGTGACCCTGCCTGTACCTCACAAAATATGCTAGGTTATCCAAGGCAATGTTCATTTTATACTTATTTAATTTGAACTCATTTAGGAAAAGAAGAAACTATTAATCAACTCTGAAGTTTTTGGTGTTCCCACTTTCAGGGAAACCTTTGCTTAGAGCAAAATGCTTTATAAGTCATTGCCTGTACTGAGCTGCACGGGTGGAGAACAAGACAACCCGCTGAATTCAGGTTTTTAAACTGAGTGTGAAGATTATTACTATAAAATACAAGTTCTATGGATAAATTTTGGCAGGACAGACCAGGCTCAAAATATCCCTGGGCACATATTAGTAATCTACACACTGTGAAAGTAAAGTTGCATGACTGTACTCAAACTTAACCTTTCAAATTTCAAAGATATTTAAATTTTCTACTTACAGCTCTTCTCATGATATTTGTCAGCTTTTGGTTTGTCCAAACAACAGTTTTAAAAGGAAAAAAACTATAAAACCAAAAATGCTAACCTCAAGAAAGCCCTTTATCTTCTCTTTTCCAAATATCTAAATGCAAAAGTGAGCTGAATCTGGATGTCAAATCTCTCTTTTTACTGTCCATAATGAAAAAACTAAGACAGTATATGTGCAAGAACACTAAACTGCACAACTCACAAATCTTTCATGATGGGAGCAAAGGAGACTGGTGGCT
This sequence comes from Gymnorhina tibicen, assembly GCA_013399875.1. NCBI lineage: Eukaryota > Metazoa > Chordata > Aves > Passeriformes > Artamidae > Gymnorhina > Gymnorhina tibicen. Next base: position 220,526 of record VXAZ01005107.1, read on the forward strand.
GCAAAAGAAACAAAATAATTAACAAGAGTTAATTTTAAAATTCCATCCTTGGAAAGTTATGTGACGTTAACAGAGACTACATTCTAGTCCAGAAATCCTGCATAGAGATAAACAGATTAGGTTTCATTTCAGTGCTTGTAGGCTTTGCTTTTAGCCCTTTTTTTCCCTGAACTTCCAACCAAACATAATCCCTTGTTTCTTCTGTTGGCTTCTGTTGGTTTTCATTATTATTTAATCCTATATTTTGTACCCTATATCCTATGGTTTCAGAAAAACCACATTTCTGAACCACAAAAATTCAGAGCCTTTTTTTTGGTTTTTACGATTTGTCCTGTCCTGCCTGGTATGGTGAGTAAAGACGTGACCTGTGCTGACTACAGACACACATTGGGGCTGTGGCCTGTGGCTGTCCCAGTACCCACAGATGAGGCATCATTCTTGGCTTTCCCCAAAAACTGTGCCTAATACAACTCCAAGGCCAGATGCAGAGGGCACAGTCCTGGCTGTCTTCCTGACGCACACCAAGTACATGACAGAACTGCACGTCCTTTAACTGCTGTGTTGCACTGCAGTTTGCTGCCCTCCGCCTTCCACATCTGCTGGTGGGCATCAGAAGAAAGTACTGGTGGCAGCAACAAAAGCTCAGAGTAACAAAAAAGACCCCTTCTGAAGATTTGTCCCTGGATATGACCTGGCCTTCATTTGTTTCATTCATTTGTAATTGCAACCTACTGCTTGTATCAAAGCCATTCACTTCCACCATGAAAACAAGCAGGTTGACCTGTTAGTTATTAAAGAGATAATACCTTTTGCCTACATGAGCTAATTCTACTAGAATAAAATGAGTAAAAAATAATCCTGCTCAAAACCAACAGTTTAGTTGCAGTTAGTTTCTGTGGGAAGAGCTGGCTTTGACTAACTCAGCAAAAAAGTGCTGCATTTCTGCCAAACGTTTCTGTGACTCCCTACATAGACATAGAAATTTTTTTCTCATGTTGACCATGCAGGAGAAGCAATCTGCCAAGTTCCTTGACAAAGACAACCTACCCTTAACCCATTTAATTATGTGCAAAGCATACTCAAACAGATTGAATCCAAGGACTGTGGTATGTATGCCCTGGATGCCAGACATGCTCTGACATCTGAAATAAAGAAGCTCAGAAATGGCCCAGATGCAGCCAAGAGCTTATATCAGGTGTAAACCCAGAGTCAGAGTGAGGGTATCCTACTCCTTCCCACCCCTGATTCCTGCAACCATTCAGCAAAACATATAATTCTGCTGTAATATTTGAAGCCTTTACTGTTTTTTTTTTCCTATATTATGATTTCAAAATGGACATAGAACTTATTTTTTGCTTTATGATGTCCCCAGTTCCCACTCTTCAGGCCATGGCAGACTTTTTTGCCACCAGTGTGAGTCTGAGAGTAGAGAGTTAGAACATACTTGCAACTAAGAAAGGGTAAAATTACACTGGAGAATGAAGAGATTACACTGAGGACTGAAGACTACACTGAAGAGAAAAAGAGGGGTTTCAACTGTCACTGCAAAAACATTCTTTCCTTCTCCATTCAGAAAATTAAAAAAATTAATTAATGCCACCTGGTAACTGTTATTGTTTTCCTGTTTCTTTGCCAGTGTTTACACAATAACAAGCAGACACAGGTCAATAACAGGATCAATAAAAAGAATTAAAGTTAAGGATATTAAAATTGCCATAATTTTATTCCAGACAGAGCTGGGCAGAAAATTGATTCCCTGTCCTGCAAATGTTGAGACGCAAAACATATTCCTGTCTTGCACCAGGACAAAGCCAAGGATTTACTTTCTTTTTTTTTACTATTATTATTAAAAAATGGAAAAAAGAATCTGAAAAATAAAAGAAAAAAAAGGAAGACAAACAGATGAGCAGAGACTGGTTTTGAAATAGCTGATAGTCTCTTTTAAATAGGTCACTAAAACTAGATTTTAGGAAAGTTTGAGTCCATTCCTCAGGCTAAATCAGGAAAACGTAGGAACTCGAACCTCACAAATCCCAGCTGAGAACTCCAACTGTCAAGTTATTTTCCTTTTCTGAAGGTGAGTCCCTCTTCCTGAACAATACTCTGTCAAAACAATACATTTCCACAGCATTTCATTTAGAAATCAGGCCCTCTCCAATTTGTCACATTTCCAAACAACCATAGTTACAGACTGCATGCTTATTGTCAGACTCCTGGAATGGTTGCCTGAAGCTACCTCTATGTAAGCCCAGAAATTCAACCTGGCATAAACACACAGCATTTTATTCTTTCTTTCTCTCCAAAGATGAGTCTTCTTTTTGCTAAATGGACACTGGGGAATGGACGTAACTTCTGACAGAATGAAAACACAGAATAAGCTATATTGACAGTAGGACCTTGGTTTTAAAAAACCAAAACCAATCCTTCATTTGAATTTTTGACAATGGACTGTTTCCAATTTGGTTATGATTTTTCTTTCCTTTAGTCCCTACTAGAGGTTCATTTTCCCTTTCAGGAGCAATAACAAGTAACAATATTCTCATTTCCTCTTCTCTTTCTTCCAATCTCCACAGCATGCTTCACCTTCCTCTCAGGCTACTCAAGTGTTTGGGAAGCTATGTTGTAAACCAGTTGGGAGAAAGTGATCAGACTGAAAAATAAACTGTTGCAAAATCTTTTATGCATCTACCTCTCTCTTTTTGGTAAAAAATTCACAGACAAGTCATTATCTAGAAGACTTAAAGTTGAGTAGAAGCCAGGGGGTTCTTGTTCACAGTTTCACTGATCTCTGGACTGGAGTCTTTTCTTGGTCAGGCTGATCACTCCTTTAGAGGCAACTTAAAGCTCACATTCAATCCTTCTTGTGCCGTGATAACATCACACCAGCAAACCTAGCTTCTCAGAACTGCCTTGAAGCACAGTGGAATCCTGTGGCAAAAGCAAGCCTGCAGCATTAATGCCACCCCCACAGGCACTGCCCTGTGTGGTCTGAGCATCAAGCATCACTCACCTAAAATAGACAAATGAACTATATCTAGTGTATGTAGCAGTACTGTATACAGACTACAGGTTTTGTCACCTTGGAATATATGTTATTTGCTATTTTCTTTCTATGCATTACTAAAGTAATCCTGTAGTCCCTGTGATTCGTCTTTTTTTTTTCTTTTTAAGTGTAATTTCTTCATCAGACAACCCTTTTTGTCTGATATTGCCACCCAGTATTAAAAGTTGCTAGACTGGGACTTCCTGAGTGGCAACTTATGCACAGGGAATCTTTTCACATCTGGAGGAAAAGGGAGACATTCAAAGTCTGTAAAGGGAAACCCTGTAAAACCAAATCTCCCAAATTACTTTTGGAGTATGTTTGGCATACTTCCTTGTTAGTGTAAATATATGTATAAAAGTCTCTTGTTAGCAGGAATGTGACAAAGCAGACGTAGGAGAACAGAAGTGCCATGGCTCATTGAAAGAGCTGTTTTGTACAAAATGAGATATTTTTCTGGCCCTTTGATCTGCAGAGGGTTACAGATGCTTCCCCAAAGCTCCTAGTGCCGCAAAACTGTCAGTCGCTAACCAAGAGCTGGACTGACTTTGTACAGAGTTAACGCCGTACACTGAGAACTTCTGTCCGTCCCTGCTTGGCCGTGCTCCTCTGCACAGCCTGAGGGACAGCAAGCACAGACACTCACCAACATCTGTGTTCCCATGCACAAGCCTGTGTGATGTTGGAACATCCAGGACAGGATAACTGGGGTGAGGGATAAACACCGCTACATGAAAATGTTAGCACTGGGACAAGTTTGGGAGAGAGAGTATAGAGAGAATTCAGATCAAGAGAAAGAAAAATAACCAGATTGAAGATCAAGAAGTAGAATCAGCAGGTAGATCATTGTTTAGAAAAGTAGCTATTTATTTCCCCTATTCTCCCTTGTTCATCTAAAACCATGAAGCTAGGTGTTAAACACTGAGCACCTAGTGATCTATAAGCTTTATAGAGCAGAGACTTTCTTACTTGTCAACAGCTGGCTGTATCTATTCCAGCAGGGTCCTAGATAATGACAAGGCCCTGGCTGAAAGCAGACAAATTCAGAAGTGGTAATGCCCAGCAGAAACATAAAATGCAAACTATACTGACTGGTAAGAGACTGACCTCAGGACATCCTGATGAACTTTCAGCCACTGTGATAAATACCGACCAATCTGCCAGCACAGTTAGTGTAGGAAGGGGTTAAAAAAAAGCAAAACGACTCACTTTGATACTTTGTGTGTGCAGGAAGATACACATTAGCCTCCAATCCCAACACAGGGCTAAAGAAGAGGAACGGCCTATCTTCAGGATTCAAACACAGACCTGAAAAACTCCAGCCAGTGCCTAAATAGTTAATGTAGCAATGTGGCTTCACCTCAGCAGACATCTATGTACTCAGCTGTGGAATTTTTAGGGAAAATGCAAGTCTACCTGGAGACAGCTCCCTCAGAATAAAATGACGATGAAGACAAGACACATAAAAATTATCATGATGTAATCACTTGAGATCAGGCATGCATATATGGATATTGGATCAAATTGGATCAGATCATTATGTGGGTGCTAAAATGACCCAGAAAGCAGTGCTAGACTAAACAATCGCTAATGTAGCTCTGCATCTAATTTACAAATTCTCTTGCCAGATGTTTTGCAGTAGTTTATAGATGGCAGCCATAATTTTGACAACAGCAAATAAGACACAAGCATGCGAGTACAGATTTATCACTGTGGGATTGGTGGGGAAGGGTGCATCAGTGAGATTAGCTCCAGCTAATCCAACACTTCCATATATCAGAGGGTGTATCGTGATTATATGATTCCCTCACTTACATCAGGGACTGTTTCTCTCACACAAATGTTTGTGGTTTTGTTCTTGTGAGCAGAATCTGTTCCATTGAATAGATTTAATCTGTTACAAATACGCACATAACCAGAGAAAGGACCAAGGAAGAGATTTTATATCACTAGATAAACATCAGCACAATTTACTAAGAGAAGAAAGCATTTTTGTCTTGTCAATTTTTATGTGTGGAAATGAAGGGCAGATTTCCAAATGATGAACTGCCACAGCCCCTGGAAATCTGTGTCCCTGTAAACACAGGAAGATTTAACAGAGAAAATGGTAGGTTTTCACTTTAAAAGTAAATTTATAAGTGTTCCCAGAGCAACCATTATGCACCAGTGGAAATGAATTAAGCCAGGCCAAGTTTCACCATAAACGTTAAACACACACTCAACTCAAATTGTAAAGTCATCCCAAATTTGCAGATATTTTCTCACTGTCATTGCCTGAGATAAAGTTTACTGCTCACTAGAATTCCCCAGCTATTTCTTTTTCGTCTTTAGACACACAAAACTACATTATCAAAATGCACACACACTGAGTTCTCATTTCAGGACTCTGTGTCTCTTGGAGACTCAGGACATGATGGTAATCTATTAAACGGGCTCAATTTTTTTTTTTTTTTTTAACCCTAAAGGTGGTTAAGGTAAACACTACTGAAAAATCACTGTAGTTCCAGTAGGCTTGTTTTCTTCTTCAGTCATTCAGGTGTGCCATATTCAGACAAGCTGAACACATGGATGAAGATTTCCTTTAAATACAGTCATGTCAATTCAAATTTTTTGTGATGCTGCCCTGTGTGCTTGATCTGTAAAAGGACCAAATTTAAATTAAGTAATTGGAAACTTTAATCTTTACTCTGCTGTGAGTGATGACCATATTGATCTGGCAGCACAGCTGAGGAGACAGAGTCTATGAGAGGAGAAGTAAGTCAGAGAGCTCATAAAAATCAGCTTTTCTGAGAAAAAAAAATTACGCTAATATACATGTGTATATCACAGTGTGAAACTGCAGCTGGCATCCTGTCTTGTGCCCTTCAGAGTCCTCATTATCAAGAACAATTGTGTTCCAGAAAAAAATTCTCTTAATTTGCCATTCCTGGTTTAAAGAAATACCTCCTCAGAATGTTTGATGTTATAGCAATCCCATAATTATCATAACTGCTCACAATATACCCATGTTGAGTGACTCGGACTTTTTCTGCCCTTCTATCTTTGGGGAATTATATTAAAAATGTCCATGCCAAAACCACTGGTTTCTGTGGTAGAGTGACTGTCTACCATGCCAGTATTACATTCCTAACCTGAAGAGTAGCTAAAAAATTGGGTTTTCACAATGCATCTATCTATTCTCAGCCAACAAATGCCATCAGGTAGAGTTTGTCATAATTAGTTACGTCACCCATCACTGTTTCCTGTCACCATATGGCTTGAAAAGCAGGAGTAAATTTTATAACTGGTAGATTATGGAACTACACCATTCACTTTTCTTTAAATCTGTAATTACTCTTCCCAAATCAAAAGGGAAAAATAATGCCAGAAGGTCAATCCTCAAGTCAACAGTATGTTGAGATGTGGTCTGTGCTTAAGAACATGACTCTATCTGAACAGATACCACCTTTGTTTTTGCTTTCTCCCATGCTGATCCCGCTGCCAGAGCAGAGCCTTCCGGCGTACTGGAGTCAAGCACTGCTGAAAGAGAGAGAGCTCATTTCCTTCTGGATCTTCACGTGTAATCTAATCCCTTAAAATAACCCTTGTATTCCAGATTTCATTCATGGGGTGAATAGTTTGTTCTTTATCACAGGATATTTTTGTTCTCAGAAGCAGTTCGCAGACTGTCCCTAGAACACACAGCCTACAAACTTGCAAAATTGCATTTTGATATGGCAACCAGTTCTGAATGCCTGGATGAAGATATTAAAATTTGGCTTTGCAGTTTTCCCAAGCATATTACATATGTACTGCATCTGGTGCATATGAATGGTTTTCAGAGATGCTGACCTCTACAGCTCAGCTCAATTCCTGCCATTCCCAAGCTTGTTTGGAGCAGAAATGAAGCCACTGTAGTGGCAGAAGGGTTCAGCTTCAACACTCACCTCTCACTCCGAGCACAAGCCATCTGCAAACAGTGGCACACAGAGCATATTTTGGATTGTTGAGCCAAGGCCAAGCTGGAACCCAGGGCTGGCACAAAGGACAGGATCCCTCAAGTGTAGCAATAGACTGAAGACAAAAGGAAAGGCTGGCCTGCTGACAGCACTACAGATTATGATTTAGTGGTTTGTTTCTATTTAAATTGATACTAACATTTAGGTGCTATTACCATAGATTAAAATAACTGCTGGATCTCTCATTTTTGCTGGCTGTCCCCACAAGACTAAGTCCAAGAAATGTCACATCCATTCCTTAGACATATGGCATCAGGAATACCCATTTGTGCAAGGTGTCTTTTGCACATGCGTGTATACAAGCTGTTTTCTACTTTGGATTTGAATTCAAGTAAGGGGGAAAAAGAAGCATGAAGCAAGACAACGAGAATTGTTTAGGATAATTTGATAGCTCGTAACACCTGAAAAGGTGTCCTGCCCACCTCCTTCCTTTAATGTCTAGCTCTCAGTCGCAAATTCCCTCACTGAGACCTCTTGCTGAGACGCTTCAATTCATAACCTGAAAAACTAGCTCAGAAAAAAAAAAGACAGGTTTATTCCAGGTAAAAAAATTGATTCATCTCCATAAGAGGTCAAATGCCACTAATGCCGATGCAAATCTCAGTGTATGCTTGACTAGGGAATTAGCTCTCTAACATTGTCTCAGCTTTAATGTGTAGCTTCATCTTAAAGAAATGCCAGCATATTTGGATAGCTTGAAGATCAAATGCAAGATCTATGCAGGGATTTCCATTCATGGCTGCCTGGGATATGCATCTCCATCCCTGAATTAGGCTGTGGGATCACCACTTCCTCAGGGATTCCTTCAAGGCTGCTATGAAATTCATAGTTTGTATCTTGCCACGTAAACCGGAAAGCTTTCTGGGATCATATCCTACTGCAGCACTGTTAACAGCAGACTAAGCCACACTGAAATGCTTCCAAATGAAAACAGTGGGGGAAACAACAGACAGCTATTCAACCTTCAAATTGCTTCTTTCTTTACTGCTAGGGTGAATCACTACACTGGGTAAAAATTTCACTCTTGTTTCGGCTGACAGCACCAAACAAGACTGCAGAGCCAGGTCAAAATATGCCATTAAACTCAAGCAAATGTGTTTTGTGTATGGTAAAGATAGCTTTTTTTTTGCTGGAAAAATGTAGCTTAAGTGCATGATTATGTTAATAGTGTATCCCCACATGGCTCCGTACTAAGACACCACAAGACTTGTAAGTTTTATGCAGACAAAAAGAGCCCACTCTTAAACTGAAATGTTGAGACAACTTCCTGAACAGTGAACAAGACAGAGATACACACCAGATAGCATATGGAAGAGAAGTGTATTCAGCCAGAAATTAAAGCACAGCACTACTAACCCCACAAAAAACTTTCTGTCTCTCTGCAGAGCCCGTGGTGGTTAAAAGCATCACCTTTTCAAACTTCAAAATAAATAATTGTGCAAAGTTTATTTTCCCTCAGTAGTTATTCTTCAATAAAATACTAAAACTTTTACTTGAAAAAGAAGAAGAATCAAAAAAGTCTCAATTTTGCAGTCTCTTGGTGTTGGTGTTTATTCATTTGCCAAAGAATATTCTCAAAGGATGATAACAGGGATCTTCTCAAACACTTCCCATGTGCACTGTAAAATTTTCTTTTTTATTTTTATTATTTTCTCTACAAAAAAAGACATGAACTACATTCATTTTCACCACAAAACCTTCACAAAATCATATTGTATTTTGTTAATGACTAACCATTAGACTCAGAGGAAGGAAAACCTACATAATGCTCTGTTAAGAGACTGGATTTATTCTATAAATTTGTGCTGCTCTGTGACAGTGCATTACATCTCTGTATGACATCTGCATAAGGTTCCCTTTCCAAGAGAGTGCTGTAGATGTTTCCTTTCATTTGGTAATATTGCTCCCATCTAATTAGTCCTAAACTTCATCCATATGTTGTCAGAGAGATGTGGGATGACTGCTCTGCTCCTCTGTATATAACGCTAACAGGATGAGAGCTCTGAAGGAAGTATTATATCAGTGGATATACTACCTATGGTTTGTTTCCTAGGGAAGGGAAGAACAATTTAAATATAGGAACTGAAACCTATTTACACATTCCACAGTCAATTTAATCTGTTATAAATCAGGTCTGCTACAGAAAGGGGCTGCTTGTCACACAGCCATGGCTGCTTCTCCCTGCCTTCTGTTTCTGCCAGTCCTAGTGTTCATCTGGCAAACCACATCAGGGAACTAATCCAGCAGAAAACTAACTTTTCTTTTTTTTTTTTGCAAAGGTGAGTTTTCATTCAGATAAAATCCCTACTTCAGCTCATTCATGGCTGCACAAAAAGCAATGATGGCATAAGGGAGGCAATAAAAACAGCCCACAGTGTAAGACAAAGTGGGACTCACCCTCTTAGCAGCAGATCCATTTATCCTGCTTAAGTTCATCATGGACCTGTGGCATTAGTTAAGTGGTGCCAGTCACTATATGGATTATCTAACTTTCCTGCATATTACTTTCTCAAGTCAATTAGTGGCCAATTCCCACTAAGCCAATGTAGGCCATTCTTAACATGCAGTGAAAAAAGCTGCTCGGTAACTTATACTGTTCATTCACACCGTGCATGCATACACAGAAATGCAGAGGCAAAACCAGCAACCTCTACACGATCCTATAGGAAATTCCTGACAGTAATAAGAGCTAGTCTGACCAGCCTCTGTTGAGAAAGTTCTGTGATACTGCAAAATTCACTCTGTTCAACTGTGTTGAAGTTTTACATAGCCTTTAGAAAGAAAGAACACTTGGATAGATGCCAGAAGCCTTAGTGGAAAGCCAAAGACCACAAAAAATAAACAAATAACTCTCAGGCTGACTAGTATTAGGTCTTTTCATCCACTATTCTTAACATTTAATGAGTTAAACATACTCTGAGACAAGTCAGTCTAAATTGCCTAGGGTCTGTCCCTTCATCTGAGAGCTGTAAGTTACCCTGACTGAGAGTTTTGCTTCACGGAAGTCTATAATTCCCAGATTTCAATAAATGCTCATGGAGGCAAATTGTTTTTCATTCTTTTCTGTAATATTCTGCATAGCATTGCCCAGTCTGGTTAGAGATCTAGTCTAACCCAAAGCTGGAATTTTGGAATCTAAAGATTTCTAGTCAGCAGATATTTTAGCTGCGCTGACCAGAGTTGAGCAGACCCTGAGCAGGCTTTCAGAAGTACTCCCAGGAAACCAGACACACACCTCCTTCATCCTTGCTTCTGATTGCTCCAATCCTGCCTCCAGTCCTTAGGCATCTGTTGATCCTGAAGCTTTCAGAAATACAGAGCATTACAGATGGTATGAAACACTAATATACCAAAAGGCAGCATGTATTATCTACACTACAGCTCTCAGTGTGAGAGTTCACTTGCATTTTGGGAGAATGCCAGAAGATGCAGGCCACAGACCCACAGTTCCTGGCATGAGCACAAGAGGAATTTTGTGCACCGATAAAGTAGCACCACATTTTCCTACCACACTTACCCATATAGGCTACCTGATCTCTTGACAGAACTAACTGTGCTGAACATCCCTAATTAATGGTTAGCCATCTCCTGTGTAAGCAGGGCTTGATTGAAATGCTCAGGACCAGCGCTTTGGTTGGCTCCACTCTTATCTTACTTGAAGCTGATAAAAGGAGTGCGTCTACCCTTACTGCCGCTCCTCACAAATCCCTGGGCAGAAGCAATCACTTTCTGGCAGATTCTGTCAACAACAAACAGCAGCACTTTTCTGCAGTGTCACACCAATCTCACCTCTGGAGCAGTCAGGCAACAGCAGCATCAGAGCAATTTTCTCTGTCCCCATTCCTATGCGTGCCTTGATGGTGAGGCTAAGGGGAGAAGGAAGAAACAAGGTATCAAAAGCAAGAAATGTTTACCAACTGCCTTACAGTTCTCCCAGGTTGTTAGCTGTTGCAGTTAAAGGAATGACTTCTGATCTTAAGCAAATGGCACAGGGTGTGAAAATTGATCAATATTTTTTCACCAGCAGCTGCATTTTGAAAGTTACCTCCAGCACAGGGCTGGGAATTTAGTACCCAAGAAAATTCTCCAGGAGAACTACATTGACACTGAATTTAGTAAAAAAAACACTGTGTGATGTTCCTGTGTTTACTTATCTCTGTTTATGCTTTTTTTGCTTTCCATCTATGCAAAGTGGAAAAACAACAAGCTAAATAGTAAATGACAGCATTTCAGCATCTGAATATTGTAACTTAAAGTGATACTACCAGTTAGACCTAATTGAAAATTAACGGGTTTTTTCCTAATATACAAGAAAAAAAACCCTGGAACAAATGTAACTACATCTCTTCTTTTTAAACTCCAAGTACTAGCCCCATTTTACAGTTAGAGAACTCAAATGAAAACAAGAGTTGTTTGAATTGTAAGTATTCTCCAAAAGTAAACATTTTCAAATGTGGATAACACATACATGTTTTCTGAATACACGCAAAAATGACATCTCTTTTATTTGCATGAAATATTTTATAGTCCTAATTCAGAACACTCTGTTGTTATGACAGTATTTTAAAATGTGATAGGTTTTAAGCAAGCACCTAAACTTTAACGTGTTTAGTTTAGAAGTCCTTGTCAATCACAGCAGGTAGAGGCAGACAGCATAATGGTGAGAGTAAACTGTCTTTTCAAAGTTGTTGCTATTTAAGACAGGAAAACCAAAATCCCTTCCTGAATTAACATGTTGCAATATTTATCATGATTTTTTTCTTTATCATTATTTTTTTTTAATCATGATTTTTGTGATTTTTTTCTATGAAACATCTTACCCACAAGTGTTAGGATAGAAGTTCTAGAGCTGATTTAGTTGAATTGCACACAAATGTACATCACAGACTCTCAATTCTAAAAGACATGGTACTTCAATATAAGTCTGGAACAAGAATATAGCTTCATCTAAATCCATTTAAGTTAGTAACAAACGTAAAACACACCATGAAAGAAGATGCCATGAAGCTAAAGGGTTAGCCTGTATCTACAAGAAATGGTTGAGCTTAGAACAATGGAAGCCAATAATTGTAGCAGCCCTGGGAATGCCTTATCCACTAAGATTTGTGTAGCCCTGCAGAGCACTCCCTGCAAGCAATCCCTGTGGAAACAGCCATTTCAAATCTTCAGCAATGCACGTCGGTCCTCCTGTTGAAGACAGTGTTCCCACAGGACACATGAAAGAGAGCGTCATCATAGAATCATAGAAAGTGACAGAGCCGGAAGGGACCCCAAAGATTGTCAAGTTCCAACCCCCCTGCCGTGGTCAGGAACACCTTCCACTAGACCAGATTGCTAAGGGCCTCAGCATGTCTGTCTGTGAACACTGCCAGGGATAGGTGATCCACAGCTTCTCTGGGCAATCTCAGCACCCTCACAGTAAAGAATTCTTCCTAATATCTAATCTAAACCTACCCTTTTCCAGTTTAAAACCATTTCCCCTTGTCCTGTCACTATCTAACCATATGAAAAGGTCCTCATCCTCCTTTTCACAAGTTCCCTTAAGGTACTGGAATATCACAACAAGGTTTTCCCAGACCCTTCTCTTCTCCAGGCTGAACTGCCCCAAATCTCTCTGCCTGTCTTCATAGGAGAGGTGTTCCATCCCTCGGAATGCCTTATGGCCTCCTCTGGACCCACTCTGACAGGTCCACATCTGTCTTGTACTGGGGACCCCAGAGCTGGATGCAGTGTTCTAGGGGGGGTTGTCAGAAGGGCAAAGCAGAGGGGCAGAATCATTTCCCTCTGCCTGCTGTACACATAATTTTTGATGTAGCCCAGGACATGTTTGGCTTTCTGGTATGCAAGTGCACAATGTTGGATCATGTCCAGTTTTTATATGCTAGAATCCCCAACTCCACGAGGCTGGTCTCAACAAGTTCTTCTGCCAGTCTGTGCTCACGTCTGGGATTGCCCCAGCCCAGGTGCAGCACCTTGCACTTGGACTTGTTGAACTTCATAAGGTTCTCATGGGCCCAGTTCTCAAGCTTGTCCAGGTCCCTTTGGATGGCATCCCATCCTTCTGTTGTGTCAACTGCACTGCTCAGATTTGTGTCATCTGCAAACTTGCTGAGGGTGCACTCGACCCCGCTGTCTGTGTCACTGAGGAAGACACTGCAGAGCAGTGGTCCCAAAACAGACACTGAGGGGCATCACTCATCACCAGCCTCCACCTCAACACAGAACCACTGACCACAGCTCTCTGGCTGCAGCCAGCCAGCCAGCCAATTCCTTATCCACTGAACTGTCCATCCGTCAAATCCAGGGATCTCCAATTTGGAGATAAAGAGCTTCTGAATAGCTTGTAGGTCTCGATCGCAGTGCTCCAGTAGTATGACTTTTCCCAGTGTTTCCATGATAGCAATTAGGCCATAGTTTTCTAACTTCACAATGGTTTCCAACTTCTCTTGCTTCTTACCCATGCTGTGTGCAGTTGTGTAACAGATCACGTCCTCAAAACACTCTCCATCTGCTTTAGTGCCAAGAGGGTTGACTTTAATTAGGACAGCTATCTTTGTAAACTAAGCCAGCCTTGTACCAAACTGGATGAGAAGTGATCACAGCTTCCAAACCATTAGTTCAGATGGGGCAAATCTGATGAATGACAGACACAGGGACCTACAAACAATGAATGATGTCTTTAGTCGGTGCAGCCATTTCTTCTGTGAGGGTCTGACCCATACTTGTGTTGTGATCTTGTATCTAGCCAAGGTGAAACTTGTACTGGCTTGGCTTTCAGTGACACAGTGAAAACATCCCTCTGCTGCATGCCCCTCCAAAACAAAACAGGCTGTATTGCTGCAGTTTCCTGCCACAACTTAAGTAAAGGCCATGTGCATTCTGTGGTACTAAGTGTGGGACCGTGAGGAGAAAAGCCTACCCAGAGCTGCTTTTTTAGCACTGACCAGCTGCAGATCTTTTTGCTGATGTTACTGAGCCATATTAAAGCCACGTGAGTGGTCCTAGCCCATTTCAGTACAAGTGGTATTATATCTAGGTATCTGCTGATACTGCATAAACTCAGACTAGGAATACTCACTAATGGGCTTACTAACAGTAAAACTTTTCAGAAAATTTCAAAAGATTATTTACAGCTCTGGGGAGACAACAATTCTCTCTCAAGGACCTTATACTGCTTTTCCTAGTGTTTTTAGTAGAAATCTCTAAAGAAGGTTTTAAGGATCTCTGGTGCAAAGAGGTACAGTCTCATAAAGCACATCCCTGGCAGAAAACCCTGGCACAGATGAGGCATGTAGGTAGAGTTGAGGCTTTTTAACCTTCCTTATATGTACCTGCTCCAGTTTATGATATTCCTATTGCAGTTGTGCAGAACAATGTCTGTCTGTCTGTTTGTTTGTTTGTTTGTTTGCTTTTGTTCTTGCGTTTTTCCTATGCATTGTATGGTGGTACAAAGTCTTCTGTGTTGAGAAATACACTGGAGTTGAGACGTTCCAGCCTTGGGCTTTTAGCCATGCTCACGGGCCCTTCAGTCCCCCCCCAGCAGTAGGTGCCCCCACCTCGCTCCACCCTTCAGCGGTGCACGTAAATCGGGGGCTGGCCGGGGACTCCCAGCCCGGAGGGACGGTCCCGGCGCCCGGCGAGGGCTCAGCCAGTGGCTGGGGACTGAGCCTTCCCAAGCTGGACAGCAAGAGAAAACTTTCGTCAGTCCTGCCTTCTCTTTCCATCGGTGTCTACGGTCTGAGTACTGCCGCATGCAACAGCCCTCGGTAAAGGGCTCTGGACATCTTCCTTCTGCTCAAGCTCTCCCGGAGGACCTCACGGGTATTCCAGGCGGCAGGAAAATGTACTGGGGAAATCAAATTAGGTAAGTTTGCCTGAGATGCCGGGGACCTTCTCTAGCCAGGAATACTTATTCCTTTTAAAAGTTCACACCCTCACCCTCCGTTTCAGTGTTTATGTTTTATTAGCACAAATTTATTTCAGTTCTTTCTCTTTTTTTCTTTTTTTTCCCCCCTCTTTTTTCCAGAATTCTTTTCACTGTGACTCTGGTCTGGCAGGCTGTTCATTTAGAAAAAGGTAAGGGACTTTTCGTGTTTCTCCCCGCCCCGCCCTGTTTCTCTTCTACATTTAGTGTGCATTTTTTCATTACAAACTACTCTTCCCTTCCATATTTTCACTTCTTGTCAAGGCCCTGAAAAAGAAGAACGTAAAGAAGATGTGAAAAGTCTCAATGCCACAGCACAAAAGCAGCAGCCCAAGAACGAAGGGACCTTTATAAATGCTCTCAGTGACATGAACCAGAGTTATGAAAGTAGAAAGCAACAGAGTTCCAGGTCATTCGTACCCTTCACTGGAATTACAGAGAGTAGGTAACATTATTTACGTAAACTATGACATAAAATTGCTTTTTAAAAATATAATATAGTAGCGCTTTAACTGTTGTCCTGGAAGATTCCAGCCTGTTGGTTTTCTGTGGCCACTCATTTAAATTACACCCGTGGCCACTTAGTAAATGGTGATAAAAATTTCAGGTAGAACTGAAGATCTCTCACTTGCAAAATGTGTTAAGGAAAAACAAGGAAGGATACTAAGAATGAAGAAGAGTTTGGCAACTTGTGTTTACAAAAATTACAAAACATTCTGTTAATTTTTTAAAATTCACTGTATTTCATGACAAAAAAAGTTAATTTTATAATAAAAGGATTGATCTGCCTGAAAACAACAGTGCTAACAGAAAAAATACAATATTCTGTTTCCTCCCACACATATAAAGTTTTAGATTGGTACTCAATCCCAGGACTCTGAGAAAGGCTTAAGGGAGCATTCCACACCCCACACCCCCCCAAAACCAAGTAACTTTCCCTGTAACAAAACCTTTTTGTTCAAAAATAAGCTTCACTTCCCAGTAAAAATGCTTCATTTCTTAGTGTGCTTGAAACCTGCGTCTGTCAAAGGAAATATTTCACTTGAGCACACAGTGCTGCTACAGGATTTGCCAGGCGTTGCTTCTTCACCCTCCTGTAATCCCTGGTAGCTTGTTTCTAATCCTTAACTAAACAAACTGGGTTTAGCTGAACAAACACTCCTAACAGGCATATAATTTTATTGTCTCTAAAGACAATAAAAGTAGATATCCTTAAGAGACTTTGAGAACTGGAGAGACCTGGGCGAACAAGTGAGGAAAAGGTGGGGTTCAGAGCCCCTGAGATGCTTGTTAACCTCTGTAATATTGTCTTGCAGGCAAAAAACTGAACAGACACTGCTGCCAAAATGGAGGGACTTGTATCCTGGGGACTTTTTGTGCCTGCCAAAAGCACTTCACTGGCAGATACTGTGAACATGATGAACGGCTAAGGTAAAAAAGACCAGGCCAAAATCAGAGGAGAAATGAGTGAGGTGGTCTGGATGGTTATATTGTGTGGTGGGGTCAGGAATGTACCAAATGTCTCCCTTGTCATTGACAGCAACTGCGGCAGCATTGCCCACGGCGTCTGGGTGCTGAAGGACTGTTGGCTTTGTCGGTGCGGCTACGGTACTCTGAACTGTCTCTCAGAAATAATGCACGGTAGCTGTGGTAAGAAATGGCATTAAATCAAGCATTTTTATCCCGTGGGTGACAGAATTGCCTTCTGCAGTGGTGGGGTACTTGAGGATGCTGCATGTGCACTAGTTAGACTTCTAGAGTGGGTTGCTTTGCTTCAGAGAATGCATTAGTGAGACAGTAAAAAACACTGCTCTTGGCTCTATAGTACATCACATAACACACTTTCAGATCTTCATAATTCTGTGCAGTAGGAAACTTTCCACTATTCTAGTTGAAAATTACAGAGGTTAAATACTTCTCTGTTCTTCAAAATCTGTACCTGTCTATGACTTCCCATTTAACCAGGACAATTTCTACAATTAAACTAAATCCAATCATACAAATGCTTCTTAGATAAAGAGAAAAACCAGTAGCGTATACTGGTGTGGTAGAAGTAGAAACTGCTATTACACTAGAAAAAAAAGTACTGAAAACTAACTTAAGCTACTTGGCACACAGA
Source organism: Gymnorhina tibicen (assembly GCA_013399875.1). Taxonomy (NCBI): domain Eukaryota; kingdom Metazoa; phylum Chordata; class Aves; order Passeriformes; family Artamidae; genus Gymnorhina; species Gymnorhina tibicen. The sequence goes on from VXAZ01005107.1 coordinate 237,610, forward strand.
ATCATCAATCATAGTACATAACCGACACAAAACTAACCTAAATCTTATTTTAAGATCTGTATCTCAATCTTCAGAATATTCTTGTATGAGTTCTAACACTGAGGACACTCCACACAAAAAATATGCAGCCATTACACTGATCATTGTAAAGTAGTGCTATCTCGTCTCCTCAAAAGCACCATATCATTTTATGTCAAGTCTTTCTATATCAGCCTGTGAAATTCCCTGAATAAATTGTTGAATATTTTTGAAAACAGCTTATCTAAAACTAGCATAAAGACTTAAAGAATTACTTTATTGGTATTATTTTCCATGGACAACTGATTGATCCAGACTGTTTTCAATACTCTTGAGATCGCTAATAAGGATTTAATATTTTCTCTTCAGTGGCAAAATCAATGCAAAATATTCTTTCTCTTTCCACCCATAATATATTAATCCCATCGTATGCTTTCCTTCAGTTGTGCCAAGTCACTAGTTAGCAGGGTAAGAAAACAATAGACCTAAAGAGTTTCAAGATTCATTTGCACTCCAAGCAGGCTGTTTCCTGGCCAGATTCCTACCTGAGTATCAGTGCCTTGAAGCTGTGACTTCTGAGTTGTAGCACCAACTCAGATGTAAATCAAAACATTAGAAAGGTGTCATTCCTATCATTGCAACCCTAGACAAAAAAAATTAAAATTTAAAATCTACCAGTGGAACCACTTCTTCCTTGAAGTTTTCTGTATTGAGCAGTTATATGTGGCACACAGCTTGCTCCTTAAACTCTTAACATGTTCACCCTTGAATCAGCCCTATTGTTCCTCATTACAGGAGCAAAAGACATAATCGTTCTGTAAAAGCAGTCTACTGCTTACTACTATTGAGCTCAATTTAAGGAAGACAAAAAGGTCTCAGTGGAGAATCCTCTGAGCAGGGACTCAGTGGCTTTCATGTACATGAGGGTTTGGCTTTTCTGGTTTTACTAAAAGCGAAGTCCCTTGTTGAAGGAAGGGTTAAAAGCCGACATTCAGGCTTGAGTGCTTACCTCTTGTGAAGTTCTTCCTCTTGCTTATGCTTGGTATTTACTTTTGATTATTCTGAGATTAATGCCTGCAAGAGCTGATAAGTGCTATCAGTTGCTCCTCAAACGATCATTGATGGGACATCTATTTACATCTCTCCCCTGAGAATAGTCCCTTTGATTGGTTTTAACAGCTGATACCTTTAACTTAAGTACCTGCGAGATGTCGGAGGACTTTTCAAGTATGTTGAAAATTCTTGTTTTCAAATTTACATATTTACTCGTTAACCATTTTATTTTCTTGATTTTTTTTTTTAAGAACTGAAATCGGAAAAGGAGGAAATTATCAGACTGTATTCTAATGGATTAAGATTACAGCAAACAGTGTTTTCAGTCACTTGCCTGCTCACCATCCTCCTGGAGTTCTGCTAGCCTGCAGTTGTGAAACTGGACAAGGGAAAATATCTCAGGGTTGATACAACCCTCACCATGAATCATACATTTCTTCTATGAGCTACAGAAGACTCTTCTACCTACATGTTTGAGGCAGAACAAGATGTATTAGTTAATGTTGAAATACCTGGGTTATTATAAATTCAGATTATATGAAAGTGAAGTATTTATTATTATATTATTATATTAATACTACTATCAATGTCTGATTCTAACGATTCTTTATTTCTAAAATACTGCTCTTCCAGTGGAAGCAAACCCCCCCAATATTCTATGCCTGAAGTATTGTAAGTTATAGTATTTTCTTTTGTACACAGTACAACTACTTTAAGAAATAAAACTGATTTCATTTCTGAAAACTTTGTTTAGCTTTATTTAAACTTGAAAATTTGTATCTACCATTTATAGTTATATTGTATCTTGTAACAAAAGTTCAGAGTACAATGAGCAATCAGAAATCTGAAGACGTAAGGAGAGATTTAGGAGTAGGTACCTTTCAAGACCTAATATAGAGAACTGTAGAAGTTACACAGTCTTCCAATTTTTATTCTTATTTATTACAGCAAAATTGTACATATGCATAGTCTTAGGCAGGAATCATATGTATATTAAGAACATGTAAGTGATGGTTATTTGTCTTTTGGGAAATATTCATATTTCATGTCCTGGAAATATGAGTTCCTCTTTTTTGAAATGACAGCAAAGAGCAACTTTGTTTAATTTTTCTATAGCAAAGTTGTCTTGATTTATACATAATTTAAAAATGAGTATATCTAGGCTGTAAAATACAAAATGTTTGAACATGTAAGTGCACTGTAAAAAATTGCAAAGATAAACCTAAAATTATGTTCATCCTTTAAATGTGATGATACCGCATAGAAACAATCAGATTCATAATTTTGTTGATTAAAGACATTACTGATGAAGAAAATTCTATAAGTCTTTTAAAAGTTCAATAAAAAGTTCAATAAAAGTTCAATAAAAACTTTTAAAAGTTCAATTCTATAAGTCTTTTAAAAGTTCAATATATTTAATTAGTATGATTTTTTATTTGCTGCCATAAATGAAGACAATCCAGTTCTTGAACAGAGAAGGATGCATCACCAACAAATGACATAATATAGTGAATGCCTTCAAATCTATGACTAGTCAGAATCAGATTTTTACAGGGACTCATTGTGTAAAAACATATCCATGTTAAGTACTGCAAGTATTCAGACTGCTCCTTTCCAAATTCTAGACTTGTGCTGAAAGACAAGGCTACTCACTTTTCACATAAGATACACTAGACTAGAAATGGTCTTTTTCTCATTATTTCATGCAAAGTGGTCTGTACCCATCAGCCTGTGTTTCCACAGACCAGCTTAGGATAATTAAATATCAAAGAGAACAGCTGGAGGAAAATAGTCGTGCCTTTATTTAACAGATGCTGAAATTGCAGGAATGCCATTGTGAAGTCATCTTGGCTTGCCATAAAGCATACTTGAGAAGTCTGTAGGCAATACAGCTTCTAATGTGTTTCGAATAGTCTTCACTTTTTAATGGAAAACAGCAAGATATGTGGAACATACGTAGTACAGTAAAAATACATCTGAAATAATATTTATTTTTTATCCCTGTAGAAAACATACACAGCCATTAGAGATTGCAGTTAACAAAAGAGAAAAGTGTTTTAATATATGTTTTGCAACAGAACAGCCATTTCTGTTTCAGTAACACCCACAGCAGATTTAATCAGGAAAAACTGAACTGGAATAACTCCCTATGTAGATGAGCCTAGGTGCCTGCACGAGTCACCCTGATGAAGCTATTCATTATTTGGTTGGTCTGACTTGCAGAATCAGAGCAACTGAAATGTGTAGCAAAGAAACATTTTCCTGCTGTACCAAAACATTAGTGCAGGGCATCAAATTAGATGCACGGTTCAGTTTCTGCAGTCTCAAAGCATTGTATGGGGACCTTACATGCATGAGTATTTTAATAACGTCAGTGCAATTTATTAGTGACTCTGAATGAATGCCAGAATTCAAAAATTTTTTCTGGAAGAAAAAACAGAAGGTTTTCATTTGTTTGTTTTTAAGATAACAGGTCCTTTTCTCTCTATCTTATCCCATTGCATTCTGTTACTGGAAAATCTGAAAATTCTGCTTCAGGACAGTTTTATAGGAACCACACTAAGGCAAAACTGCCCCCTCAGTGTCAGTTAGTTGTGGAAGATATTCATCTCATCTTTGTGTCAGAGCTCTGGAAGCTGGTGAGGCATAGGCAGAAGGAAGTACAGTCTGTTGTCCTTGCATACTTCTGAAGCAGAGACAGCCGCAGGAGTTGAGTTAGAAGAAAAACAGGTATCTCCTTAAGTTAAAGAAAAACAAGAAGAGGGGAAAAAGAAAAAGCATGCAGAAGCAGTTCTATGCATAGTCTCATTAGTAAATAAAAATGTAACTTAGAAGGAGGAAAACAGAAAGCACTGAGGAACAAAGGAAAGCACACAGTCACAATCTTTGCTTAGGTTAAAACTGTCTCCGCTTTTATCTGTCTCCAGCTGTTTGCAAGAACAGATAAAAGAAAGCATTATTTTCCTCGCCTGTTACCATCTAGGCCTGGCCAGCCTTCTAACAGTGCAATTACAGGCACTTTGCTAAGGTTTGTTTATAGCAAACAGCAATGCTTACTCTTCAGCCTCATGCTAACTCACAGACCACTCTGTCAAACATGGCACATCCCAGCAAAGTAGACATCTGTCGCTGCAAGTTCATGCATGTGCTTTCTCTATATGCAGCCACATTTGGGCAGGGGGAAGACCCCCAAAGAGAAGTATTTATCAGATGATCCACAGAGCCCCAGAGCCCTAGATCTTTTCCTCCTCACAGCTGACTCCAGAACTAAAACAAATGGTGCCGCCTGCAGCTGACCTCTGTGGCTTCGCCCTTGCAATTGCTGCAGCCTCCATCACTCCTAGGGGCATGCCACAGATGATAAGAGCCCAGATTGGGGAGCAGTGTGGTGGAGAGGCTGCCTTCTCTGCGGCCAAGAGCCCTGGAGCTGGAGCTCTGCTGCTAGGCACAGATTTGCAGGGGGATGCTGCCATCTGCCCTTAACACACTGCCCATTTAAAGGAAGGGATTCATTTTGCATAAGGCCATGTAGTGCACCAAGGTGCACATACAAACTTGGAAAGCTAACTTTCAGGTATCAGATACTGAGGAAGTGTCACTTATGTGTCTCTTTGAGTATCTGATTGTTATCTCTTGAGGTGACTTTATTCCAAGGAGATAGGGATTTCTGTTGCCCCTGAGAAGTGTTAATGGTACCTATAGGTGCCAATAGCCTTCTCTCACCTAGAGAAAAAGCCATCCAAAACAGAATTAGAAGTAATTTCCCACATTTGTTTATCCAGAGTTATTTGGAGGTTCTTGTTGTTTTTAATTGGAGTATTTGAGATTGCTAAGGTAGTATTTTGCTCTTCATCTGTCATTGACTCTCATAATGTGTCAGCAAGCTATAGATCTGGATCATTACACCAACAAATTTCACACACCTGAGCAAATATACAGCAACTTTATATTTTGTCTTCTATCTATTGGAAGAGTAACATAGTACTGCAGGCTGGCTCATATTGAGCAGCCCAGTGAATCAGAATCACATAACCATAGAATATCCTGAGTTGGAAGGTACCCACAAGGATCACCAAGTCCAACTCCTGTATCCACACAGGGGAACCTAAATGTTAAACCACATATTTAGGAGCACTGTCCAAACTTATAGGTGTATGTCCTGTGGAGGCCTATCTAGCTATGCTGCAATCATCACCTGTAATTCACTGTCTACCTCATCTTTTACAGCACGGTCATGTACAAGCATGGGAGACTTAATGACAACACAGCAGCTCTATTCTTGCCCTCTGCAAAATTACCCAGCTTTGTGAGTACTCCTTGTGATTGCAAAGCACCTTCTTGGTCAGAGAAGATATTAAAACCTGTAATTCCCTCCACATTTGGCTGATTGACCTTGCCCTTGGCTTATGCTGCTGTGAGGGTGACTTCTTGATAAGGTCATGAAGCTGCCATATGTCACTGGAACACAACCAGATGCCTTATGCATGTTGGGTCTAGCATTTGTCTTCAGGTACATGCTGGCACAGAATTAGCTTTCATTAGCAGGTGTCTTCATCTGCTGCAGCCCAAACATATCTTTACAAAACTACAATTTATAATCCAGCCTGTGAGACTTCAGTTCAGATATTATTTGTTTGATATTGTTTGGATGAAGCATTGGAAATGTACTACCAGGACAGAAGCACTGGTAAAGGCTCAAAAGCAAACAGCCAGAAAGGCATTGGCATTAGAGTTAAAGGAAGCACACTGTCCAGCTGAGCCTCCAGCAGCTGGTCCTGAGGACTCAGATCTCTTTCTCTGACAGCTGAGATACTTCTCTGAGCTTCACAATTTGTCTGGACCAGAGCTTGTCACCTTTCACTGGCTTTCTGTGAGCAGAAATAGACATACAACCTGTGAAGTTCCAAATCAAAGGCCTGGGTCTGGCAGGACTATGACAGACATTTTCAACCCATCCATACGGAGTTTTCTGTCACTGGACAGCAAAACAGTACTGAACATTAAATTCGTTTATAGCCATGGCGCACAACATCCTGCATCTCTTACCAACAATGTATCTTTTTGCCTCTTCTCTACTATATGATGTTTGTATCTTCCCAATAAACAGAAAGCTTCATATGGTTCATCCCACTTATAAATCATTACAAAAGGTTATAAACAAGAGTAAATCTCATATATGTATATACACACCAAAGAAACAATTAGTTCTGTCTCCTGTGCTAACATAAAAACTCTAGTCAAATTCTAGAAAGTTTTGTGGGGAAAATTGTGCTTCGTGTGTTTGAATCACCAAGATTATGTCCTTTCAAAAAGTATGAAAAGAAGTATAAGGAAAAAATTTAATTAAAGGTAAAGAAGTGGTACAATGCTGAAAAAACAATATTTGCAGGAGCATCTTTATACAGAACAAGCAGAGAGTCAGGATCAAAAAGAAAAATTGGTGTCAAAGAACATCCCCACTTGATTCTGTACATGAACTAAAGAGTGTTTCTTTTAAAAAAAGGACAAAAGATTATCAGATTTGTCGAGTCCCGTGTTTACATGTCAGCCTTGTTCTTCTGGTCCCAGCATTATGTTTCCTCACCCCAAATTTGTTTAGTACAGCACCAATACTGAAGCTACTCCTCGTACAAGGAGGAAATCTCTTCTGGAAAACGAAGTGCCTGTACACCTTAATTAGCTTTGAAGGTATCTCATGGAGGCCATGTGATGTTAAAATGAATTGAGCTCTGTATTCCTGTCTGTTAGGCTGGTGTTGGTTTGCTAAATCGTACCAATAGCATTTATGATGCATATTGGTAACAAAGACTGAGATTTCTTATTGCTTTTAACATCAGTCTTTAGGGGAAATAAGAAATACAGAGTCACGCTCCCTGCTCTGTGTCTCTGCCTTCTACTGTTCTTAACAGGGGCTATACCCCAGCACTCTCTGCATGGACGTGTGAGAAGCAACTCAGTGAGAAAAAGACTTGTGCAGATACGATGTGCAGTATGTCTCCAGCAGTGCAATAACGAGCAACAAAAGCCAATTAAGTACATTCCTATGCTGTGTTCTTCTTTTATCTGAGCACATATGATATGCCTATCCTTAGCTATGCTAACCAAAAACAACTGCAAAGTTCAACAGTGCTAAAATATATGGAGTCCAAACTCCAGTCCAACAGCTAGAACGGGTAATCACCCATGCAGGTAAAACTAAGTAGCAAATATGAATTCCAGGAGCCAAGTATATATACCCAATATTGCAACTTTCTCAAGCAGTCTGAGAAAGCAGGTGTCTATTGTCCCCTTTGTACTGATATCATCCACAGTGAGAGAGGTCCACTCACTTATCCATCCAAAATGTCCTTTTCTCATTCTACTGGCCTAATTTCCAGATAGAACATCTTTGCTGACAGAGGGACGTAGCAGAGACATGCAGCAAAAGTGAAGAGGAGCCCACAGTTAGACAAGCCAAAGCTGGTTGTGTAACCATCGCTTTAATGTTAACAGCTTAGTTAGAAAGACTGTCAGTCTTAGTGTTGCCTTTCCCTGGGCTTAGAATTATAAGCCAAAACACGGTTAGAGGGGAAAAAAGGGTTTTACCTCTGTGTTTATTCAAGGATTCTTTGGTGCATCACATCTATCTAGGTAGAAAGCACCCCCGAGTGCAAGCTGAAAATGTACACCCAAAAGTGCCCACCAGGATGCCCACCCCAGGAACACACCAGGGTGCCCCTCCGAACAATGCACACGCACACACACACACACACACACACACAGAGATGCACAAGATGCACTCAAAATGCACTCAAATGCATACACCCTGATGATTCACGTATACAGTTATAGACTTTGCAAATTAGGATATCTATCAAAGATTCCCCAATGAGAGGCTCGAGTAAAGCCCCTGTCTTGAGGAACCTTCCCCCTGGAGGGCCTATCTTAATTTACAGAATGTGTTCTGGAGAGGACCTTGGTGTCTGGGGCTTTCTGACCCAGCTGCGAGGCTTCCAAGATGTTTGGTCTCTTGGCTTAATGGAACTTTGAGTCTAAGCTAGTTATCAAGCTTGGGGAATTACAAGTATGTGGGCTAAAAGCACTAAGGATACATGCAAAGCTGTATGAAAGGGTGTATGAAAAGGGTATATAAGAGGGGTATATGAAAAAGCAAAAAATCATCATGGCTTCATTAGTTTCAAAAGTAGACTTCAACATGCAGAGACAGTGTGAAAACTAAACACCAATGGGCAGAAAATCTGCTCATGAATTTCCATTATAGTATCTAAGCAGTACAAAATCTCATGGGAACAAGAGAAAAAGATCATTATTTGCTTTGCAGTAGTGACACCATTAATGGAATATTACCTAGAATTTTGTCATCTTCTCTTTGTAAGGGATATTGAAATTTGTAGAAGTTTCAGGTAAAAAAATTACAGGCATGATTTACGATATAAAAATAAAAATTGCAGTGAAAAATGTAGCAAATTAAGCTCATTATGAAAGCAAGAATTATGAGTAACTTGTTCCCCCAGAGGATTACATGGGAAGATATGCAGGCCCATAAGTTTGTTGAACTGACAGAGCCATTTTCACTGTTTTACACAGATGTACCCCAATGCAGACAGTGTAGCTTTCACCAGGAGACAAACATGCCAGTGTTAACACCAGTGTCAAGAATTTAGATTCACTCAGTATTCGCAGAAAGGCTGCTTGTTAAATGTCTGTAAAGCCAATGAACTCGCACTGTGGCGTGCATGTTGGTGTGTGCATCTATGTGTCCAGCAAAAGAGGGCAGTTCTGGAGCAGGTTTTGATGTCACAATCACTGGAGGTTCCACAAGTGAAGAAAGAGAAATCCTGAAGAAAATGAGAGACGAAGATGAGGCATTATTAGCTAGCTGTGCACTGATTCATTGTAAACAATAACATTAAAAGCCGTGTACATGAATTGCAATCAACATCACTGTGTTAAAACACAGCTATATTATTTGCAGTGTGTAGCCCCTAGTGTGCCTACAAGCCCTGACCAAGGCTGATATTTTTCTGTGCTGGGCACTGTACAAGTGCGCGGGAAGAATGAACCCGTTCTCTGCAACTGACACGCTGATGGATTATTTTCTGACAGTTAACAAAGTATCTGCCACCGAAGTCTGGCTCTATTCTCCAAGAGAAAACCCTTAGCATGCACACACTCCTACTTCAGTCCTGTTTTCATCAGTCCTGTTGGTTTTACTGTTTATTTTCCATCTCCTTTGTAATGCTCCTCAGTAACAACATCAACACAGGCACCAGTCACCAGGAGATGGCATCATTAGAAGTTGATAACGCTGACTCTCAAACTTTGCAGTCAGATGCAAGTGTGAGACTGAATACAGCACTAATGACTGAGTTCCTGAGCCTCGCGGTACTGATAAAAACTAACATTCCCAAAGTAAACCATAGCAAGTATTTGAATGCAATACGTGAGTTTTAAAAATGTACTTTTCAAAAGATGAAGCTGCTATTATCTGCTGCTTTGGCTACTAACCATATATCTATCTGTATGAACTAAGGCAGAGCATACTGTCAATGCTCAGCAAAGACTGTTCTTACATTTACTATGGAATCAATGAGACACAGTTTTTTCCTAGGTAATTAAGAAAAAGAAAAATCTTGGGCTGGTAAAAGGAGTATACAATTACATAAATGTTTTCACAGATAACATTTATAAAATTATGGGAAATAATATATAGCTTTTCAAGTGGTTTTCATATCACCATTCTACTCATGTTAAACTTGCGGCGAGTGAATAAGCTTGATCTGACCTACTGCAGGGATGAGTAGTGATCCTTGTATCACTGTGCAAAGTCTTAGAGAAAGTGAAATAATTACCTTTAATCTTACTGTTCTATCAAAGTGACTAAGGAACCCACTTGCTGGGTTAAGTGTGTCAGAAAGACAAATTATACCAGCTCTGTGTGCATGGATTCTGAGGTGTTGAATACTAATTTTAAAGGAATTTTATCAGATAGCCAGATGAAAAGAAGTAGCAGGGACTTGTTACTTTTCAAGAGTATATGCTTTCTCTGGCTGCTGGCAATTAAAGTTTGACAGCTTTTTGAGATAAACATATAAAATAGGCTTGAAAATATTTGTTTGTAAAATATTCGGGTCTTAGGATATTTTATAGAGTGTAGGTAGAAAAAAAGACTATTGTATTTTGATAACATCATTTGGAGACACCATAAATAAGAACATGATGATAGGTTAATTAAAACACTTCACAGAACTCAGTCTTATAGACTGATGATAAAGAGGAAAATGTGTCAGTGTGTGAAATAACATTCCTGAGAGATAAATTAGTTATCTGTGGCATTTATTGTTTTTCCTTAACCCTCTCATGCACTGACCTTGATATTCTGCATATGTGATTATCTTAGATATAATAAAAATATTTCTTTAATAATTCAATATATAGTGAAACAGGCACTGTCATATATGCTGCCTGGTGTCTTTTACTGTGTCTTTCTGCTCCTGAATACTGATTAGAACTGCTGCTAGGCAAACTAAAGGGTTGCTTTAACCTTATAAAAAGCTATGAGTAAATAGCTCTGCTTGTGATAACATTTTCAGGAATTAGGAGTAAAATCGACTAGTATGTTAGTTATGCCAGTGTATCTCAAATCACAGAATTATTAAGGTGAGGAAAAACTGCATGATGCTCTGGGTGGTGAACATTTTTTTAGTAAGTTGGTGAAAAGTCTGTCCTGGATGTCCATTTTCCAACATCATACAATATCCTTAAGGGTATAGCTAGGCTAACACCACAGCTGTGCACCCCTTAACAAGAAGGCAGCACGAAAGCCTACACATTTTTATCTCTTCTTCCAAGAATCTTTCATATATTGCTATAATACTCACTACCTATTTGTTCTCTCCCTGCCACAGTCTACCTGCAAACCCACATACATCCCACAAGTGCTACCCATTCATTTCCAAATAGCATAGACAGCTTATCTTCAATTTTGATATGTAAAAGTGTTTTCTGCCCAAAATACTTCCAGCTGTCACATGGCTCCAACACGCTCACAGATCTGTGAAGGACCATCTCCCACAGAGTCTGCCCTCTCCTACAAATTCAGATTAAACTCAAAAGATTCAAGATCTGATTTCTACTCCTTCTAGAAAGAAAAGGCACCAAGAAGAGCCAAGAGACCTGAGTTTCAGGAACAACCTGAAGATAAGGTAGGCAAAGATCAGCTCTAAGAGCCAAAGAGCTAGCTCTATGAGTTGATTAAACAAGAAATATTAGTAGCTCTTCCTTTAAGGTCAGGTTTAAGAGACAATTTAGGAAAGAAAAAATGCAGGAGCTGTGACATACTTCTAAGCCTGGTAAATGCTACTCCTCATCCTTAATCCAACCTACAGAAATGTAACATAACAGGAAGGAATTTTTCAGTTATGGCTGAAAATTTCCACAGGTGATTTTATGGGTAGTGGATACGATTTCATTTTGGTTGAAGGGTCTATGCTTCTCTGTAGACTGGCTTGCAGGACACTTCTTTGGTCCCTTTTTTATTCTCTACCAGCATTTGTGTTTCAGGAAGGAATAACAACCCAGAATCTACAACTAATATGGTTTTCAAGCATTTTTGAGTAACCTGGTTAAAAAATTACCCCAACTTTCTCCCTGCATAAGTGGTTGTGGTGACCACAAGCCTGGAAATTCACTCTAAAGAGAAATCTGGAAAGGAGAGGCCAGTTTCTTCATATGTACATGGTATATGTACGTGGTGAAATCCTGAAGCGTCCCTTCTTCTTGTTTAGAGAGGCTTAAAAATGCTAAGATATGTACAAAACACATGGGAAGGTATTATGGGTACCGACATGAAGCCACAGGGTATAGGGCCTGTGTTACTTGAAGAAGGAGGCATTAACATGTGTGTTAGGTTTGCACATTCTGTATTACCTCATGTGGTTTTTTGCCTTGGTCCCTGCAGTCACCTGGTGCAGCTAGTTATGGGAACTGCTCAAGGACACAGGCTCACACAGATGTTGGTAGGTAACTTCAAAAATGCCAAAACCATGGCAGAAAAGGAGGAAGTGGTCATATAAGTGTAGCCACTTTGCAGGAATGTAATAGGAGCTCACCATTGCAAAGAGGAGGTACTGCCAATCAAATTCCCCAAAAAGGCTCAATGTCTTTGAAAATAAGCAGTGAACTCCCTTAAAATCTTTTTAAAAATTTATTTTCAAAATAGTGGCAGGACTACTGAAAAACACCTACAAAGGATGTACATAAACAAGATCTGGTTTTGTGGTGAGAATCACACATGTCTCTCAACTGCCTACACAAAATTGTGAGTACGAAGTCAAATGGGGGAGTAACAAGGGATTCAAGCCGCACTCTTGGCACCGGCAGCCTTCTTGCCAGGATCAGAGGAACCATTGGTGCTGATTTCATGGGGCTTACTTTCTACTGAAGGAGGTTACTATTTCAGGCCTATCTCTTTTATAGGGCCATTGATTTACGTAGTTATCTTAACACCAGCACGTAAGAAGGATTTTTTGCACTCTGCATCAACAGTCTCCTTGGTCCATATGGCTTTTCATTTTCAGAGCTGCTAAGCATTCATGACTCACCAAAGTTTGTTCTGGGTGCTGACCCCAAGGCCCCAAGAATATCTACATGACTCGTGGCACAATTTGAAAAAAGGGTAGATGCAACAGGAGAACAATCCACTTAAGGACTTCTCAGAGATTTCTCTATTTTATTGTCTTCACCCTGCTAGTCCAAAACACTCAAGTTAATGCACTTCCACTAGGAACTTCTACAATCATCCAACGCCTTCATCCATGAGGCAGCTCTCTGACAAGAAAGTCAGTGGCTGACTCCGATGCCTGACGTGTACTTGAAAGACATGTACAGCAAGTACAGCAAATGTACAGCATTAATGGTATTCATAGCCAGAAGGTAAATGACACATAATAGAGCCCAATAGGGTCAGGTTCTCTCATCTCATTAAAATAGGTAGTTTCCCAGAAGAGATTTACATGGTAAATTTTTATGTATATGTACAACATAATGGCTAGAAGCTTTGAGCAGTTAGCTATAGGAAGGACTGGAGAGCAAGGAAATAAAAAGAAAAAAAATACTTGCTTTGAACATGAAGTAGTACAGCAAACATATTTGCTGAGTAGTAAAGCCCCATGGGTACTGTGTTGTCCTGATCAGAAGTGACAATGACACAAATGCTGACAAGAATAATCTTCCCTTCAAGACAAAAAATTTCTAAACACAGGTGGAAAGCAAAAAGTATATTGCCTCCTGCTGCTTATAGGTCTTGTTTCAGATATAAGTAAATACTTAGAAGTTCCTAATTTTGCTGGTTCATTTAATGAATTTATTAATTCTTTCGCAAACCTAGCAGAAGAGGGTTGTCCTTATCCTCTGTTGTCAGAAGGAATCATAGAATCTTAGAATACTTTGTGTTGGAAGGGATCTTCAAAGCCATCTAATCCTATGCCCCTGCCATAGGCAGTGGTACCTTTCACTAGATCAGGTTGCTCAGAGCCCTGTCCAACCTGACCTTGAATGTTTCCAGGGATAGGTCATCTGCCATGTACCTGGGCAATCAGTTCCAGTGTTTCACTGCCTCGTCATAAAAAAATTATTCTTTGTATTTAGTTTGAATATACTCTTTTTCAGTTTAAAACAGTTAGCCCTTGTCCTACCACAGCAGGTCCTACTAAAAAAGCATTAAGGTAGATGGCATCCATGACCCCTCCCCTATCCACTGATGGAGTCACTCCATCACAGAAGGCCACTGGGTCAGTCAGGAAGAACTTGCCCTTGGTAATGTCATGCTGGTTGCCTTGAATCACCTCCCCATTCTCCATGTGCCTTAGCACAGCTTCTAGGAAGATCTGTTCCACGGTCTTCCCAGACACAGAGGTGATGCTGACAGGTCAGTAGTTCCCAGGGTCTTCCTTTCTACCTGTTTTAAAGACAGGTGCATTGTCTCCCTTCTTCCAGTTACCTGGAACTCCATCAGACTGCCACGATTTTTCAAATATCATGGAGAGTGGCTTGGTGGCTACCTCAGCCAATTTCCTCAGGACTCTGGGATGCATCGTGTCAGGTCCCAAAAACTAACATACATTCAGGTTCCTCGGGTGGTCATGATTCCGAGCCTTACTTACACTGGGAAGGACTTTGCTCCCGCAGTCCCTGTCTTGAAGTCCACTTGTGGCAGAGGTGTGGGAAGAGAGATGGCCATTGAAAACTGAGGCAAAAAAGTTGTTGAGTACCTCAGCTGTCTCCTCATCCATTGTTACCCATTTGCTGGTCATGCCAGTCCTGTCAGGATCGGATCCATCCAGACTTGTAGCTAGAATAATAAAAGACAGGCTAGTCTCTTCTGTCAAAGCTGTTCTTGGGCCACCTCCTGGCATCTTTCCCCCATACCTGTGTGCTTCATCCATCAAGATCCATTCATCTACGCTATGCAGACAGCAAGGTGCTCAGCTGCAGAGTATCAGTTGACACAAGAGGGACACAAACACAGGCCAGGAACAGGACATTTAGTGACCACCACCCATGCCTCTCCACTAACGCTTCTGTGTACATGAGGAAGGCAAAAGAAGACAAGATGATAGTCCAGGGAGCAGAGCTGAGTGTGGGGATGTGCTTTGAGAACATACCTGCACACTGACATGGCTCTGAAGAATTTTCTGAGCGTATTCAGTCTTGTACTCAGTTTCTGAAAAGAAAGATTATTTCTGGGTAAACCAATTCTAAAACAACTTTAGCATAGGTCAAACTTATACTGAAGAAATTTTGTCTTCAAGTTAAAGACTTCATAAAATACATTCTGTAAGGTTTCTTTTAGTAATCAGTAGGGATATAATAGCTCCTTACATGAATTTGATTGATACATCTGACAAGCTAAACATTTTAAAATTTTATCATCAATATATGTGTATACAACAGACAAGGAAAGAATTTATTCTGTTCGTGTTCAGAAAAATGTTCATAGCTGATGCAACTTATCATTCCCTTTTTTTGTTGCATTTAAAGTTGCTGTGGTCCTCTTTCAACAACTATGAACAAAAAATTCAATCTCTGATACAAAATATTAAGCATTTAAATCCATACTTAGGAAGTGGTCTAACTGGCCATAGCAGTCAGACTTAAAACTATTTGTCATCTAATCTAGTTTGCATTAGCTATATACATTAATGCAAAGGGAATAAAGCCAAAAAAAAGACCCCAAAATTTCTGTTGGTTTTCATCCCTCCTAAAAGTTTGCCTGTTTCACAGATGACAGATCTGTCTCCAAACTGGTCACATAGCAGGTCTTGGCAGCTAAATAATCAGAAATTTTGTTGTGCTGGAGTTGCTAAAATCTGCTACTGTGTAATGGCCCAGGCCACTCCTTGCTCTCTTGTAGTTACATGATCTTAATCTGTCACAACTTAGGTTTTATTTAACACATACCTGGTACCTTTGTAATCTTTCCAGCAATCTTTGCTCGCTGAGGACTGTATTAGCAAGAGACTTTTATAATGGTAGGTTCTGGGAGCTAATGGTTATTTTGGGTCTCAGTGTTTACCAGAAACATGTTGGTGACAACCTTTCATATCTAGATTGAGTGCAAGAGTTAAATCAGTTTTCTTCTGAAGCACACAAAAGGCAAAATGGGTCCTCAATTCTCACATTAATGTTCAAACTCTCAGTCCAGCCAGAATAAAGTCTGGTCTGTTTTTTTAATGCAGATACAGTCTTAACAGGAGCCAAGAAGGAGCAAAAGGCAGCCTGCTTATCATCTCAGTTAACTGACATGGTGAAGCCCTGAGATGAAGATCCTTTCCCTCTGATACACTGGTAGAAACTAAGTGAGTACATCTGAGTATATCTATGCTTGGTTCTAAGTAGAGTTTGAGTTAAGTTAAAACTGGGGTCCAGCAGGTGCACAGCAGGGGTACAGCTACACTATCCTCGAGATATTCACAAAGAAATTGCAACCACAGATTTATCCATGACCATGAAAATCACTTTTAAAAGCCTTTACCATCCTTCTTCTTACCTTTCTTTCTTCCTAAGTAAAAGAGTTCAAATTCATCCAAAGATGACTTGAGCTTCCATACAGAAAACGGTGAAGTAGCATTTGCCTCTATGAGAGGTACAGAATGCTTGAACGCTTAAGATTTATGAGATATTAAAACGAGACCAAACGTCGTGCAATTAACATGCTGCCCTAAATTTCTACTTCCCTATCATCAAAGTATCTGACATCATCCCATAGAAATTAATATCAATAACAAAGTCCCTGTGGACCTTTGTAAACATTTTAGCAGCAAGTTTGATGTCTCCAACAACTCCAGTTCAACCCATGTAACTTTTTCTAACTGAAGCACCTGAAGTTTGGCTATATACGAACTATAATGCTATAAACAAACCTGCAGGATGCTGAATATACTCCACTGAGACACTGTTTCTCTCCATGACTTGAACACTCCAACCCCAGCTCAAACAGTATGTACACTGGAGCAGGATCTACATTGTCTGATTTTAACAGAGGATCAAAAACCTCTTTCTTACACTCATTAAACTGATGCCTGAGGGTGTCTAGAGCAATTTTGTTCCTAACTCTAGTGTCACAATAAGATGGAAAAACATCCATGTCAAAATTGCAGGCAAACTCAACACATCATAGAAGCCTTTCTGGACGGGTTACTATAGAAGTTCGTTTGGACTGGGAGGTAGTGTCAGACACATAGAAATGCTAGGACAGAGCAGGTGACACCAGCTGCTTCTTCCTCCCTTTGCAGCAAAATTCTCCCCTGCAGTGCACGGAGCCAGGCTAATTACACTTCCATGGGGAAGCATCTGCGTATCTAGCAGCTCCAGTGTGCAAATTTCAGCTTGATGCAATTTAAACTGCTTGAAAACTTTACAGTCCTGGAAAAAATAGAATCATGGAAAAGCTGCAGGCAGGCAACTAACAAAAGAATTAGGAAAAGCTACTAGTGGATTTTACATATCTAATTTTTCTGATTGCACAAAGACAATATCATGATTACAATAAACACTAAGAAGCCTCTGTAAATGTTTTAAGTGTCATGTAACTAGATCCAATAAGAAGTTTTATTCAGCTAATAAAATGTGTAAACTCTTCAATCTACTGCTTTACCAACCTTGAGATTATCCTATAAGAGGTATTTATGAAGAAAACAATTGTGTGTCATAGGCATGGATGATGTGAAGTACACAATCATTGAGAACACACTCAGAGGAAAAATCCAGTTTAGATAAAAGGGATTCTTGTATGCAAAGTGGAATTCCAGTTCCTACTTAATCCTGATTTTTTTGGTGTTATTTAAACAAGTCCCCACCGCCCAATCCAAGGTTTGGCCCAAGAGACGAAAAGTGAGTTTATAAACCTCAGTGAAATTAAGTGACCCCTTCAGTTATCCAGTCATGACAATTTTTTTCTTATACTTTAGTCCAACATTCAGTGTCACATCTAGCAGGCAGGGCTAAAAACTTTTAAGCAGGTGTGTTTTCTCCAGATGTGCTCTCAGAGATGCCAACACAACATAGCAGGGCTCAAATCAATTCATGTGCAATGGGAGACAGGGAAACACTGTGCCCCCGGCATGGTATTGGCTGCAGGACAGTCCATCTAGGAACGTCCTGCTCTTTCACTCTGGAGTACTGGGTCTACTGAAGGACTACCAGTGGTTTTCCAAGGCAGGTTTTAAAAACATCACACTGCAAATATTTACAGAAGCATGAAAACCAGTTAACAATCAGCTTTCTCGGGAAGGTAGTGTGTTGGGTTTGTGTGGCCAGGTTTTGGTAGCAGGGAAGGATATAGGGGTGGCTTCTATGAGAAGGTCTATGACCAGAAGAGCCAATCCCTGGCAGCTTTGAAGACAAATGTGTCACTGGCCAAGGTTGGGCCAATTAGAAATGGTGGTAAAACCTCTGAGATAACATATTTAAGGCAAAAAACTCATTGTGGAGATGTAATTGTGGCCAGAGAAGAGCAGAGTGAGAACATGTGAGAGAAACAGCCCTGCAGACACCAAGGTCAGTGGATAAGGAGGGGCAGGAGCTGCTCCAGGTGCTGGAGCTGAGATTCCCCTGCAGCCCGTGGTGCAGCCAATGGTGAAGCAGCTGTGCCCCTGCAGCCCCTGGAGGTTCATGGGGATGCAGAGATCCACCTGCAGCCTGTGGAGGACACCACATCAGGGCAGGTGGATGCCTGAGAGGAGGCTGTGAACCCACAGGAGGTCTTTGCTGGAGCAGGCTCCTGGTAGATCTGTGGAGAGAGCAACCCAGACTGGAGCAGGTTTTCCAGCAGGACCTGTGACCCTGTGGCCTGTCCTTGAAGGACTGCAGCCTGTGATCCACGTTGGAGCAGTTTGTGGAGGACTGTTGTCCATGGAATGGACTCACACTGGAGAAGATCGTGGAGAATTCTCTCCTGTGGGAGGGACCCCACACTGGGGCAGGGGAAGGACTTCTCTCCCTGAACAGAGGCAGGAACATGTGATGAACTGACTGTAACCCCCATTCCCCATCTCCCCATGCTGCTGGAGGGGAGGAGGTAGAGCTCATGAAGAAGGCAGGAGTAGGGGAAATGTGGTTTTAAAATTAATTTACTCTCATTATCCTGCTCTGATTTTGTGGGTAATAAATTCAATTAATATCCCCAATCCGAGTCCGTTTTACCTGTGATGCTATTGGTGAGTGATCTCTCCCGGTCCTTTTCTCAGCTCATGAACCTTCATTATATTTTGTCTCCCCTGTCCTTTTGTGAAGGAGGGTGATAGAGAGGCTTTGATGGGAATCTCTGGAATCCATACAGGGTCCAGCCACTACAGATAGACACCTAAACTGATCAGACTCTTAGTTTCTAGCTAAGTAATCTGCTCCATTCTTGAATTTGTGAAGTTTGGAGACAGCTGCTAAAACTGCTGTGACCAGTGGTGCTCCTGGACCAACGAGGACATAGTCCAGTAGTGACAGAAATCCCTCTTCATTACTTTCTAACTGCCACTGCATCAATCCAGAACAAGAAGGATGCGAATACCAGGTGCACTATGAATACCAACAACAACATGGTACAGTATCTGCTTAAAAAACTTACCTCTCTGGATTTTATTTTCTCTAGCATCAAAGAGAAAAGAAGCATGAGATGTTTACTTAATTGGCAAGACTCTGTGAAATGTCTTCTCCTTTCACCTCCTCTACTTTAGCATCAGGTCTAAGAATAGCCACAGAGTGAAGGGGCCAGGCTGACAAAATACCATCTAAATGTACCAGGATTACTTGTGCTAGAGTAAGAGCTAGCTGCTACTTTTATTTCCAAGTCTCCCACACGTGAACAACAGCACACAGTCAGAACACCAAGACAGAATTTGATTCCTGCAGATAAGCAGCACCTCAGGCCCCCCAAAGGTTTATATTCCATCAATTATTTTGCAGATCCTTCTGTGGTCTCTGCTAACGACATTACGCAGATGTTTACAAGAACTTTTGCAAACTAGAGATGAGAGCTGTTATACAAGCAGTTTCTGGTAAGCAGCTGTGAGATTTGCTTATGAAGTAAACAAGGGCTGAGGTGCGCAAACAGCCTGAACAGTTTTCAGGCTGCATATAAAAACTTAGTTGACAGCTGCCCTGCTTTTGAGAGTGAACTATGTCTTTCCAGTCACCTGCCACCTGACCTTTTTTCAGATATGGGTAGCCCAGCAGAGTACTAGTTCCGTCCAGGATTTCTGGATGCACCATTTGTCTTGCACAAGAGGTCACTGTGAATGCACAGATGAAATGTTCATTGTAAATACAGTCAGCAAGTATAATAAACAATGCTAACATACCTGATCTATGGCAGATGACCAGAGCATGTGCAATGTCTTAACACATTTTGGCTGTCCTTTACACTGGGCATCTAAACTGCACAAATGTCAATGCATCTAGAGAATATCTGACCTGAAACACATGTTCAGGTCTGATGAAGCCTGGACACTGAAGTTCCCTCCTGAAATTCAGTCTTTGCAAAAGTTTATGGACGGTATTGCCTACATTATAACATAAAAAACAAAACAAACCCTCAAATTCATTGCAAATTTAGCTAGATGTGTTTAGTAAGAAGGGAATGTTACTCAAGCTCTGCGTCACAAATGGAAAGGAAGCAGTTCTGTTGCTTTGCAGCACCATGGTAGTTAGCACCACTGCTGTATCAAGCCTGGGATTAAACTTCTTTTTGTAATACCATATTATTTTATTATTCACTCAGCAGATTGTGTTTGTTTGTGATTTCTAAAGCCAGCCAGAATCTGAGCTGGTTTTCTAAAAATAGAGCAATCAACTTTACCTATGATATGCTGTTGTTTTCTTTTCTCAGTGTTAAATACGTACAATGGTACTAAAGCTCTAAGACCACATTACCATTGTTATCATATGTGTGGAGTGAAGAGTTGATTTCTGTGTTCTCATATGATATGAGGTGGAATAACACACTGGGGAAAGTTAATAGGTACTGTTTCTAAGGAGTTAATAAGTACTCTTTCATCAAATCAAAATGAATTGACCAGATTTCGGAAATAGCTGGGATTTTCCTTTACAGAGAAAGGCTGCAGCTCCTAGGTTTTGCACAGAACTTTTGTGCTGTAAAGGAAACTGCAGAAAAAATAAATAAGTAAATATGAACTACAGAGAGCATCCATCTAATGGCTGCTGCTTTTGCTACTTGGGGTCTGAAAAATTACAACCAAGGAAGGTTAAAATAATCAGCGGTTGTATAAGAACTATTTAAGCCAGCAGTCACATATGGTATATTAGCAATGTAAATGGATTTAATGAAAACTGAGATAAGTGCATGCATCTGTCATCGGCCAAACCTACAAAACATTTTCCTCGGAAAATGAAATGCAATGATATAAGCATTCATCTGTAATAGAGTTATAACAACTCCAAATGGTAAAACTAGTGCTGTTTTAATGCATTCCATCAACTAATGCTAACTGTACAGACAATTCCTACGACAATTGCCTTGAAGAGAACAGACTTTGTGATAGGTCAAAATCAAGCACACATCCTTAGATTAACAACTCCAAAGTACCATATACTTCTGTAAGTCACCCTGTAATGCAAAACCAAATGTGGTTTGTCACACCATTTCAGCCTCCATTACAGCTAAGACAGTAGTGTGGAATTTTTCAAGCTTCATAGGAAGATTATTAAAATGGATAACACTAGCAGGCATTTTAAAGAAAATTCTTGTCACTTGCCAAGTCATGCTCTTTGAGGTATCTGCCAGTGTGGGAGGGATGCATGCTCTCAAGGGGGCCTGTGTTTCACGGTCATCTCAGGCAGGGGGCTGCAAAGTTCATTAAATGATCTTATCTCGCTGCTGGTTCTGTTCAAAATAGCCTTGATATGATGAAGGATTTATGTTACCCCCACTTCAAATAAAAAGTACCGAGGGATGCATTTCATTACTGCCCTGTGACACTGGAGAAGCCACGGCTGCAGTGGTAATATTCCTCGTTGTTTGTGTCACACAGAGAATTTATTTGCAAGAAGAGTCCTGCTCCAAAGGTAAGGAAGTATTTGTTTTTTTGTAGTGAGTTTTCCCTAATAATGTCAACAAGAAATGTGTTTGTTCTCTAACTTTAATTCTCACAAAAGTGTATTCCAGGATAGATGAGAGTGTGAGGAAAATGCCAGGGAAGAGTGCCCAGTTTAGCAGAATTCTAAGGAAGCTGAGTAGCATTGATACAGAAAAAATATTTACAGATAATTTCCATGTCACAGTCCTGAATAAAACACCAAGAGATATGGCTGTGCATTCTCAACTGATGGGCTAAATGGTAGCCAAGGTTACACACACATACACACACTCATCTCTCAGAGGTTTTTTAACAGTGATCTGCTGCTGAGAGGCATTTTAATTCAATGGTAGACACCTTCACATGAATCAGGATAGGTTTTTCTTGCATGTTTTCTCTGAACTGGATGATCTAATAAAGAACATGAGCCCTGGGCAAAATTTATCTTCTTTGATCCTAGATCATTGAGTCTTCCTGTACTCAAAAATCAAACAACAAAGCAAAGTGTATTCAAGATCCTTGACTAATAAATATTAATTTATTCTATATACTTGATCTTAAGAATTCAGCAGTTCGTAGGAGCAGGCTTCAAATTTATCCAGCAGTGGGGAAAGTCTAATGATCAGAAACAATATTTGATCTCATGAGCAAACTACAGCCACTTTAAATACGCCTTAGATACTGAAAATTAAAAGCCAATAAAAGTCGAACAAATCTATAGAAAGGCATTTGGACATTCTGTATTGCATACCACTTATGAGTACCTGTTGGCTTAATGGTCACCTCTGTGCAACTGCCACCACAGTCCTGTTTGTGTGTGCCAGTGGCAGGATGTGTGGGAATGCAGGCAGCCACCACAGAGAGCCAGATGCAGAGAGTGGGAAAACCTGGGTAGCAGAGGAGTGAAGAAAAGATTTATCCAGGGATATTTTAGTGATATCTGCATGACAGCAGTTTTGGGCACCACAATGTAAAAAAGACATTAAGCTATTAAAGAGCATCCAGAGGAGGGCAACAAGGATGGTGAAGGCTCTGAAGGAGAAGCCTTATGAGAAGCGGCTGAGGTCATCTGGTCTGTTCAGGTTGGAGGAGACTTAGAACAGAACTCATTGCAGTCTCCAGCTTCCTCATGAGGGGAAGAGGAGGGGCAGACACTGATCTCTTCATTCTTGTGACCAGTGACAGGACACAAGGGAAAGGTATGAAGCTGAATCAGGGGAGGTTTAAACTGGATATCAGGAAAAGGTTCTTCACCCAGAGGGTGATTGGGCACTGGAACAGCTCCCCAGGGAAGTGGTCACAGCACCAGCCTGACAGACTTCAAGAGCATTTGGATAATGATCTCAGGCACATGGTGAGACTCTTGGGGATGGTGCTGTGCAGGGCTGGGAGTTGAACTCGATGATCCTTGTGAGTCCCTTCCAACTCAACTTATTCTATCACTCTATCAAATGCAGCTCCAGCAAGAAGTGGAAAGAGATTTTCCAGCTGGAACAACAGAGCAGAGGAAACCAGCCAGAAAGGTGTTTGAAAGCACAGGTCCAAATCAGTGAGGTTAGGCTAAGAGGGCTGGCATGGGAGGTGAAGAGGACAGGAGGAGACACTCAACAGGCGTGATGGCAGAGTAAGGAAAAACAAAGGGACCTTTCATGGAAGCCCTTGGCTGCAGGCTGAGGGAGAAGACACGGTGCAGAATGGAAGACAGCAAGTAGCAAAATATAAAAAAACAGGCATGGGAGCAGAACTAGGATAGTAACAAATGAATGGATGACCTGGAGGGAAATGAAAGTATTGATTCCTCAAGTGTTTTGTTCAAAAGGTTTTAAGAACTTTAATCTTCAACCTGAGGACTGCTGAGCCCACTAGTTCAGAAAAGCAAGGCAGAGAATTAGTTCCTTCCAGTTTGTTAATTCCATTGTTGAGGTGTCTTATATCCAGAGAAAAGTGAAAGCTGAAAAGAACTGAAGCCCATCAGATGAGAAGGACAGAGTAAAACATAGTGCATGGCATTCAAAGGCATTGATATTGACACTGTAGCAGTATGAGATGCAAAACCCATGTAGCTACCACAAGCCTCATCTTAATATCTTTGTTTGTCGTAAAGGTATCATATGAGAAGAGGTCCACATTTTCTACCAGTGCAAAGCATTTGGAGAATAACTATTCTTATTAGAAAAAATTGGCTCAGATCCATCAGTTTTCACAGAAATGCAATAAAGGGTTGTGAGAATTAGGAAAAAGGATAATGGTTGAATAGAGACTGCTACACAGTGCTTGAGTGAAAACATTTTCAAATGTTTTCATTTGAAAACATTTTCAAATATTGAAACTGTCTATACTGCCTGTTAGAAATAATTTGCTAGATGCACACCTGCAACTCCTACTACTATTGCTCAGTCACATGTCAGTATGATTGTCGTTTTCATACAAAGAAAATTCCCAATATGTAGAGAAGTCCAATTAAATTGATTGAAATGTATACACAGAGAAAATCCTCCTGACCAAACACACATTCTGCTAAGAGCATGTACTTTGAATTCTGCCAAACTAGGAAATACTGGTGGCAGAAGTAATCACTTGCCTAGAATTCCCTCATTTCATAGCAAACTCCAGACAACACTGTTTACAAAGGAAAAGCATAGACAGGTAGTCTGTGATGCGGAACTGCAAATGAAAATAAAACTGTGCAGGATACATGAAAAGTCACACATCTTTGCTGATGAGATACATGAATGTATTTTTGGAAGAGACTAGGGTGGTTAGGAACTTGTGTACACCAGAAGACCATAGCAGCCTTCCCCATCCTCAGGCTGGTGCTCCAGATCATCTCCTCCCATAACTGCTCGTAAACGAGGCAGCAAGGAAGAAGGAGCTGTGAGAGCAAGCTGTGAGAAACCTCTCCCCTAAGCTGCTCATGAGCGGCTTCAGGGCTCAGCCTGCTCATGAGATAAACTGCACTGTGCAACCTGCTGCACAAACCAAAGGGTACAGGGGATTAAACCAAAGTGCTTTCTTCTGCCTCTGAAGAGTTTTAACCAGAGTCGGGAGACCTAAGTTAGGCTTGAAACTGGCATGCTTCCCCAGGCAGGATCTCAAAGGAAGCATCAGTCAGCCCTTTGAGATGTGAATTACTGTTGGCTGCAGAAGCAGAAGATAAATGACATATCCTAGACCCAAGGAAAAAGAGGGAAATCATAAATATGATCACTAGTCCTATTTTCCAAAATCAAAACAGATTTCTGATTGCTTTTACATCAAACAGTACCATTAGCATAGATAGTATTCTCTCCTATACATATCATTCAATTTTTATTATTCAATGCATATATAATAACCATAGTCACAAAGCATGGTCCAAGTCAGAATAAAAAATTATTGTATTATTTCTAGGGAAACGCATAACATCCTGAAAACTCTGACTGACTGTGCCTTATAAGAAATACAAGAAGGAGGAAAAATAGCTCTTCTGACTCATTAGATGCTTTGTAAATTTTAAAAATACATTTCATCTAACAATGTGTTCTAATACAGGAAGAAAATCCACTTTTCTTTACATTCTTTCTTCTAGCTAGGAAACCTTTGACTCCCAGTTCTCTCCATGAAAAAGTATTTCTGGTGGTGGTAATGTTTTCTTATAGAAACAGTGAGTTTCAGCCTCAAACTATTGATTTTTTTTTTTACAAAGAAGTCAAGATGTCACATCAAATTGATCTTACATTCCTCTTTTGTTCTACCAACATAATTTTTGAGTTCCAGCTAATAGTGTTAGTGTCACAGCTTCCCTAACTTTGTAAGGCCTCCTTTAGAAAATTGAGACTAGATAATACCAACCTGCTCTAAAATTATTAAATCTAAAAGTAAGCTATCATCTTTACCACGTGTTGGATAAAGCCTTCCTAGAGTTTATTGTGCTATTCCTTTCATTTGAGAGCACATTCATTTGTTCATTGGCTTGCAACCAGGGCTCTGTCAGAGAAGATTACCAGAAGGAGCCCTCTCATTATTGTTCTCTTGAAGGATTGCCACCAGAGGCTTAAAAAAAGCTTCATTTAGTCCTAGCTGCGGCAGGGCAGTTTAAGTCAGAACTAACTGTAGGATCTATAAAAGTGCATCACAACTGCCTATGTGCTTTAATAGTATATTTCTGCCCAGCTGTTGCATTATAGTGAGCTTGTTTGTTCAGGCTGCTTTGGAGGCTGCTTCCATGAAATCTTTTCCATTCTCCTCTTTCCCTATTAGTTATCCTAACTACTTTGAATGAGGCTTCAAGGCATGAAAATAAACTGTTTTCAGGTGATAACTGCTGCTGCAAAGCCGTGATACAGGCTTAAGTCTTGTTACACTCCTCTGAAAAAGGCTGAAGTAGGAGAGAAAAATATGAGAGCTAGGGAAATAGAGATAAACTAAGTGTGATATCCCTGACTGCTTAACATGCACAGAAGGTTCACGGTTTATGAAATGGATGGCTGGACAGAGGTGAATTTGAACATCTATGCACAGGATGCATAAAGGCAAAAGAAACCAGGTGAGTTATTTTGGTGGAGGTATTGTGCACTTCCTACAATCACCATGTGAATGGGCTCAAATAGATACTTCAAAATCTAAGGTAATAGGGTGATTCTACAGTTCAGAGAAGGAAATGCTGGGGTATATACATATTGTGTTTATCAAGGATGAGTAATGATGCAGAAATTCTCTCTTCAGTAACTTTGATACCTACTCGTACATATTTGAGTGTTCTCCAGAATTAGGAGAAATGAAAACAAAAAAGAATAATAAGAACTGAGGAAAGTAAATTCAGCACAAGTATATCCATATGTTAACACAATATAAAAGGTTAGGAAAGAAGAATTACTTGGACAATGCTCTTAATGTGCCTGATCAAGCATGCACAAAGAAAATACCACAGATGATAGACAGAGAAAAACACTGATTTCTCTCCCTGCCCCACCTCAACCCCCTTGCAAAAAAAA
Organism: Gymnorhina tibicen; assembly: GCA_013399875.1. Taxonomy (NCBI): domain Eukaryota; kingdom Metazoa; phylum Chordata; class Aves; order Passeriformes; family Artamidae; genus Gymnorhina; species Gymnorhina tibicen. Next base: position 264,242 of record VXAZ01005107.1, read on the forward strand.
TAAGACCTCCCCCCCCAAACCTGTAATGGGTAATACTATACACACTTTGTGGTCTCAACAAGGTTCTAACATTCTTCTAAATAGTGCCAGCACCAGACATAAGGTGAATTGCAGTGGAAACTACTTCTGAATACCTCTTTTACTGGCTTTAAATTTTTTCCTTGTGATTTTTGGCTGTGGGGGCAGGTGTTGGAAAGACACATATATAAAACGCATTAAAACCAGTACCAAGAACATATACAACCAAATCAGGAGGCAGAACATTAAAAACCAGTAAAGGATATGTATATTCTGAAAGGGCTCAATTACACCTTGTAGCAATGAGTTTCACAATTTTGCCTTATTCAGGAGTGATACTTACCCTCATATATATATATATATATATATATATATATATAAAAGATGCATCCACAGTATATTGGACAGGAATTCATAATAATTCATAAGGATGAAGCTATTATGCTTTGCTATCTCTTCTGATAAAGAAACCAGAAGACATTATTTCCTGGCAGTTTATGTTTGGAGCCCCAGGTATATAGGGGAATTTTTCTTCCTGCACTCCTGAGAGAGTTATTCTTAGAGATTAAGTCCTAGGGTGGAAAGTCCATTAGTTTTACTTAGATGGCTTTTACCATATCTTTTTCATACCTTTGAAGATTAGTCCTAGTACACAAAAAGTTTAAAAGGGTAGTAACTGCCACCTGGGAAGAAATATTTGGGTAGGCATTGATAGATATGTGGATATTTATAGAATACATATATTTTATGAAAACATACACTTGTATTAAGTGAACTTTTTGACCTGCAATTGGTTATCCCCTAGCACAGCTGGAGGTGTTCAGCAATACTTGCGATTCACATTACAGACTAATGTCAACAATTATACATCCAGCTATAATTTGTTCAGGACTGGGAAATATGCTCAGTAATTCTTTTCTGCAAGAGTCGGGCTCAAGTGCTGTGCTTCTGTGATTTGGAGGCCATGAGCTGATATATGAAGGTTTTACAGGGAACCACAGGGGAGTTACAGGGAAATCCTAGCCAAAACGGGACCTCTTCAAAAGGGCTGGTTTTGTCCTCTGCTAATAGAGTCTTAATTATGTGTCTGTCAATTTTTCACAAAACAGCCAATTATGTAAAGATTATCAGTTCCCAGTTTTGTGTTTTCTTATGATGCCTGGCAGGGGAATGGCAGCAGTTTCTTCAAGCTTTTCCAAGCTAGCCTTGAGGGGCTTGTTTACTATCTCTCTGTGGCTCTGATTAAAATAAATTACAAATAATTTCCATGAATTCAAACAATGCATGAGAGAGCCCTAAATACTTGTTAAAAAATTAAATGTTCTGTAAAATATTATAATGGCATGTTCATGGAAAAGCACATAGCAATTTGAAAGACAGCATGGATATACTAATTTCATATTTAATGAAGTTTTGAAAGTAATGATACAATTTTCTGACTGCAATGTGGCATAGAGGGAATTTACTGTTAGTCCATGAAGAGTCATCCTGAGGCAAATATTCTTTCCCTAGGATAAGATTCACTCCAGAATTTATTTTTAGGATGACATTAACTAAATCTGAAAGTACAGAATTGTCACAGATGTACAAATATATTCAGTTTGCTCTGTTTGGAATTTGCTCTGTTTGGAAAATTGAAGAAGAGGAGAAAATGTACAGTAAACAAGGTGGTTTTTGCAAGTCAGTAACTTATGAAATTATGTACATAGTTTTATACATATAAATTTTCTCTATTTCCAAATAAAGCTAAGTGCTAGAATTATTAAAGGCAAATTATCAGAACAATAGCTACTTCAACATTTGAGAGACATGAAAATAATGAGGCTAAAAATCCCATTAGAGATGGCATTTTTTATAACTTTTTTTATTTGTGAGTACAGTAAAATGTATCCTAATTGCTAAATTACAGAGTATGACAGCACTGTCCTGATTGCGAGCATAAATGTCACAGTCAGATGGAGGTGAGAGATATTTTAGGTACACAAGTAAGAATTCAGATCACTATAGACAGCATATCCTCAAGTGTCAGAGCTAGGAAAGAAAAGCTTAAATAGTGAGTCATGCCCACAGTTATCCTGATCCTACTAAAAAAAGGACTGTGTGACCCTAATGCTGTGAAAATCCGAAACATCAAGACTGTGCTTTAGCCATGAAAACAGATGAGGAACCAGTAACCTGTCATATGGTTGTTTCAAATTTTTCCTTTAGAGGAAATGAATAGCCAATATATGCGTCATGAAGTGCGGGGTTGTGAAACCAGTGACCTGAGGAACTTCTGGGAAAAGACCATTGAACAACAAACTCAGTATCTGCAAAATGAAAAAGAACGTCAGCGAAGAAGCGCTCTGACAAAGTGGGTAATCTGCATCCAGAAAGGTTACTTGAGTAGCATTGTAATTTGTTGGTTTTTAAGTAATACCTGTACTGAAGTCATGCAATGAAATATTAAAGTAATTTAGATTTATAGAAAATAATATAGCTTCCCAAATTAGGATGCTAATGCTAATGTGTCTAAGCTATGACTTCATAGGATAGGAGAATATTTCACTCTTGTTCCATAAATGAGTCCAAAGAATAGAACTTTCTGAAACTCCCAGGACAATATTTAACAGTGCAGACTTGTCTGTTTAGAGTAGAGCTAGCACAGTTGTGTACCTGGCCCACATTCTTTCTCTGTGGCCTTGTTTTCACAAAAAAATTATCTGAATTATTCAAGATCATTTAATTTGTGTAGGGTAAACCCATTCTAAAGCAATGGTCCAAGCACACTGGCTAAGGCAGCCACCATTCATAGCCATATCTACCTTATTCAGTCACATCCAGCTGGATCAGTCACTGCGAGAAAGAGCAGTCTGCAGCAAGATCAGCACAGTTTTACTCCGCATGAACTCTCCATAAGTTGAGGACATATGCGAAGATATATACTTCTGTTATTTATTACAGTTATTTTGTCTTGGGAACATTCAGTGAGAAAGCAATTTTCCAAAGCCTTCCTCATAGCTCTCTTTGCATTGATACTTGAAAATTAAGAGCAAGGACAGCCTTACATTACTAATCCTGGATGAAGTAACACTGGAATTAGTCTCCAGCATGTTTTATCCATTTGTGACTAACCTAATCTCAAAGTTACAACTCCTCAGTTGGGAAATTCCTCTCTTTTCTACTTGAGTAAGTCTTTCTGTGGTACCTAGATACTACCAAAAAGAAAACAAAGGACGGCCTATCACCGAAAGCTGCCTGCTATGGGTCTAACAGAAGCTTCAGCATGCGCAGTGTCTGCAAGAGGAACAGGACAGAGGAGGCGGGAGACTGGGGAAGTGCTGGGTGATGTGACCCAGCAGGTGGCAGCAGGCAATCTCCAGTGCAGGTGACAAGTCACTCTGGCGCACAGGCACTCGAGAGAGGGCACACTGAAGATGGAGGTGAACCACAAAGCTCAGGTGATCCCTCATTGGGATTTAAGAGCCAGTCCTGAAGTGCCATCCAGCAAAGAGCTCTAAAGGGGCAGGAAGATTTGCATGACAATTGGGGAAAAGCACCAAAGGGTGTCAGCAGTGGAAAAGATGAAGGGTGTAAGTCCATTCCCTGTAAAAATATGGGGACAAGCTGATCCATGTTTCTGTCCCTAGGCTCAGAAATGAATGGATGGAGAGGCTGGAAAAACGGATAAAGATGTTGAGGACCCAACCTGAAGACCCATCCAGCTGAAGAGCCCACACACATTTCATGTTTGGGAGGAAAAGCAATTTGTTTTGTAGGAAAGCAGGATGCAAAAGCTGAAGTCAGTTTTACTTTGTAGCTTAAATGAGCTATAATTAATTACCTGTCATTGTTAGAAGTTTCATATGCGAAATGTCAATGCATCCATCTCTTCATTCGATAAATGGAGAATGTAGTACTCTGAAGTATTTAACACTAATAAATCATGGTTCACTGAGATGTAGATGCCTGGAAAAAGAGTTTAACTACACAGTTGTGCTCTGAAAAATCATTTCCTCAACATTTTAGGTTTCTGTATAGACTGTAATATAATTAATTTAGATGGTTTCATGAATAGTAGAGATTTTAATTTTTTACACAACACAGCCCAACTCAGACTAAGGAAGATGGGACATGCACAGTGCCACCACATCCCACATCACTAGCGAAGCCCAAACTGCTAGCAGCTACAGCTGCCATGTTAGAAGTCACCTGTGAAGCTGTTAACATATATATACTGATAACAGTCTCTGTGAGACACCTACAAGAGCTGCCTGATTAACACACAGCAACTTAGGCAACCCATATTAGCTAACTTGAGACACTATATCAGCATTGATAGAACAACTTAAAGCTTTGAGACTGTTTCTGGTACCTGATCTGGCTTGTCTAGAGGTGGACTGACACCCCGGTTTCATAGAGTAGCTTGGTGCACTTTCACAGCTCTCTGTCATCATGAGTGACAAGCACATTTTTTCTTCTTGCACTTTTTCCCTCTAAGACCCAGGATTTACTCCTTAAAGACCAGTACTTTCAGAATGTAGCAGTTTTCCTCTCCCACATTTGTTCTTAGTCAAAAATGTTTCTTGTTCCCTTCCTAATGCTTCATTAGGAAATGTGGCATTTCCTCGGACAATATCAAAGCATTTCAATCGGCTGGTGTAACCAAGTCACTTCCTTTTTAAAGTGACTGCTTTGTTGCCACCAAATGATTAGGGTAATGTACTGCAAGATGGATTGTTTCGAGCATGCTAAAAAACTCTTCCCTAAATCACCTAACCTTTCAGTCCCTTTTTTAAAGACTGTTTCACTACCTCTCTAGTAATTCATATTGTTTCAAAGCAAAGAAGATTTGAATTGCCAGTGAGACAAGAAGAGAACAATGGAAGGGTTCGGAGTTTTTAAATCTTTGGAAAATCTGCTCTGTTTAAATCAAAACAAAAATCTGAAGTGCTATTTTTCCCCCTCTTTATCTATCACCTTTTAAATCCACTTTTGTGTGCCCCAAGGCCAAACAAAATTTATTATGGGAATTTAAACATGCAAATAATGTTTGGAAAGCTGAGAAATTCATAAAATCATGAAAAAAAAGATGACCTTGGAGCGCCTATTCAGAAATCAAGGTGTCGGCAGGTTTGTCCCCAAACTTGAGAGCAGAGTTTGCCAGACACCAGAATAAAGCTGCTAAACCCATGCTCTTTGGTTTATTCTTAATCTTAAGCAATTTTAAAAGTAACATCAGCTGTGAATACAAAGGATAACAGTATAATTACAATAAAGCTGTGCTTAAATAAACAATCACCAGATAGGGCCACCAGTTAATACTGGGCTTTATTGAAAAGCAGATTTCTTTGGACATGTCAGTTAACACATTTCAATTCTCCCATCCCCTGTGTGTGCCTGGTGCTTACTGAAGCTCCAGTTCAACTCCATCATGAAACAGCTTTGGGTTTTACATCATTTTGGCTGAAATTAGAGCTTGAACTGAGCTAAGGGAAACATTTTCCAGTCTCTCATTCATTGTGTAAATTATGGCACAAGGTGCAAAACAGAGAGAGTCAGATTTGGCATGTTTTTAAAATTAAAGCCACCACCCTGGAATAAGCTTTTGTTTGCTTCTCACAGAGTTGAGATCCTTCTTACTACTCCTCTCATAAAGTAAATCAGGATGAGGAAAAACCATAGAGAGCTGGTAAAATAAGTGTGCCAGGAATTGACTTCCATCTGAGTTCCTCACTGGGCATGTATGGTGATGTGGTCACTTAAGAATGCTTTGGAATAAGTCTCTTTCAAGCTAGAGCACCCTAAAATCATCTCTTTAAAATTGTAAAAGGGAACTTATTTTTTACAGAATGCACCTGTTCTGGCCCAAGCCCAAGAGGAGTTCTGAAAGTACATTTCCAGAATTAATCCACTTTCCTTTGAGTTTTGTAATTCCACCTCTAGTGTTTAGACTAATTATTTCAGGCTCAGTTTTCACAGTGCTAGATTCAGGACTTTGGGCCATGTAGTCTTCATTTATTTGAATACTAACAACATATTTTGGTACAAAGCCCACCAGGGTAATGCAGGGGTAATCTACGTAAGAGTTTTGTAAATTACCACAAAAAAAAGGCTACGCATTCAGGAAATAAATATAATCTAGCATTAATCAGCAAAAATAAAGAGTGTGAAAGCATGAAAATTTAAATCTAAATGTCAAGTAACAATCTTAGCAGAAGGTGGAGCAGAGTCCAAGATGAAAACTTTTCTGGTGATTTCAAACAAAAATATAAATCTTTTCTCTACCTTGAAGGTCACAAGAGAAATTAAAATGAGGCAAAACCAAACCAAAACAAAAAACCCCAAACCACTGCAATATCTTTGAGACTCAAAAATAAGGCACAACGTTATAAAAAGGAGAGGAGAAACATTACTGTAGGATTGGAAAAGTCATCAACTAAAACCTGATAAAATCAGCTGGGTTTTATAAAATCGTTATGGCTAGAGAGGATGCTTAGGTGCTCTTCAGAGTATTTTCCACCAATATGCAGTTTCAGAGGAATGCGTTATTCAACTAAACAGTTTAAACTTAAATGTTTATAAACCAGCTTTTTGAAGACACAATTCATGTTTTTTATGGGTTTTTTTCTATCCAGATTTTCACATTGCTTTTGAGTGTAACAACAAGAGATTATGAGTTATGCCAACCTGATTTTATTAGCTTTGCTATTAAAATATGGTAGATACTTGCTTATGTTCCCAGCTTTCATTATTTTGCCATTCCTTTGCTTCATCCTGACACTGAGTAGCAAGAAAATGCATGTCACTTTCTGGTTGCAAATGCATAGTACTTTTTACTTCAACTTTTTGAAAAAGCTTGCAACAGTGACAAAAGTCAAATGTAGTAGAACTTTACCATTCTGAAGCAAACACTAAACACTCATCACCAAGCTCCCTTTAAACAGAATTTATGGGAAGTATGCTCCCTGTTAGCACAAGAGTGACAGATGCTCCATTTTAGCCATATTAATGATCCTCCTAGTGCACGGATAAGGGCTGACAGCTGTGAAGAATTACTCTGTCAGTAACTTAACAGACTTCTTAGCGATTTAGCCCAAACTGAGATAGCTTAAACACAGTTCTTCAGTCAGTAATCCTTCCTGATCAATGTCTTTCCTTAACCAATGATCTCGTCTCTGGAGGTCTCTAATTAAGGAGCAAATAAGCATTACACAGCCACTGCAGCCAGATTTTGATTTTGAACAATTGGCACAGGTCAGGCAAAAGGGAGACGATCCTGCAGACCAGTGCAGCATCAGCCAGCAGGCTCTCTTCAACGTGACACCCAAAGGTCTGCTGCTTCCTATTACACAGCCACTTCATGTCAGTGCAGCTATGGCTCTTTGGGCCTCTAGCCAAGTTCACTGGAGAGGAGGAGAATGATGTATTGGCCAGTTCTGAGGTGCCTGAAGTGTCCAGCAGTGAAATAAATCCACCACACAATATCAAGTCCACCTCCAATGTTCTGTGTTTAGTGTTCGCTAAGTATAGCAGAGTTGTTCGGCACTCTAGAAAAGCTTACAGGCTGCCTCAGAGACTTCAATCCCATACACAAGCAGAGTAAAAGATAATCCCAGGCACACAGAGCTCACTGCGTAAACAGTACAGAAACAGTGGAGGGGGAGTGGAAAGACGGGCCAGAGCCAGAGGTCAGGGAAGAGCCGTGGTACCTGTGTCGGGTACAAAGTCAAGGTCCAGTTGCTGTACACAGAAAATGTGATCCACTACGTAGCACAGTAGCCCACTGCTTCAGCTGGAACTGAAATCCATAGACAATGTCTTCTAACAAACAGGTCTGACAAGTAAAAGCATCCTGAACTGGTCCAGGAAATGTGCCAGAGCTGTGGTAAAATATACAGCATGTCAAGGGAATTGCTATTCGGATAACTTCATTCTCACCACAAAAGTTTGGAGAAGCAGGATAGATATCTTTGGGAAGGGAAGTTAAAGAAGACTAAGAGGTAATGTCTTAAACTAAAGAGTTTTGAGGAGATTTGGCTGACAGCCTAATGTTGTTTACAGCTCTTATTGTTTTGAACTCACGTCTCACTTTTCCATGTTATACATGGAGCCTCTCCCAGACATCACTGCTGGTGTTAGCTCACCCACATGTGTGTTAACCACACATGACCTGCAGTCACCACTCTGCAGAAGGACTGGTTATGGAGTTCTGAAATTTCAAGGTTGATGAGCAATACTCACATCCATTATAATATATGTCAAAATAGAGAGAGCTTTTTGAATGGCCTCTGGATTTATGGGTCTGACTTGAATGCCCCTTAGGATGAGAATCCCATTCTGAGAGGGCCCTGTGTGTCAGGGCAATCCCCGTATTGATACAGGCTGGGGAATGTAGTCCTTGAGAGAGGTCCTGCCAAGAAGAATTTAGGGATACTGAAGGATGGAAAAATGGACATGAGTCAGCAACGTGCATTTGCAATCCAGAAAGTCAGCTGCATCCAAAGCAGCATGGTCAGCAGGGTGAGGGAGGGGATTCTGCCTCTCTCTCCATTCTGGTGAGACCCCACCTGGAACACCTCATCCAGCTCTGGGGTCCCCAGCACAGGAAAATCTGTTAGAGTGGGTCCAGAAGAGGCCACAAAGATAGTCACAGGACTGGAGCACCTCTCCTATGAAAACAGGCTGAGAGAGTTGGGACTGTTCAACCTGGAGAAGAGAAGACTCCAGAAGGACCTTGTAGCAACTTTTTAGTATTTAAAGGGGTCTTATGAGAAAGATGGAAGGAGATATCCTACCACTGTCTGTAAAGACAAGACAAGGGGCAATAGTTTCAAACTGAAATAGGGTAGATTTAGGCTGTACATAATGATTTTTTTTTTTTTTTAGTGAGGGATAGGAGGCACTGGAACATGTTGCCCAGAGTGGTGGTGGATACTCCATCACTGAAAGTGTTCAAGGTGAAGTTGAACGGGGCTTTCAGTGAGAGTCAAGTGGAAGATGTCCTGCCTGTGACGAAGAGATGAATACATGATCCTTAGAGGTCCCTTCCAACCCAGCCAATCCATATATCTATGATTCTGTGATTGTCTGATTCTATAATTAGAGCAAAGACAGCATGGTGCCTGCAGTAAGAAGGGAAAATCAAATTATAGTGCCCAAAGGCATGTTCTGTTAGTGAGCCTCCAGAGAAGACAGCTGTGCCACACTTACTTCACAGCTCTTTAGGTTTAGGCCTTACACTTGCAGGGCCATTCTCTGCTGACAGCCTGCTGTCTATAGCTGCTGGTGGCCATTTGGAAAGTTAGCCCACTACAGGAATGGTTTATAAAATGCTGTCACAGGATACCTTACTTACAACTCTTAACTTACTCTTCTGCCAACACATTTTTTTTCTAATGAATAAGTATGATACCCTCAACCCACCCTATGCAATTCACCCCAGAAAATTCATCCCACTTTTAGGATACAAGTTACTAATGTGAGCTACCAGAGCATTCCTCACAAGTGAAAAGCTCCCTCAGCCCTTCATCCTCCTCCATAACCATTTTCTTTTTAGGAAACACAGTGTGCAAGATGTATGTAGCTGCTTTAAAAGCATTGAACCTTTCCCAGAGGCTTATTTTTATTCCCATCTCACTCCTTGCACATATTCCTTTTTACAATCTTACCACTGTTCTGTGTCAGAGGATTCAGTGTAGTAGCCCTGGTGTCAGAGGTCACTGGCAAAGTTTACTCCGAGATTTGAGTGCTTTGTATTTGTGACCCTTTGTCCCTTCTCTGCTTCAGGAAGGAGAATGAACAAATCCACTAAGCAGACTAATAGCAACCTGCCAACATTCACTGTAGCAAATAGAGCTGGTTTTGAATTGCAAAACTGGTAGGAAATTTTCAGGCACTGACTGACTGCTTTAAAATGCACATACTATCTCTAAAAGCAGGAAGCAGACACCAAGTGTTTAAATAGTTTTTCTTCTCTTTATCCCAGGATGAGATTTTAATACCAAATTCTATCCCAGAACAAATTTTTATGGACAAGTAATAAAATCTTTTGAAATGATGGGATTATAATAGAAATGCTGAGTCAGCCTTAGCCATGGACAGGAAAGAACATTGCTGGTGTAATTATGGAATGCAACCTATCATATTCATGGTGCTCTAAGTCAAAAAGAAAATGAGAGGTTTTGCATAATGCTGAAAATCTATGAGGGCTTTGATGTTACTCTAATCCTACACGAACTAATAGTTCATTTAATGTCCAAGTGATGTGAATGAAAATTCATACGGTGCTTAAGGTTATTGTAATTAGAAAGTCGAGAGCAGAAACCAACTGGGAAAAAATGCTATCTCTATTTGACTTGATTTAAATAGATTAAATTTTGTTGTCAGAATATTTAAGAATATTTTCATGATTTGGGCAATCTTTTAAAGCGAAGGCATGGGCAGTCTATTGAAAAAGAAAAGTGAACTGAAATCAGCTTATAAAATCCTCATATTGTTTGCAAGTTATTAATAGTCAGTGCTGCACTGAAGGCCAGATCCTGGGATCTGAACAGTGAGCAGCTTCAAAGATGAGGATCAGCTGTGTCAAAAGCAAGAGCAGTGTGACTGTGGGCTGTGGAATGAGCTGTGGTCCCATGAGCTGTATCAGCTGCCCCCCACAAAAGGATATCTGTGAAGGGTTCCTCAGTGCTCACTAGAGCTACAGGTGTACACCTTTGCATACTGAAATGGTACCAAAAGCCCTAGGCACCTGTATTTGGCATTCGTATATAACACCACAGCCCAAAATCTGTCAGATTAACAAGGACCGGTGAGTTAGAAATCCTAAGGCTTTTTTACAGCTCTTGGGGGCCTCCTGACCTGAGGGAATACAGACGTCTTATATCCTGACTGATATACAACGTGAAAAGAAGCAGCCGAACTCATGAGGATGCTGTACAGCACAGCCCTTCAACAAGAGAACCTGTTTGCTTCATGTCCATCTCTCAGTCCTCAGTCTTTTGTTTATTGCAGGATTCTCAAGGAGAGCTTTACTTTGATTCTTAAGATTTCACTTCGCTGAATGGAAATCTTGGAGAGCTAGAAGACCAGTCTTTTCCTGAAAATTCCTCAAAGCAAACTCACAGGGTGATCCATTGTCTGCAATTTAACAAGAAAGTGAGCAGGCAACCACTACTTGACATGAGTCTTGCCCTCCCTTCTAGTCTGCTCACCTCCCTCCTTGTGCTGGCAGAGTTGCTGGGGAGGTTGTGCAGTGAAGCAAGTCAGAGAACCCATCCAGCCGAAATAAACAGATATACATGTATTTTTGCTCAGTTGGTTTACGGCAGATCTGCTCCCTGATGTTATTCTCTCCCTGGTCACGTACTTGCACAGAAGATAGAAGAGTGCCAGCAGCATGGCTGATGAAGAGCAGAGCGTGCAGCACACTGCTCATCCTGGCTAGTTAACACAGACTCCAGCCTGCCCATGTCCAACCTATTTAAACATGCTAACTCTCCAGTCCGTTTTAATAAAAAGCATTTCATTAACAACTGTTCCAAATGTTTTTAAAAAATATCCATGCTACCAAACAGTAAACCATACCTGTAATTCAGATAGTGATTTTAATTATTGGTCTCAAAGCGTTTACAAATGAGAATTGTTACCTCATTCTTTCACTGACAGGGAAAATAAGGAAGGGAATAGCTGTGTTTTAGGGCACATAACCAGCCAGTGCTACAGATTGGTTATAGTTGAGGCTCTACACAGCACACCAACACCAACCTGCCGTCCACCAGGAAACAGAGCCTGTTTGCCAAACACAATCAAAAAGCCAAAATACTGTAAACTTTTAGAGTGTACGGCTTTGGCTCATTTGTAAATCACACATTCCAGAACTATGGTTTACTTTATTCATTCTTTCCCAGGAAATCTGTCCTGGACAAGTTCTTCAGTTCTCTTTAAACCCATGTTTCATTTCCATGCTCAGATGGGGGAAAAAGAGCATTTTCCCATTGCTGTTTTGCAATCCAGATTTTGGGGGACAAAACAACTAAAAAACCAAATCCAACATATATACAACATGGAGTTAACAATCCTTTGTGAAAATTGATACAGGGTGAATTTTTTGAAGACTGTCTATGGAACTGCTTAGTTGGAAGCTCTTAGTTTTGGGCATCTTCTGTACAAAGCATTTATTCATCCAAGACATGTTCACATTAAAATTCAAGGAAGTGGTTATCACGCCAGAGACTATTATATTCAACCAAATAATCCTCCTTTACATAAAAGTTATGAACACCACAAATTACTTTCACGATTATGATGACATTGATCTCTTCTTTTATAATTTATTTTGGTTCAAGAGCAATATTTTTTCAAGAAAATGGAAATAAAGCTTCTCAACTTCACAGTACAAATGCTCTGCAAGAGTCTTTGCTTTACCTGAGTAGATTGTCTCTCAGGAGCAAAAGATTGCCTCCTAGTGCAATATTGATGCAAGGTTTTTTTACTTTCATCGCTTCACCTGAGTTGGAAGAATGATTTAGCTAAGTAAGGTGCTACTAGTTTTTCTTCAGAACATCAAATGCTGAAACTCATCTAGGATTTGTTTCTCATTTAATTCGGTCTTTTTCTTCCAAAGGCTTGGGAGACCCAACATGCTGAACCAAAAGAGATCAAATTAAGACATGTGAGATCAAAACACAGCAGTTACATGACCTGAGCTGTTTTCCAAAATCTCTGTTATTTTAGCCTAAATATTCCTCTAGACTTCCAAAGCTCTTCTACTGGACTGCTCAGAACTGCCCCAGCCTAAGCCAGGCACTTCAATCACACCTCAGTCAGGCATGAATATAGGCAAGGCAGTAAACAGGACCAGTGTGGGCAGCATATTTCTGGCAGCACGTGTGCCAGAAAGAGAAGCTTTCCTGAAGAACACAGTTGCAACACAATACCAGCTTGGACAGAAGGGATTCAGGACAAATATGCAAAGAAAAACCTGTCCATTAGTTGAGGCACTATGGCAAATTCCCAAATATGAGAAGATACAGGTTTTCCTCAGCAGATTCATGACTACATCTCTGTGGAAAAAAAAACCTCAGCTGTTTCATGGTGTTTAAATTCAGTTGTGTAGAAACAGATTCACTGGCATGGAACTGAGCATGTGTATATATGAGCAGTATGTGAAAGGAGACAAGCTTTCCTAAACCTATCAGTTCCATAAAAAATCTTTGCACCATTATAACACACATAGTAGGAAGCTGATAGAAGAGGAGCTCCAGAATCTTCCAGAAATCCCACAGCTTCATTTTGAAATGGGGCACAGCAGTTTTGAGTGCCTTACCGGCAAAAATCCACCCTACTCTTCTTCCCTTCCAAGCACAATCCTGCTGATGGTGGTACGACAAAAGCCGAAAGAGAGGCTTAAGCTGTTTCAAAAGTCCAGGCTGTGATCACAAAGTATTAGTATTAACAATTTATGACTGTAGTGTTTCAGGTTTCAGAGGCCATTTTCTTTACTTTTGTTTTTTCCCCTCTTCATGCAAGTTGTCAGATCACTTGCAACAGCCATTTTTCATTAATTGGTAAACAACAACTTTTAATCAAATAATGAAGGTACAATGTACTACTCCCCATGGTAGTTTAGTAATGAGGATGGTGACCCAGTATAATGTTCTGACATAAACTGCTTCCTTAGAAGACTCTAATCCCCATTAGTTGCCATGTTTAAAAATTACTCAGAACTCGCTCTAAGAGGCAATTAGTAAAGAACATCACAAATGAATGACAAGAACCTTCCTAATATTAGTGTCCAAATTACAGTAACCCCCCTCTGTCAGTTTCTCCTCAGAGAGAGGACCTGTTTCTGATGCAGGATGAAGAGGAACAGATTAAACCGAACATAATCTGATTAATGCAAAAGCAAGACAGAACAGTAACTGTGGCTTATGTATTTGAGTCATTGAGCCTCTTACACTATTTCTCTTTTTCCAAGTTTCTGTACAGTTGTCTCCTTTAGCTAGTGACTACTTGGCTGTCCTCACTAAATTACAGTCCCTCCTTTTTGAACTTTGTCAGAGGTCACGGACCTATTCCTTTTCCAGCAAGTCTTTGAACCACAGCATTCTGAATTTGAGACAAAAATTAGGTGAAATCCTCATCAGGGTCAAGCTCACCCTGCCTCAGTCCTTTGGTGGTTATCAGGGTTCTCTCTCCTTTACCTTCTGAATGTTTATACTTTGTGGAGACAGGATGATGTTCTACCAATCTGTTTGATATCAAGATAGTGTCATTAAGGCCATGGCTCCACGGAGATATTACATAAATCTACTTTCCTCGCTTGCAGGAAATAATGGAATGGTTAAGCATAGCAGCATCTACCATACCTTATCTTACCGTACAAAGTGTTCCTAGTAAATCCTTTACCTCTTTGCAGTTCTACCTTTGTTCATATTAACTGGTTTTAACTACAGGCAGAAGTCTCAGAATGCGAAAGCCACCTCTTGCCATTTTTCTCCTCATGATTGTAGCACACCTACAAAAAAACTATAAAAATTATATGAGAAGTAAAACTAACACATTCCTCTGATTAGCTTCTTGGGATTCATTATTTTTCCAGTGCCATTTCTGCACAGCTTCTTTGGCACCGAAGTCCCAGTTCTGGATGATGTAAATTTGACAGCCTCTAATAAGAAACAGATGGTAAATGTATCTGCAGTGATGCAGGTGGCTGGCTTTGACTCTGTTGTTTCATAGGGATGCAGATGCTACTCTGACTCAGATAATGGAAGAAGAAGAGGAGCAGGGGATTTAAATTTAATGTTTACTTTGGCAAACTATATATTTGGACCAATCTGAATTGGAAAGTGGCACATCAGGACGCTGTCTAGAACGTATTTACATGAAAGGGTAGGGTAGTGATAAAGAGCTGGAAGATCTGCAGAAACAGAAGAACTTCTAGATTACAAAGGCCAAATGGAAACTTACACCAGGTTCAGCCTAGACATGTAGCAGCATAACACTAGTCATGAAATCTCTCCGTAAGCGAAACAAACAAGGACAACCTTCTGCCTGTGAGTCAAAGTAGCTCAAAGTGGCTGCAGCTGCACCATAGAGGTCTCAGCCCCTTTGTCACATCCTGATGGTCTTAAGACATAATAATTGTTGTGAGGTGGGGGAAAGGAGAGAGGGCTTGAGCTCCTGGTTTCTTTGTTAATGTGAGGGACTGTTTGCAGTTGAAGGGAAGTTTTCTTCATTTGGCAGAGGTGGTGTCTTTGCATGCTCTGGATAGGGCACGAGAGTAGTGTAGGAGTATCTGGAGACAAAAAGTCTTTATGGACAATGTTGGAAAATTTTAACATTGAAAGAGATAAATTTACAGGCACCTTATCTAAACATTTAAAAATCCTGAAGGTGGATAAAATTGATCTGGAAGAGTAGCATGTGTCCTCAGTATGGGTAAGTGGAGCAAAAGAAATAGTGGCTGCATGTTCAGTCCCAAAGAAAAGTTTTTTCCGTTCACGGCTGTGGAAATATAGACCATTGTGATCAGCATTAATAAGCAGAATTCCTTGATCATTGTTCAAAGCTGAAAATATCTATAGGGATATTGACTTCGGAATTTTTTAATGGAATCTTAACCACTGTAAATATTCTGTGCATTGATGATATTTGGGTACTTTTGAACTTATTATTAGCATTTAAGATCTTTCTCTATGTCTGTATATTCTCTAAACATAATGCCAAGAGATATATTTCATTGTCAGACCCACTGATACACATTTTCTGCACACATGTGGTCAGGGATGTAGTGCATAGACAAGGTGTCTGAACAGGCAAGACAAGAAAGAGCAAGCAAAGGCCACAAGTATAAACAAGGTCAACTTAATATACCAGGGAAATAGGTATAAAACTTCAAGAAAATGATGGAGATTCTGCTGAGGTTTATACAGTGAGAATTCAGACAAATGTTCTTACCTCTGTCTCTTACAGTACAGTATAATTAATCCCTGAAGGAAAAAGCTGAAAACCTCAATTTTAGTTGAACTGTAACATTGCACAAAGCACTTGGAGAAAAAAGTCCTCACTGTAATATTTTCACACAGGCTGTTAGTGAGATCTCCTCTACATTCCCTTTTTTCAGACTATGTATAAGATTTTTGTGTGTGATCAGTGTGTCACGTCCTACAGCCCTGGAGAGAGATATTTACGTGTTGCCCCCAGTCAGCCTCACAGACAGAGGTGAAGGTGGCAGTGACTTTTATCAGACATGTAGATATTCTTTTGTGTTCTCTCCGGCTTCCTGTTTATTTGTGAGAGAAGACACCGCTTAGGGCAGCAAAGGCTGTGCACAGAAGTATCAGGAGGAGTCATTTACGTTGTGGAGCTACAGAGTATGGGGTGGCATCTGGATCTTTTCAGATTACCAATACAAATATTTGTGGGATCAAGTTGTAACACAGATCACAGAAAAAAAATCTGTGTTAAGACATTTCAAAAAACATCCTTAGATCTATGTTTTCAAATATTACAAATTATTTGTTTTAGAAACAGCATGTGTGAGCCCAAAGGTCTTCAAAAAGAGGAATTCATTGACATTTCTGTGATAAAACATGACTGGGTAGGAAAAAAAGCTTAACAGATTGCTCTTCACTCTCATCTGCTTCCACAGAGATATAATTGAGCCCTAAAGCTATTGTCCATTTGACATCTTTAACAAGAAATTAACTCTCACTTTACTTGTGTCAGTACCATGCACGACCTCTCCTTGAAACAGGCAGCTCTTGAAAAACAAGGCATTATATTCTCATTTTGAACTTGACCGGGAAATGGATTTTTCTAAACACCAACTAGTAAGTTTCAATTTATATTTGTTTGAATGGACAATGCCAGTAACCTACTGTGGCAGTGTGGTACAAAATAACAAAACACCTGGGTTTTACCTGCATTTAGAACAGATACACTCCAAGAAGAAATAATAGTAGCACCCATGTTCAGTTTTACAAAGTGAGGCCTTGTACAGGCCTGAATGTACCAGTTCTTTTCACTGGATGTGTTCTTTGTTCTAATCATAAAGTCCTGTTGGGTCAAACACATGACTGACTGAGCAGTGTCAACAGAAACTTGCAGTATGAGCCAAACCTGAAAAAAACAGCGAGATTCCTAAGTATGCACATAGAGAATCTCACCTTAATTAACCACATTAAAGGGAGATCTTTCCAGTTCCTGTAAAAAAGTTTAACGGGAAGAATCATAAGAATACATTTAAAGTATTGACATCATTTCCATATACAATTTTACCTGTCAATTTTAAGCTTAACATTTTGGGGTTTTGTTGTGGTTTTCTTTTGCTTACCTTGACCATAAACTTACCTGGCACCTCTGCATTTAGACAACTCCAGCCTTTTAGAATTTTTTCTTCTCCTTCTCTTGAACCCCAAATGACTCTAGCATCCTAGGAGCCTTCATCTTCTTCAAAAAACACATGCAGAAATGACTAGATAATGGTGCCCCTGGGCTGCACAAAATGTGCTGCAGGTCTGTAAATTATCTCTAGCCCAGTGTAGAATATGAACATGTATTTGACAGCAATGACCCAGGTAAAATTTCCATCAGCTTATGGAGAAGAGAATTATACATGATCTTTACAAGGTCCAGAGAGATGCATTTTCCTGGTATAATATGTATATCAAAAAGATGAAAAACATAATCCTAGCAACTGGTTTGAAAATGGTTTTATCCATTAGGTAGCAGGCCCATTATCCTGAAGCCATTTATGACACTACTTTCTCAGCAATATGTTTATGAACATCTTGTAACTCACCGTGCTTATGAATGAATATAGGCTCGTAACATTTTTCTGTTGCAAGAGAATACTTTAATCTGTGTTTCATAAAAGGTGAACTGAACCACAGAGATATTGAACAACATCAGGTAAGGGAACATCAGCACTTTCTGAATTATGTCTTTGGAGGAGGTGCAGTTTACCAGCTTTACTCACCTTACTTATGCTGTTGTGGTTAGAATGCAGCTAAGGAGTTTCAATCACTACTGTGCCACAGGAACACTAGATTTGATCATACCCTTGGCATACAAATGCACCAACAGGAGAGAAGCTGCAAAATTCATGCCAGAAAGAAGCAAGTTAAGGAAATTTGTGATTTATATGGATGAAACTGGGGGGAAAAAAATGTGTTTACGCTATGTTCTCAAGTTCTTGAAATTTAATCTGTGGTCATGAGAAACCATGCTGATTTCAGAGTCGGGAAAGGGCAAGATATTGTTAAGATCCACAGTGACAAACCCCAGCTGTTTTTGTGCTAACTGCCTTGCTGTTTCAACACCCTCCATCTTTATTTACGCACACGCACACACACGCACACTTACTTACCCACACTTCATTTTAAAATAAAGCTTAAAAAGAAACTTTGTTTTAAAATAAATATTTATTGCACCTACCCAAAGACACAACCTTTCAATTTTGCCTTGCAGGAAAATAAAAAAAGCAATCAAAAGAGTGACCAGGAAATAATTATTTTCATTTTAACATGAAATCAGAGAAAAACCCCAAAGTTACCTTTGAGATATGTTGCTAGTTTTTGCTTATTAAAAAAAAAAAAAAGTTTAAGACAGTAGTTGATATTTTGAAACAGTGTTCAATATCCTAATTTTACATGAAGTTTTCTAAGAAAATAATTGGTCAATATAAATTTTTTACTAATAAACCTTATTGGAAATCAAACTTTAAAGAAATGACAGATATTAGAGAAAATTTTGATTCAACTAGTGTAGCAAGGACTTTGAACTTCTTTGAAATGGCTGGTAACTACATAAGGTCATTTTGTACTTAGTATTCCTGCAGTAACCCTAAATTCCTCAGGGCTCATCGCAGCAACTGCATATTTATCCTAATTTTTAATTAAATATTAAAAATAGACAGATGTTGTAAAGAATCGAAAAGGAAATTTTAGAGTTTGAAATTATTCATCTATCACACACGCTGCCAGAATTTTCATCTTCAGAGGTGAAATGGTGAAACAGTAATTCACATAAGAGAAATGTGATAAGAGGGCACTGAATCACTTCCAGTGGGATTATTCAAGGCATGTAAAAGGCCCTCGATTTCAGCCACAAATCCCACTCATTTGCCTTGGAATAGGTGAAACTGTTCATATGAATGACCTAGATGTGCTGTAATCACTGGGGAGTTTTCAATGATAATGTGTTCAAATGCCAACTACTAATTATTATTTGCAATCATTAAACTAAATCAAAGTTGATAGAAATGACCACTACTTCAATTTGCAAGTCTTATTCTCCTTAAATTGTTCCAGGATGTTAAGGATGGTAATTGCTTCAAAGTCCTTTGTACATGTGTATGCAGAAGGTATGGTAGGAAGAGATAGCATCAGTTTTGGGGAGTGAGCCCTTAGAGGAACAAGGAATTGCTGGGGGAGATTAGCCCAGTAGAGCAAAGATAGTCTGTGCTCATTATGTGTCTTAAACAGGTGCTCTTTCCCGATTGAACTCCAATGGCAAAACCCAACAATCAGTAGGACTGTTACCCTTGTTCCGTATCTGGTCAAGAGTCCAGAGTCCAGCAAATAATAAGTAATTTTATGTATTTTATAAAAATCTCTGTGTAAAGCCCATGTGCCTTCTTCCTGGCATGTCAGTCTACTGTTAGTCTATACTCCTGATACCACACAGTCACGTAACAATCCTTTTCTTCACTGAGCAAAAATTCAGCGACTGGTATTTTTGTGAGTACAGAGTAATTACTGGAAAAGTGAAAAAGAAAAAAAAAAAAGCAGTATGAAGAATCAGAATTCAAACAAAGTTAAGGTGGAAGCTCAGGCCTAACTCATCTGTTTGAAGAAGGTTTTGGCTTCAAAAGGTGGAGATTTGGCATTACTGCAGATGATACAGGAAAAACATGCATTGTGAGGCATGCAGATATCCAGGAAGGTAATAGTTTTCATTGAGATCATTTCCACACAAACTGGCTTAGTGACATTTGTTTAGCAAAAGCAAAGCAAGTCCTGACACATAATAATGTCATTTTGATTTGGATTGGGTCATAATAGACTAGGTTTAAAATTCCTTTTCAAACCTCCCAGGACAGTAATATTTAGAACCTAATATTATCAAGCAAAAATAAACCAATCTTAAAAATATTCCAATAACATTAAAAATATGGTCTAAACCAGAAAGCCATATGGGAAATAGAAATTTTAAAAATAGGATCAAATGTAAAATATTACCTCTCAAATCGGTTCTTGATTTATTCTAGGGATTGTAGTACATTGACCATCTAGCTCTATATTTATGTCATTAACTAGACCTGAGTCATGGCAATGATATTATATTTTAAGACAAGAGAAAACAAAAAAGGGAAAAAAGAAAAAGAGGCTTTCACATGGGAAATTCAATTTACTTTTGGCTCTGTTGCCGCCAGAGACCAATTTGGAGCAGGTCCTGTGATAAATCCACCACCCAATGCCATTGCAAATTGCTGGGTTAATGAAGAGAGTTCAAGTAGGGAAATGAGAGGCGAGAATAGCAAGGTGCTGATCGTCTGTAAATTACTTGCTGCAGGGCGTACGATGTTAAAGCTCAGGGAGTGAAATACACCATTTTTTCTGGGATGATAAGCAGAGGATTTACTTCACTTTCATTACTATATTTCACCAAAACCTCTCTGTCAAACTAGTTCTTTTTTGTGTACCCAGCAGTGTAAGATTATGGCAGAGGAATTTCATGTGCAAAGTAAAGAGTGAAATACAAGCAGACCACAGAGAAAACATATGAAGATTTTTAGGTAAGAAAATACTTTTCTAAATAATGAAAGTGCAATTTTTAAAATGTTTGATACTGCTTACAGAAAAAAAGCTCTGGCAATTTTCTTTAGTAAATTCTTGTATATTGTACCTTCATACTTCCTTTCCTAGTAGTTACTTAAAACTGGGGGAAGGAATCACTTTTCCCATAATACTTATATTGTCTGTACAGAATAGTTTACGTCCCTTCCTCTTGTAAGTTTCAAAATTGTAATTATCTTTCACTAACTTATCTTTCAAGGTAATTTCATAAATTTTTTGCGAATTCATTATTCCCGTAACTTTATCTTTACATTGCAGAGTTCTTTCAAGTGCACCAATATCTCTACAAGTGCACCAGTTTGAAACTAGTGAGATATAACCTCTATTTCTTGATTTGGTTTTTGGGGCTGTTGTTTGTTTATTGTTGGTTTTGTTACTGTTTTTAATAGGTGGTAGCTCTATCAAACGAAGAAAATACTAAAGACTGTTCCCTCGCCTCCTCTAAATATCTAGCATTAAATTAACTACTGTCCTATAGCCTAAATTTTCAGACATCTTCATGCATGAATGGAGTTACTTTTGTGAGTGGCATTACCCTCATGTTCATAGGGTTAGGATTTTCCCTAGTGTTGCTCTCTTTGCTTCTTCCAGGGAGCCAGGCTCTTTTGCATGAAGAAGGATGCAGAATTTCCCCATGAAGTTTCAGGTTGAGCAGAATCTGGTTATGGCATCTATCTGTTGCCTGTTTAGGAGCCACAGTGTGTGTCTCGATCCCTTGTGACTCTTCTTGCAAATAACAAAAAGAAAAGGGAAGAATTTAGATATTTCAGTGGTTTTTA
Source organism: Gymnorhina tibicen (assembly GCA_013399875.1). Taxonomy (NCBI): domain Eukaryota; kingdom Metazoa; phylum Chordata; class Aves; order Passeriformes; family Artamidae; genus Gymnorhina; species Gymnorhina tibicen. The sequence goes on from VXAZ01005107.1 coordinate 285,885, forward strand.
TTTTACCATTCCATCTTCTGAACCAATGTAACAATGCTGGTTGGAACTGTGAAGCAGAAAGGAAAAAGCTAATATAAGATGTAAACAGACACAAGCTTCTCTATCACTTTCTAAAATTGCAGCTTTGATGCTCACTACCTTATAGAAATAATTTTATGTTGTTAGTTTTTCTAATTTTATGTTGTCAGTGCCATATGTGAATTTTGTGTCTTAGTTGTTCCCAAGAAAGTTACTGTACTTTTTTAATTTATATGTTTAAAAGATGAAAAGGAGGAAACTGTAACAATTCCTCAAACCAAGAAAATCAGAGCACACTTTTAAACAATCTTAAGGAAGAATTCTCTGTACCAAGAGGAAAAGAAGAAATCCTTCTGACATCTTACATTTTCTTGAGTTAATACATAGTAAATTGTTCATCATGTGAGTATATAAGTTGATTTTTCACACCATGAAGATGTTTCTAGCAGGGGAAAAGGGCATGAAGGCCATGATAGATTGGCGCTGGTACATACTGATAGCTATACTAGCCAAAACCAAATAGACAAAGAAAAGCCCTACACGTTAATGAAAACGTGCAGACCCCGTGCAAAGGACCTTGACACCACAGTGCGGCTTCTTCAGCGAATAGCAGGGAGTCCTTGATCCTGTGAAGCCTGAGAAGAATGCAGGCAGCCACCGGCATCACAGCTAGCGAGTCCTTTCTCGAGCAGAAGGGCACTCTTCTGCGCTCCTGATGTCATCGCTAATGCCAGCTAAAATATGCACTGAATTACTTGCAATATGTTGTTCCTATGGAAAAGATGGGAAATGAAACACCATGATTTCCTTATTTTTGAAAATCAGTGTAGAAAGTTAGAATGGGCTGACGATTTTGTTATAAAACAGGAAGCAAAAGTAGAGGTGCATTCAGAAACTTGTGCCAAATCCTCCGCCCTTCACAGGTGATGCAACAGCTCCAGGTTGTATGGCCAGGCAAACACCAGGTGGTACCTGATCAGAAAGACTTTTCACCTCGTGCTTCTGTTTTGAAATGGGAGGGCAGCTTCAGACTCAAGAAGCTGTTGAAGAAGGACTGCTTGTGTTTCACACATGGGGCTCAAAATGCCAATTTAGAAACCCCCTGGTCAGTGCCTATTGCCTTGGTATATGTGCCAGCAGCACTGGTTATCACCACCTATAAATTCTCTTCTTCCCCTCACTTGTGGAGAAGACAATTTCTAAAAGTCTCATTTTTTGATTCTAAATTTCCAGAGGAAAAAAGAAAATGGCAGTAGTACAGATGTCTGCCGTACCTGCTCTCAGTGCTATTACCGTAGGTGAGCCCTTTATTTGCCTTTGGACTATGAAAGGATCTATGCTGAAAGCTACTGCCCTGCTTCAGAGAGAGCTATTTCATTTCATTTTTCCTAACATTTCCCCCAGTTCCCATGGAGAGTGTAAAGAACCGATACTTCTATACCCGAAGTAAGATGTGTGTTACCACCTTCGGCTGCAGACTTACGTGCAGTGCCTGCTCCCTAGATACATATGACGTTTGTCTCTCTTCACTATCTGGAAGCATCTCCCAAAACATTTCTGAAAAGACACACTAGTAAAGAGAGTTGGTGTGACTTTCCTCCTGGCCCAGAATGGATCTAATTGAGAGCTGTAGCCATCTGTTCAGACATCAGGGTTTGCATGCCTTTACCAGACTTGGTAGCCAGAAAACTGGATCAAAGAAGGTAACTCCTTCTATGTTTTTAGAGAACATATGAAAGGTCAGGTCCTTGAATAAGTGCCTCCACAAGCTTTGATTTCTGATTAAGCACAGGAACAACAAAAGCCTGAAGGCAACTGTATTTCTTACTGAAAGATTAATTAAAACTTATCCAAATGCTGCTTAATTTAGTCTTTGACCTTTTGAATATGCTAACAGGTCAGAATAACTGTGTAGAATCCTTGCAATAGACAACCAAAACAAATTGTAAAAGCATCAAGCTTAAATTGGTGGCCTGCCAGTCTGGAGCTAAAGTGGGTACGTTATTTGCTCAGCAAAGTTTTTGCAATAACTTCTGATTTTTGGCTGTAGCCTTTAAGCAAAGACAGCTGCCAAAACAGAGAAACTGGTTTCCTGGGGACTCTTAGCATATGTCCAAAGTATTTTAGTGGTAGTCATTGGGAACATGATAAACATTTGAGGTGTGCAAAATGTGAAGTGGGTTTTTTTTCTCAGAAATAGTAACAAGCTTACTCTTGACACATGTAATTCCTCTTTCTAGGCTATTATTATTGCTCTCATCATCATTATTTTTCTTATTGCTCTTATTTCCAAACACTGCAGATTCTGTGGCATGGTGAGGCATGGGGAGTGGACCAAGGGCAGCTGCCTACTCTTGTCTGTGTGTCCAAGAGGTCTTTGCTGTTTTCTTCATGGTCTGAGAGATGAATGTGGTGAGAGGCACAGAACACCGTGTATGATGGAAATCCTTAAACCAGCACCCAGCTGTCCATTCGTGTTATTCATGGCTGAGTATGTCTGAGTCAATTCACCTGCCTAAAACAATGACAGACTGTTTGTGAAGATCCCTTCACATCAAAGTGTTAAATGGATTTAAATTCCTTCTACCCTCACCCCCCATATCCAGGTGCCCCTGACACTGACCACCAATATGATGGAAAGTTATATTTCCTACCAAAGTGGCACTTACTTCTCCCCACAGAAGAGCATGGATGTGGCTTGGGACAAATTAGAGTGGGGCAGACAGGGTTTGGGGCTGTTGGGTGTGGGTGGCAGAGGGCTTCTCAGGGGTGTGAGGACAGGCTCTGCTAGCCAGCACGAGTCCCATTAAAGACCAGTTTATCATTAGTTACTTTAGGTTTTACCGGTTGCCAAAACTTTTCTACAATAGGAACAATGATATTTGACCCCTCACAGTAGTGGAGAGATTCTAAAAAACAAGTGCAGTCTTTTCCACCCTACAGTGACCCCTTTAGATCCAGATTTGATGCACATGCAGGACATTGGTTATATAGTTCCTATTCATTGTGGCAATTTCAAAGGAAGTAGGGATTTGGGGGATTTTTAGTGGGTTGTTCCCACATTAAATTCACTGTGAAGTTTGAAAGGCTTGGATAAAACATATCAGGAGTCTGTAGATTTGTCCAAAGTTTGAAACTTAACCTTTGATGGAAAGTAAATGGAGAACACTCCAATTTTCCCACTTCCATTAGTGAATAATTCTAATTTGTCTGGCCCACTAGAAATTTAAGAATAAGACTTGATGAGTATATGTATGTGTTCACACAAACACATATAAATATGAAAAAGAAAAATAAATACATATGCAGAGACACGCATACAAAGTCAGTTTATTTAAGTACATAGTGTGTATATACACACGATATACTAAAATACAAAAACACTGACTTTTTATATCCAAACAGAGTGATGTTGAACAAATTTGATTCATGAGCAACTATGGTGAGCTTCTTTCAGATGCTCTTCAATTTAAACAAAAGTCTTCTAAATGCATGAACTTATCTATGTTTGTGTGTGACAAAGAGGGCTCTTCTTTGTTAAACATTTACTGTGTTAAGCTATTAATGTGAGAACTAAGCAAACAAAAAACCCCAACAACATTCTGATTACTAAATTTGCTAATTTACTTAATGGTTTTACCAGGTTAATTGGATTTCGTTAATCTCTCCAGAATTAATTTTTCTATCCACTTTCCCTTGAGACTTTTCCTTGCAAAGGAAGAAAAAAAGCCTGAGAGCTTTAGTACTCTGACATTTTTGTTTCACATTAAAACAAATTTCAGAGTCTCTAGAGGGAACATTACCTCCAGCTACTTACTCCATATGCACTTGCAAAGAAAAATATGGCAGTACTTAAAATGCAACATTCTAGTGAATATCTGAGATTTACATATGAATACTCTGATATTTTCTCTCCTAAGCACCATAAAATCTCATCAGTCATTTCTAAAACGTTCCGAGTGCTGCTGTTTGCTGCTCTTTCAAAGCTGTGAACACTGTCTTTAAGGACCCTCCATCACTGCCTGTTCAGCTCAAGTATTTTCTGGGAGGGCTGAAAGGAAGTAGTTTAGAGCAATAGAGAACTTGAAACAACGCAGGCAAATCATTCTTGTTTCTGCTTAATTTAAGCGATTTCAATATGAGGTATCTTTGTTTGTTCAGGTCTCACAAAAAGAACCCTCTTGACTGGGTGCAGGTTGGACACAAGTGTGAAGGACCGAGCCTTCAGCACAAAGCCTGTCTCCCTGCTGTGCCAGCCCCGCTCCCACCGCCCGGGCAGCTTCTCTAAGGAGCGACAGACAAGGCACAGAGCCGTGGTCCTTGACTCGCAGAACAGTTTGTGTATGGAGCTTCAGACAACTGGCAGATCCAAAAGTGACTGATTATCTGTCTGGGGTGGGAGGGCTGCAGGACACCTCCACGCCCGTCTTCCCCACAGCCGCACTAATGGCAGGGCTACAAAACCGGAGGGCACGTTTCCTGGAAACTGAACGAAAGGTGCAAAACCCCCCACTTCTGTGCACCCAGAAATGACCTTATTGCATCCGGCAACTGGCATATTGTTCAGTATTGAAAGATCAACTCTTCCAGTGGAAGAAAAAAAAAAATTGCATATACTTGTTATCTATTTTTATAATTTAACTTTCATTCTTGCCTATTTCAGCCTCTGAAAAGATAAACTTGAAGCTGTTTTCATAGTGTTTGTGTAAAGTTTTTGTTGTTAAAGGCTATTGGCTCGTTTGGGGGGGGGTTGGATTTGAATTTTTGATTTTTTTCCCCAGAGGAAACTTTTCTTTTGAGTCATGGTTTTTAAAGTTTGCACCTTAAGTATTTACTGGCGCTTTAGGTCTATATTTCACCTTTCTAGTTACTTTTGATATGTGCAAAGAAATTTTTATCTCAAAACTAATTCTAAGACTTAGCATATTCTATTTCTTAAAAAATGAAAAGCATCGTGTACTTGTCAGAATTTTTAAACTGAATTTTCAAAACGTGAATCACATAAAAACCCACCTTCTTTAACTAGGCAATTCAGAGTAGAGAGATTATGAGCTACCAGAACGTTCTTTCAAAACCAAAAATAACATTATTGATTTTCTTTCCTTGAACATTATTATCTTGGGGTCTCTTCTCAGTAACACTTATTTCTTCAGAGCTGGAAAATTCACAAAAGAAGTACTAACACCTTAAGATAAAGATGTCTTTATTAGTGTGCACACTCAGAGGCGTTTCAGTTCTGGTAAGTAACCAAATGATCAAATTGTTTACTTTGTACTTTAAAGAGTTTCATTTGAAACTAAAAATGAGGCAGGAAGAATCACAAAATTAAATCTCATTTCCACTTTTTGTATTTTTTTCCTCTAGGGAAGTCTGGGTTTATTGCAGAGCAGATTTATACCTGTGCCCATCACAACACAGCTAGCACATGATTGATGTCAAATGCTAAAATATATGCCCAATGACAGTTTATTATCATTTATTTATTAAGTCTGATGTCTTAAAAACTAGCACCAATTGAATGAAAAGCTGATCTTCCCATAAATCTTAGGAATGTGTCCTTGCGACACACAGTTAGTATGTAGGATTCATAGTATTAATATTTATCTAGAGCACACACAACATCCTTGGGTCCTGGTTGTTTCATTAATTCTCAACATATTCAGTGACAGATTTCTTTACTCCCAAGAACAGGTTTTTTTTGAGCTTGGGGTTTGTTGTTTTGGTGGGTTTTTTTTTCCTTTTTTCCCCAGAAAGGAATCAAAGTAATAATAAGATGTCTTTGCCAATCCTAGCACAGATAGTTCAAGGTACCTTATACAGTACCATACCTCAAATTACACTTCTACACACGATAGAGCTCCGTGTCTGACAGCCTCACAGTCAGTGAGGGAGGTATGTGAAAAACAACCTGTGTTCACACTCAGGAGGGATTGCTGCATAAGCAATGGTTTCTCTTCCAAAAGTCTTCCCTACATGGGGAAGTTTAGTCACACGACTGCCCTTGGACAGATCAGCAGCAGCACAGGTATAGCCTACAGCTGCGAAAATGGATTCAGGCACAGGTCTATCAAGGACAGCAACAGTCATTTTACTCGTAAGGTGGACTGCAGAAATCTTGTTTAAAAACATGTTAGATGATCATGATGGAGGTGATGTAAAGGAATGAGGTCACAAAAGTCTTAACCAACATTTTCCTCAAGTATTGTCTGCTTCTCCATAGGGCTTAAGAGTTTTTGTCTTTTCCCCCATTAAAGCAACTGATTAAGAAATCGATTCCTCCCTCTCCAACCCAGCCTAATGCAGGATAAGTAAATTCTATGTTTGTGTGGGACAAGTTCTGTTTTAAGCTAGATTTTCAGACATAATGTACACAGTTGAGACGATTAACTTTGCCAACAGTTTCTGGCTCTACACTCCCCATCCCCAGCCACACGAACATGTAGCAATATTCCCAATCTTACTGATCTAATAACTTATTTACATTGCTCCAGACTAAAAAAAACCTAAACAGCACCCCATGAGGCATCCCATAAAACCCCAGCTGTCCATCCATGTCTTACCTTGTTATAAGAGAGCAAACACTGACATGTACTTAATATAACAGCAGAAAGTTGCTTTAATCCTTTTTCACCCCTTTTTTCCCGTTCTTTCCAGTAAGGTTTAGGTTTCTAAAGCGTTCTATTTTATGTATATTTTTTTAATCCTTGTACAAATAAGCCAAAATGTGAAAAGAACTAGAACACTTAATTCTCCACGCAGGGTTCATTAGATGTAAATGTGGAAAGAGAGTTCAATGGAGTCCAGTTTCTGATATTTTTTCTCATCACAAACAGAGAATCAGAATTACTAGAGAGAAAAAATTCTATTTAACTTAGTCACAATTAAATTCATTTCCACACTATACTTAATACACTATTCCCTCATGGAAGTGATAATTAGTTTTTATTAGACAACGGAAGGGGATGAGACAGCAGTGTACAAGATTAGGGAAGTACTAGTCAAAAGACAGCAAATAATGTAGCTCGACTTTTCTCACAAAATCTATTCATTACAATGGGTATTCCTAAACATTTCTGTTACCAAGGCCAGTTTTCTTATTCTTTCAAAAGACACCTATTTTTCTATTCATTACCTTACTTTAAGTATTAGTTATAGTGAAATAAGGGGCATTTTTCAATGTCTATTATTCTTTGTTTTTTTCTTTCTGTACTTCTCTCTGGACTGTGAGAAAAGGCAAATTTCACTACAACAGTCATAATCAAAGGCTTATGTCCTCAGCTGGAAACTATCCTTCTTTTCTCTCAGAGGAGCACAGATCCCATTTTTCTGTGCAGCTTATCGTTCTCCTGCACAAGGTTAGACAAATAGCAGGCTCAGATCTGGTTTTGGACCACAGATACATCTCTGTGTGTCTTGCCAACCACCCAGACTTGTGCCGGCTCCCGCATTCTCTAGCAGAGAGTGTTACCGTAATGTTTGGCCACAAAGATATCCCAACGCTCCTCGTTTGCTCAGTGAGACTGGAACAGACACACCAATAAATTAATCTCAGTAAAATTACAGCCTTTAGAAGACACCAAATAGCCCTACTCAGAGTGTTGTCTGCTGAGACAGCATCAGGGACACAGTCTGTGTTTAGGAAGGCAGTGTTGGCAGCTGCACACAAGATCATGGTGCTGCTGATGTGCGTAGAGAGTGTCCATCTCCCGGACAGATATAGGAACAGCTGCCTGGCAGCCACAAAATCCTGAATGGGGACCAAGACTTTCTGTCTGATTTAGGCTCTTCTCTCAATAAAAATATGGATTTGTAAGAGGACGCACATTGGAGCTCTCAACAGAAAAGCTATTGAGATAACACCTCTCTTACCTGACACGTCAGGAACAGCAGAAATTTCAACAAAAAAAATTATTGTCACCACAAGACAAAATCTGGGACACTTTCTTCTGTGAAAAGGTGTCATGAACTAACAGGATTTTGGTTTCTTGATGTCCCTTATGAACATTTAGAACAACCCGTGAAAGTTATTTGAGAAGCCACCCTTAGAAGTGAGGTCTCCTATCAAATTTTTATTGTGCAGTTGACAGCTGCCAAGTGTTGCAGACGTCACATTTCAAACCCCTGTCTTTTGAAATGCCCATCTATGAAGAGGACAGCTAATTCCCTGTACCAGGATATACCAACTCTCTGTGTTTCTCTTTGTGTATCTGCATGTCTGATTTCAGGCTGTACTTGCACTTTGTTGAAGTGAAGGTCAAGCAGGATACTGATTTTATGATAGGTCTAAAGCCACAGCCCAGCCTCACAAAATTTCCCTGTTCAAAACTCCATGTCCTTCAGCAGGACTTTTCACGTCCTTCAGCAGGACTTTTGCAAAACATACAGTTGTAGGTTTAGACCTCAATAAATGGTACTGTCGTTATTATTTATACTATATCTGCACTGTTGGATACTGCGATAGCCAGAATGAACAGATGCTCAGGAAATTATTCAGTGGCATATGGCTGACCTTGTCATCTCATAGAAGGTTTTGAAACACTGCGTATATTTCTTTTTTATATAATTACAGAAAACTATTTCATGTTTGCTCATGCTTGCTGAGAATAAGGAGGGCAATAAATCTGGATTACAGAGGAACATGAGTACAGTTTACAGCAACACTGTGGTTTAAATGAAATGTCTTATCATTTGACTTGAAATTACATTATTGTAACATTTTGGAGGTTTGAGTGAGCAATTATAGAAGTAATGTATCTGCAGCACTACAGAAGCACAAGTACTTACAGAAAACTAAAACAAAAAAACAGAACAATTTCCCTGAAAATCTTGCCCTGGAAGTATTGCATGTATTTTCAATCACCTCATAAAATCTGATGTTTCTTATGGTTGAACTGAGTCCCAAGGATCACCTTATACGATAGATCAAGTTGGACTAGATAAAAGAACTATCTCAGCTTTTAAGCAAGGACAAGAAATTACAGCGGACAGAAATCACAAAATGTAGTACAAATATCTCTTCAGAGAAATGGCAATAACCTGTGTTACTGGTATGCAGTTTTTTGACACCCATCTTCATCTTCATGGACATATGACAATGGATTACTTCTCAATCACAGAAATGCCACTATTTTTATACCAATTACCTTTGACTGTTAGTCTTTCAGCCATTCATCATTCTTCTGTTCTTCTGTCAAGCTTTGGTCATTCCATCAAGGAATAGATAAAGGGTTTTGGGAATTAGATCCCTAATTACATGAGAATAATTAACAAATTTAAACTAATAACAGTAATATTTCATATATAAAGGGCTAAAAATTATTCACATAAACTGTTTGGATCTCTTCTTAAAAAACTGGCAACACAGCTGGCCACTTTTTCATGGTTATTATTTCTGTCTGAAAATTAGCACATTCTGAGATGGTGATGAGTGACTATGAAATGTGAAGGTTGCCAGCTGTAGTGAGATCAAAGATCTCTTTCCCTGCCTGTAAATTGCCGCCATAAATGTACTGTCACAAACCACAATGCTATAAGACATGTGTTGGCATTTCTCTGGTCAAGAAATTATATAACCTCATATTGGTTTTCAACACCTGCACTATTTACAAGCATTTGAGTCCTTGCCGGCTCAGTCCCTGAGGACAGCAATGCAGTCTTATGATCTGTTAACCATGAGGATTCATTTCTGTTGTCATGTTTTGCTATAATTAAAACTGCCTGTTCAGTCATTTATAGCAAGCCTGAAAACCCAACTCAAAACAGAGGAGCAGGGAACGTAGACTTTCCAAGCCACAGATGGGCTACTCAGGGTATATAAATAAAACCCTCCCTTCACTTTTTCCACTTCCATAGTTTTGTTTTCTTCCATCTCTGTGTCCCATTCTCTTCTATCCCCACTGCTCTGATACCTTCCAGCATGTTTGGCTTTCTAACCTTGTTTCTAAACCCTAGAAACTCCTCTTCTAAAGAAAGAAAGGGAGGATGAGTATCTCCTGCCTGTGGTGGGAATTGATACAGGATTTGGACTGGTCCAGGAAATGCATAAGAGATAGTTTCCCATTTTTGAAACATTCAGACCAAATTCATTCACATGTTCACTTAGTACTGTGCAATGAATCTGGATGGAACAATGAATTTCAATTATAATAAAATATATTGTTGTATCCACCTACTTCTAGAGTTTTGGGGCTGGGTCTTTAAGAAGCCCTTGTTTGCTTCCACCAGGAGAGGTCTGGTGGAGATTTATTTACAATGAAAGCCAAGCAAAAAAAAATGTAGACAAGATGAAATGTAGATTTGTGGACATAAGACAGATTAAAAAATTGTCACAAAACAAATGCAAAATGTGCAGATTTTGTCTGGAATTCAGTTAGGTGCCATCAGGAATATTTAACAGGTTAAGTGGATGTCTTTCACTGGTTTATTTGAATTAAGATCATTAAGACTGCCCAGAGCTAAAGGAGAACAAAAAAAAAGAGAGTAAGAACATGAGAGAACACACTAACAAAAAACTGCAGAAGAAGCCAGTAACTTCTCATGGTATGTCTGTAGAAGATACAGAGTGATGGTAATATATTGGTTCTTCCATGCCCTGACTTTTGTTGGTAGAGCAGAATAAGGTTGCTCTTAAAATACTCATGTCCATTCTCTAAAATAAGCATTGAAAGTAGTGAAGGCAATCAGATATTATGTTGTAAGGGTTTGTGGTTTTGTTCTCTCTAAAACAGATTATCAACATCTAATTATGGCAATTCAGAAAATAGTAGACTGAATGAGGTTAAAAGATAAAAGAAGAAATAGACATAAAATTTGTTCCTCACTGGTGACACAGCCACATTAGCCTTTTTGACAGGACTACTGACATTCTATGGCAAAAGCAGAACATTAAAGATTTCTGATGTTTCCTGATTTGTCCTTCATTAGAAACATTACAACAACGTATTTTATCCCAATATTTGTTCATGGCCAAGAGTGGCTCAGAGAAAGCATATTAGGATGAAAAAGGAGATGTAACTCAGTAAAAGTTTCTGTCTCAGTCTCCAGTATAAGTATAGGATAAGGCAGGTTCACTGTAGCTATTCAATAAATGGATTCCTGGATCAGCTAAGGAGCTGCTTTGAACAAATCACTTTACTCCTCAAAATCTCATTCTTCCCATCTATAAAATGAAAACATAAACACTTCTATTCCAAATAAAATGCTGCTAGGTCTGTAAGTAAAAAGCTCTGCATGTAAGCAAGCATTCCTCATGCTTTCACTACTGATGTGTCACCCTTGCTTTCTCCAGATTTTGGAAAAAAAAGTCAGATCTCTTCTTGTACCACCTCAGCAGTGTTAGTTTATCTCGTTTTTTAGCTTTATTTCGTTAGCTTTATCTCGTTATTTAGCTTTATTGCTGGAGTTGTGAATGTGAAGTTTTGACTTGATGTACAGTACTGTGCTTTCCAGGTCATCTGGTTATATGTGCTCAACATTCTTTCAACACTGACAATTTCACAGGATGGTCTTGGTGAATTTTTTCACTTTCAGCTTGCAAATTATTAAGCAATCTAGTAATCACAGTCCTAACAATGGAATAAAATGACAATAAGAGTTATGTCAATGCCAGGTTTTCTCATCTAAAACTCAAAATTACTGTTTTTCAATAAAATAAATATACATGCCATAAATACGAGCTCATAAACAAGCACAGGTCCAGTACTTTTCCAATAGAAGCAAAAGGTGATTTTACTTCTTTTTTTTTTTTCCCCTGCTTGAGAATTCCTTATTTATAGGCTTCAGAGACTGACATCCAAGACCTTATAGGAAACATTTCAAGACATAACTTGACTGAAAGAAACACAAAAGTTGAGAAATTGCATGGTGCTCTGCATTTTACTACTCAAGAAGTTGAAAACTGAAAGGGGAAGAACATATTTTACTGTAAACAAATTATGTATTTTCTACATAATGCTTAAAACAAACTTTCATTTGTGTCTGCTCAGACATGAGAGGAGATGTCTCTCTGTCATACACTTTTCACTGACTCAGTGCAGTTATCTTTGATTTATGCTGGTTTCATGAAGATTAAAATTTGACCCTTTTTTTGTATTTGTTTATATAAGACATGAAAAATGACATGTTTTTCAAGTAATTAATAAGTGAGAGACCAAACTAATAATAAAAAGCTTGTAAATGAAAATGTCAAGGAGACTAATGCAATATTTGATAAATGACTATGTTGTTTCTGAGGATTACATTTTAATGTTATCATAATAGCTTGATTATAAAGAACAATTATTGCATTTAAAGTAGGCTGGGCAGAACATAACCAGACTCAGATCTAATTCTAAATTAACCTGGATGTAACATCTCAACAGATATACATTTCTTACCCAACCAAAATTGAACTTAATTATTAGAATGTGGGATTTTATTTTCCTCTTTTCCACCAACATATCTACTAACGTAATTTCCTTTGATTTTTTTTATGCATTTGTTTTCCTTTTTCTCACTGTGCTTCCCAATATACTTGTAACCTTTCCCTTCTAGAACAGTTTACAAATTACTTGACCACCTCTATGGAAATTAGTTAGAAAAACTGACAGTCGTTGCAACCTGATGAGCTCTTTTTCTGCGAAACAGGAGTCCCTAAAGTCCATATCCCTGCCTGTAACCTTGTGCACATATTCTAAAGGAGTAGGAAAGGATCTAAAGCAAGATGAATGAAGAAAAGACCAGAAGTTAAAATAACCTGTTTTGTGGCAATTGTATTTTCTAAAAAATCTCTTCTAAACAATTATTTCTCCTCTTTGTGGCATATTTTTTTCCTTGCAACAAAAATCTCAGGAGAGACTTTCTTTAAAATAGCCATAGGGTACCCAAAACAAAACACTGGGTTTAAGACCCAGGAGCAACTTCTTAAGACTGGTAAAGTTAAATCAATTTTCACTCATCTTCTGGCAGACTGAAGGCAGCTCATTAGACTGTATGTTCAGGATCCAGGATCCTGAAGTTCTCCAGGTCTAAGGTCGACACTGATTTTTATTTCTATAGTTACCAATTCATTTTTATTCCTCAAAAAAATCCTTACTTTTCCAAAACATCTGTCCTATACTCATGAAGACATAATTTCTTATTAGCAATTTGTGCCTTGAAAGAGAATCAGTGGACGGTAACACTTAAATATGTTGTTAGACAACATCTATAATTTCGGAAAGCACGTCCAACTGTGTGATTTCATCTTTATTATCAGCCTTTAGGCTACCACTCAATTTAAACTAAAGATACTTTGGCAGCAGGATGCTCACCATCTTTTGTGGTCACTCTGCACAGACCCCAGTGTAGTAAATGTTCTTGCCCATAGCCTTTTCCCCACCTAGAAACATCCATCACCATGGCAGATGCTTGTCATTTCTAAATGTTTGTGGACAGTTTTATTTCTGTCCCCTTCAGATGTTGTTGTTCTCATTTAAAAAATACTTGTTACTTTTACCATTTCGTTCAGATTCCTGGAGTTAATGTATTTTCTAAAATAAATCATAACTGGGACAAAAGACAAATATTTGAATAGAGAATCATGGCATGTAGTTCATCAGTGTAATCAGAGAGAGCAAATGAGAGCATTAGTGCAAGGTAGACTTATGTCCTCCTTCATGTCTGAGATAACACAGGATAAAACTAGTGTGTTTTGGCTACCGTGAGCTGTGACATTCCTCTTGTCAACCTGCCATCTAAGTTTCTCAGGAGATCTCTCCCCCAAACCATTTCCACCAAAACATCCATATGAGCAGGGACCTACTTTTCTGAATCTTTAAACCTCTGGGATGCATTGGATGCAAAGCTCAGGAGATTCCTTCAGCATTGCACCTGGCAGAGCCGAGGAGGTAGCTGCTAACATGGGGGAGGTGATGAGTAGCTGAGGCTGGATGCTGGTGGCCACTGCCTCAGCCTGTGCAGCTGTGTCCAGGGTGTGGAGGTGGTGAATGTTCACAACAGGATGTTAGAAGGACATCTGACATTGATGGATAATGTTAAATAAAATCAGAAAGGAGCAATACAGTAAAAATGAAGCCTAAGAGCCCACCCTTGAGTACACATCAGACACATGCTGAGAGATTTTCAGACCAGAGTAGAACTAGTCTGTAATAGAGACATAAGCCTGTTAAAGACCCTGAAATGCACAGACTGAACTTCAGGGTCCACCACCAGTTGTTTTCCTTTAATGTTGTTTTTTCATTGTGCACTACTAGTTACAGTAGAAATTTACTTAGGCTGTCTTTTGCACATTAAGCAACACTGTGGCTCTTCATTTTTGCACCAGACTAAAATAGCAAGTAGAAAAAGTTACCAGAGATCATGGGTGATTTGTCTGTGTATTTAAGCTCTAAGATATTCCTAGACAGCCGTCAAAGATCTAGAACCAGGTTAATATTTAAGTACTATTTAAAGGAAATAAAGTTTTTAAACAGAAATACTGCTTATTACACCATAAAGTACCTGAACAAATTTGTGCCCTGATAGTAAAGGTAGGATATGATAAATCATTAAAGGAACAATTGAAAGTAACAGCTCAGTAAAATAAGCCATATGGAATTGGGAATACCTCACCCATTTATTAGAAAGTATTTAAAATTTAAATGTTCAAATCCATAAAGTGACTATCATGCTATTAGAACATTAAAAAGTTGCAAATACCACGAAGCAATGTTGTGTTAAAATTCCATAGAGTACTAACAGACTTTTTTTTAATAACTAATTAATTAGAAATACAAGGAAAACACTGCACTACTTCCTTAGCAAGTCACAATGTAATTTAGATCTGAACATGTTAATATGAATAAAACATCAAGTTGCAGTTTTTACACAATTCCTTTCTCACTGTCAGCTGAAATACACCAGCTATTTTTCCAGATTTTATGGGTATAATAACGTGCTTCTCTACTGTGGAGAGTTATTAAGAATGTATCTTGAACAAACTAGGTACCCTGATACAACCTCTTAGGCAAAGCATTTCCAAACTCCTTTTCCTTATGATAGTGAAGTCAACTTTTCAGTTCCAGTAATACAATTCCACTGACCAGTAATAGCACTGACCAGCTGTAAACTCAGATTGTAAAATCAGACTAATCCAAAACATTTTGACAGGTTAGTTTCCTACCCCAAGTAGATTTTATATTAGTCCCCTGATGTTTGTTCATGCCAAATTTCAATTAGTCTTGTCACAAATATTTATTTTATGGTATTACATCTTTTTCATTTTTCTGTGGACCATCTAACTTCCCTTGCATAGGGCCACTGTATTGTCTTCCATTCTGGACTTTTTCTGTTCCTAAACTTTTGCTGCACATTTCTCAGCCAAGTCTTTCTTTAAGCTGTAGATCAAGTGGTATTACACCATACAGTCCTAGTTTTCAAGATACCAGGCTTCTCCCATTGCTTTTCTTGTACAATAATTTTACATTTATTCAGCTTCCTGCAGGACCTGTGACATAGTACAGCTGACTACATTAGAGATAAATACTTGTCCGCTTGGAGTGATACAGATGAAATAATATCACATCATCTAGCATGATGTCTGTTTACATGAGCGTAGAGATATCATTCACATGGCCAACTGCGTGCTTTCACCTTGACCTCCCTACTTTTGCAGTGTTTCTGGCACATTCTCCCGCAAGCTATTCATGCCGTGTCTCCCTTTCTGGTGCACACAGAGAATATTCAAATAGACCCTACCATTAGCAGCATTGTCTGCAGACACAGAAGGAAAGAACCTACTAAGAACCCTTAAACCCCTCTATCTGTCTGGTTGAAGATCATCTTGATTTTCAAGCTTAACGAAGCTTGACCCTTCTGGTTAAAGTCAGACAGCTAAAGACAAATTAGCACACCATAGATGAAAGTGTGGAAGACAAGCCTCAGCAAGTGAACACTACAGAGAAAAAATTTCCTGAATATGTAGTGGGTGGCTGCATTTGCTGAGTAAGAAAGAAGAAAAATGCTGAGACAGTAAGAAAGTTTTCCTAGAGCATACAAAACCTGCAGTATCATCTACACTTCATCACCACCTTTCACACTGTCGTGTTTCATGCACCTTGCATCCATAATCCAGCCCTTCCATGAGGGAGCCTACATCATGTACTACAGGCCCTGGAAGCTGCCAGTAGCTTTACATCAGTGAAAATCAGGAACCAGCTGCTGTAGCGCAGTTTAGCCTTCATTCCCTTTGATGTCTGCTTCCCCTCATGCTTGAAAATAATGTACAACATAAAAAAAAAAAAACAGTCCTGATAAAGAGATATAAGTCAAAAATCTGAGACTAGGTCACCTCCTTTTCTGGTAGTTAAGTGTATGAGTGGGGGGAAAGAAATACATGTTTTGTAGCCTGTTAGACTATATGGAGGTCACTGTAGTTAAGTGCCCACTGAAATCTTCAATGGACTGTAATACATTAATTCTCTTCCTTTTAATGAAGGATAAGTTTTAGTTACCTAATGCAAACAAGCATTTTATTGACAGCATCAACATAGCAAGAGGAGTCTAGCTGTGTAAAATTCACTATAAACCATTATGTGTAATTAGAAATAACTTAGAAATAAGTTAAGGCAGAGAAACTTATGATTATTCAAGTACTCCCTGAATCATCCCATCAATTATTGTTTTTCAATCATGGCAATGATTTGTCAAGAGTCATTGCTGTCATATTGCAGTAGGAAAGGTAACTGGCACCTTCATGCTCTGTGCCATCATGTGTTGCTCATCTGCATCAAATCAGCCATGGACCTAATCTCCAGATGTTATGTTCCCTAGACTCAAGGTCTCCCCTCCCTGACAGTGTTCCCACACTGCAACACAATCCATGTGTTCTTGTCATGAACCCAAACAGCACAAGGAAATTGGCTTGGCTTTAGGAATCTACTTTTAGATGCCGGTTTAGATAAAGGTATCTACACAATGTGCAGTATCTGAATACATACACTGCTAGGGCAGTATTTTGTGTCCAGCTGTCCTTCACCTTGATGTGCTTGACAGTAATAAGGTTGACAATAATCAGTCCCTTAGTGACTGTAGCTATGAGTAGCACAGACTCTGCATCAACAACATAGCATGTAGTGTTGCTACACTCATATTTTTGAGCATTTTTTTCACAAAATTCTGCAGAGATTGGTGAGACCCCAGCTGTAGGCAAGACAGTCTTTTCTTCCATATCTTGCCTGGTTTTAATTGTGATATTCCATTGTTTTTTGTATGCCTTTATTGCTTTCACCCATGGAGTTGAATCTGTGGTAGTTGTTAGGTAGAAAAAAATTGAGGCTGCCTTATGACAGAGGTATGGTCTGGGAGCCAAGTGTGACCACAGCACAGGGTGAGAGAGAAGGCTGGATATGTGAATTTGATGGACAGACTTCAGGAGCCAGATTCCTGAGCCTAAGCTAAAACAGGGATCTTGGGCAGAGATGTGGGTCCCAGGTGAGACGGGGAAGGTCTCTGGGGGCCTCTTGATGTCTTCCAGGCCCTGACAGTAATGTAGTAAGGAAACACTCTAAAATACAGAGTGGTGGTTTATAAACACCACAGTTCAAGGCCATATGCTGCAATTGCTCATATAAAGCAAAAAAAAGCTCCATATAAATGGCTATATCTGCACCAACTGGCAAAAAAATACAAGGTGGTGGAAGGGTAGCAAAGTGAACTAGTGTAATACAACACCCAAAACACAATCATTTATAACAAAGGCTGTGTCAGCACAAGACAACATTATCTGAGACCTATAGATATAAATCATTACAAATGAGCAGAAGCAACCGTCGGAGCCTTACAGCGAGAGGTACACTGTAGGCTCGTCAAATTCTTAGGTGAAACTGTCGAGTTCGGCTGTAAAACTTCAAATGTGCAGCAGTATCTATGTGCTTTATAACGCTGAAATAATTTACTCAAAATATTGATCTGTCTGACAAGTCTGTAAAGAACATCTGTGCTACTCCTAAAGTCAAATAACATTGTTTCAATTGACTCTGTACTACCAGAAGGCTAGAGTAGACTATACTGCTGATCTCTATATAGTATCAGACTGATACTACAGTGATCAGCCTTGTTTCCCATGTCTCAGTCACTTTATTTACAAAGATCAAAAAGCTCTGATTATTTCTGTGTGCCTCGTTACAGCCTTGTCCTCTGTTTCTTATGCTTTCTTTACACTAGGCACCACTGACATTGCACAGTAGAACTGTATGTGAGTTCTCAGACATGTTGAATTAGGGCATTTTCAGCACAAGAATACAAGCAGGGGTTCAAGATCTGTTTATGTCTGGGCTGTAGTGAAATTCAGATTTTTCTAAACAAATTCCAATTTACTTCCTTGCCATGAAAAAGCATGCCTTAGGATACCTAGTAGTCAAAATGTGAGCAACATATTCAGTAGTCTGGGAAAGTGTAAAATGCACATCTGAGACATACAGGAGACCAAACAAGCATGCTGTTGGCACTGCCTCTCAAGCCCAGAGTTCTGCATTATTTATGTAAAGAGGAGCAGCTCCAAGATGAGAAACTGTAAGAGTCTGACACCATGATCAGCAACTTGGGCATTTGTCTAGGATCCAGGATAGCTATCAGTCAGAGAGCAGTCTGTCCTGGAACAGTGATTTACCAACTTCGTGTTACATTTCATGGCTAACCTCCACTAACAGTAGCAATGTTGAGCTTTTATTGATAGATTAGTGGAAAAATTAATTGCATCTGAAGTTCATCTGAAGTAATTATGGATTCTATAAGGATACTTAATGATATGTTACAATCTCCCTCTCTCTTCCTTTCTCACCATCTACTAACCACATCCAGCAGACAATAAATAGCCTGCTGCTCTTTCTGTTAGGAGATAAGGTGGCCTTCATTGCCTCTTCTTTACTATCTTCTTCTCTTCCCTACAGAGGAACCAGCCTTTATGTCTTATGATCTCACCAAGGTTTATCTATTTGATCTTAGATGTGGTTAAAATGAGCTAACACCTTTTAGTGAAAGCTCCCTAATGGCAAGAAGTTTAAAAAAGGAATTCATCCAGAGCTGTCTTAGAAACAATGTTCCTACTGTTTTGAGCAGCAGCATTCGGCACAAAATGAAACAGTGAGTTAAAGAAATTTTCTGGAGAACACAAAGGTTGTCATAAGCATAGGGGACTGAATTTCAAAAACAAAAGAAAGAAATTACCTGAAGGATTGAAATAGAGAAAATGGCACAAAAGGCATTCACAAAGGTTGTGAACTTGGGATCTAATCAAAATTTCTGTCATAAATTGAAGCTTATAAGTTGGAAAAAATAAGAGAACTAGGTGAGTGCATGAATCAATTAGAAGGTTGTAATTAGCACTGTACTTCTCTAGAAAAGATGAAAGTGATTCTAGATTCCAGTTGTTATATCCACACAAAATAAGGAAGCATGCAAGGGACTCATACTCAGCTGGGACATGACACAGTTCTCACTGCTCTCTTGAATACATTCAGACTGTAGATTAAAAGAAAACTTACAGTACTTGGCACAGAAAATTCTGGAGCAACCTTACACTGGAAATACCTGGAGTAAGAAACATAATTAACTTCAAGGTGGAACTTGCCAAACTACCTAAAGGTCATGCAGTCAAATTGCCAATAAAAGCTGGGAGCAGAAGGTCTGTCACTGTTCTCCCTTTGTCAGAGTCAGTAGCACCTTACTTGCCTGTGTTTTTCTGTTCACCCAGAAGTACCAGTGGAGGGAGGAAGAATCTGTCTAAGAAGTGGAAGTGCTAAGTTCTGTAACAAATTATATATGCTATGTTTCAGCTTGCAGCTGGCCACATACCTGCACTATTGAGTGTATTAACAGCTTAGCTGGAATCCTGTCATGTAGTCTACCAGGTGCTTTTACAGACCAACACTTCAAAAGGGGTAAAAAAAAAATCTATTTATCCATCAGTCACTCAGTAGCATAAACGTGACACAGGCTGTGTTATTCAGCATGTTCTTTTCAGATCTATCTCTTTTCTTGGAGGGGATGGTGCTGAATTCTTGCAAGTCATGTGGAAGCTATGCTCCAGTGATCCACACTTGTCAAAGAGTAACTGTTTCTCCAGAGCCAAGTCATGACATCAGTGGCACCTGCCAAAATTTATAGCACAGATCAAATGTGGCATTCAAAGTTTGTGCCCTGTAACTCTCTGGTCATTCCTTGTGGTGTGGTGCAGACTTCACAAAATGAGACTGTGGGTTTGGGTTTTTTCCCCCCCTGCCATTAAGTTAATTCATAATAGCAGATGTCGTCACTCCCAAATAAAAATGAGTGACGGATGAATAGATTTCATCAGTTATTTCTGGCAGTTGGAGTTCTCTTGAAAAGGGGATCCTAGGGGTAAAACTGACATGATGCAGTAATCACTCAAGAAAACCATACTTTGACAGAAGAGGAAGCTACTATACAATCAAAGTAAGCATTTATATTCTTGTATTTTGGCCAAAATAAGATATTCTCTTCCTGTCTTGATTATTAAACCTGGCTAGACATACATGGGTATGCATTTATTTTATGTTTTGTTCAATCATGCAAATTTGAACTTCTTGTTCAATGTTCAATCATGCAATGTTTTCCTCTTGTTCCCTCCATGACCTGAAATTCTGTATATTTCAGTATACCTTTGTGGAAATTATTCTGATCCTATGTGATTTATACAACATAGGAGGTATTCTGCCACTGTTTCATTTTACTCTAATCATAAGTTCAATTATTGAGCTATTATTTGTTACTATCTTTTTTGGTATACTAGAACTTCTGTATTACACACAACTCAACTGAAAGGAAAACAACCATAAGAGGAACATGTAAAAGGAGACTCATCAAAATTATGCATTCTGTATATGTAATTTAAAACTTTTTAGAATTTTGAGCTTTTTTTTTTTTTTTAAAGAGCACCATAAACTGGCTTTGAACTGCACTGTAATAGATATATAATGCTGGAAAACATTCCATGCTTAGACAAACAAACCCTGGTGAAGGGCAAAAGGAATAGGATATTAATTAGTGTCCTGACAAAGATAAAACAGCTCATGGTCATGATATGACCCAAGGGACCGAGTCTAGTTAAAGTCAAAGATAATCTTTCCATTGTTTACAATGGTCACCAAAAAACCTCTGAAGTGACTGTGGAAATTCTTCCAGGAACATGCTTGTGTTCCATATTAAAATTGGCAGAATCCTCAAATTCATTGAAAGAGTTAAAATGAGACTTATCTCCAACTTTTGAAAAGGAAACTTTCTTAAGAGATATATATAAATATATATAAAATATCATTCTTGTTAAAGACTTTGTCTTTCAGCAAAAATTTTGGAAATAAACTTTGGAAATGTTCAAGTATTGTTTTATATTACTGGTTAAAATATTTCCCAACAAGGAAAAAAGCATAAAGTGGTTTTCTTTTTGTTAGCCAAACCAACTATTCTTTAAATGATGCATCATTTAGTCTAAAAATCACATTGATATTTTTCTCCAAATATGTTCAGCTAATAGTTTTACTGAATGCATTGAAATACTTCTCACTAAAAAGTAAAAGCACAAATATTTGGCATACAAGTCTGTCTCTATAAAAAACCGAGTTTTTAAGACTATGGCTAGCTTAAGACATGTATTAAATAGAAAGATTGAAAAAGGGCAAAAAATGCCTCCTGAGACTTTAGAAACTAT
Organism: Gymnorhina tibicen; assembly: GCA_013399875.1. Lineage (NCBI taxonomy): Eukaryota > Metazoa > Chordata > Aves > Passeriformes > Artamidae > Gymnorhina > Gymnorhina tibicen. The sequence continues at coordinate 307,585 of VXAZ01005107.1, forward strand.
TTTCTTCTCCTGCTTATTTATTTCATATAAAGATAACTCAAAATAGCAATTTTGATCAAAATATCAAGAGCCATTTCTGACTCTTCAAATTTCTCCAGAAAGAGTCCAAAGTAGAAATTACAAAGTGTGCAGAAGAAAAATTACTTGCATTGGATATTTTTTAAAACTCCTTTTTGTACCTCAGCAGAGGTAGTCTGAGATTAAAATAATTCAAAGTACGCAGACCAGGCAGGGGCTAAGACCAGGATGTTTGGAAACCTACTGATTTAACACCTTTCCAAAGCACATTCAGATGCAGATCAGATTAAATGAGAAAAGGTTGTACCACTGGCTGTTTCTATACCACTGGTTTTGTGCCAGTGAATAAAAGTTGTGCATATAAGTTACAGCTAGAAGCAAAATTTCCTCTCCCTGGTATAGGATAGATCTGTAGGGGAAAAACAGCTCATCATTCACACTTCAAACCTGCTTTAAACTGGCTCTGGGACATGAGCTCGCAAGGAGAAGCAGAGGGGCGGGTATTGACCTCTTCACTCTTGTGACCAGTGACAGGACCCAAGGGAATGGCCTGAAGCTGTGTCAGGGGAGGTTTAGGTCGGATATTACAGAAAGGTTCTTCACCCAGAGGGTGGCTGGGCACTGGAACAGCTCCCCAGGGAAGTGGTCACAGCCTGACAGAGTTCAAGAAGTATTTGGACAATGCTCTCAGGCACATGGTGTGACTCTTGGGGATGGTGCTGTGCAGGGCCAGGAATTGGATTCGATGATCTTTGTGGGTCCCTTCCAATTCAGTTATTTTGTGACTCTATGATTTTATGAGTTTAAAACAATGTATTATATATAGGTGTTATCTGTGTCTCATGAGTGATTTGCTGTCTTACAGATTGCTGCATGGCCCTCTGATTTATGCTTTGATTATAAATGTAGGAGATTTTTCTTTTACAATGCCATTAATTTTGTTTTTACAATTACTTCTTCTTGTGGACATTCTCCATAAATTAATAATATGTTAGCATATAAATTAATTTCTGTAAATGATGAATGCTGTAAAAACTCTTTTGTACACACTTACACATTTTTGGCAGTTGAGTTTCAGAGCTACCAAATTCATAACCCACTTTAATCAAATCTAATTTCATCCTTATTTAAATGTTGTTTTATCAGCTTGGCTCTCTAAAAAAGCAGTAAATTGTACTTCACATGGGCACATAGGACTGCAAAACCAATATAATAATAGTTCCTCCTTAACTATCTTAATTGAAGGTTTAAGATTGGTGCATCTTGCACCAATGTTATGCACATATTGGTAACCCTTCATAGAAAATATATCACAGAAAATTTTATAACATAAATTTTCAGTTCATAAATGATACTTACAATATTTCAGGTCTTCTGAATGAATAATTTTAAATGAATAGAAGTGCTCGCTCTTGCTTATTTTACATTCATATCAGTGGGTAAACATGTTAAAACAACGTGCCATTAGGAGTCAGAAAGACACCTCCCCAACTGTCATTTAATGTCTCTGGAATGATGAGCCTGTTTTCCTTGCTCACTTTCCACCCAGACAAAAATGGTCAAGTGACTGTAAGAAAGTGTGGTTTTTATTTACAGGGAAACACATGAACCCTAGTCTCTATACCTAGATGTCGTAATGCCAGGCTCAGAGATAGGATGCCTTCACACATCATACCATGAAAGGTGCTGGCCAGCAATGCCGACAGCACAGCCTTCAAAAGTTTAACGTCAAGAATCTGTCTTAGCAAGGACCACAGCAATACCATGTGAAATATTAACTGTTACTTACATTCGGAGGAACTAATACCAAATGTTCTTGATTTGCAAAAAGACCCACAGACCTAGCAGATTAAAAGTTGCAGAAGTACCTCCATCTTTTGGGCACCTCTCTGATCACAGGTTGCTCTTTTGAGTGGAGCAGCCAAAATCTAAGGCAGCCAAAACCCTCATGTACCCCTTCAAAATCTAATCAGTTTATACCTCAGATAAAGACTGGAGACCCTCTTTGTACCATTTGGAAAACATCAACTAGAAGTTTAATAATCATAAAAATTTAATCTCTAATTAAAGGTTAATGTGTTATGGCAGATTCTTGTATGAGGCAAAGTATAATAGGGTTTGGAGGGCACACTGACTCAGTTTGTCAGCAACTTGCACTTGGCTTCTGAGGCAATGGGATAATTATCTGTAGAGTGTCAAGTGGGCAGCTGCTAGTGATAGAAGAGCCTCTAAATGGTGCAAAGACCCGTGTGACCTGCTGATCCAGGAATGATGAAATAATCAGATTCCATCACTCACTGTAACAAGCTATTCCCAGAGCATTTATTTTAACACTGCTCAAGGCCTATGAATCAGGACACAGATAGGGCATGTTCCAGTGCATCCGTGACATGCATATTTTTTTGCATGACAAAGCCTTAAATAAAACTATTATTTTGGGGCCTCGGAGTGAGAGAAAAGATTCTTAAGATTACCCATATTCCCATTGAGACCATATTCATTGCCAAACCCAACAAGTTTAGCACAAGGTGTTAGCAGAGCTTCTGGACTCACGGCAGTGCAGCAATTCGTCCCGTATCATGCTGTGCTACATCTACAGCATCCCCAGTCCACAGCAAGGGAAATACTAGAAAAATGCTCTTTGCCTCAGAGAAAAATACCTGGCTCTTTTGGTGATACTGCAGCTCTTGCTGACCTTGCTCTAAAGAAGACCAGTATTCTAACTACTCATACCCCATCACACAGGAGGTTATATTACATGGTCTAACCAGTTCATGCTTATCACTCCGGTTGGGCTGTGCCAGTCTTTAAGCAACTGGACTTCTCAGTGGAAAAATAATGCATCTTAAAGAGATTTTTCTTTTTGTTAAGCGGTTTTTCCAGTCCAGCCAGACTTCGCACCAAATTTGGCAAAATTATTTGTTATTATTGATCTTCCTAAAAAATAGATCCATGAAAATTAGCACAAATCTAAAATATTCAATATATGAAGATGCCCAGAAGTTACTTATGTGTCCTTTTAAGGTGCCAGGAGTTTCAAATACTGTATTTGATAGTAAGATGTTACAGAAATCTGCCTTAATTTTGTTACATCTGACTGTCCTTTTCTTTTACTCTGATCTTCCACTTTACAGCTTTGTACAAAGCAAAGGTTTCCTCAGACTGGCCTACATTAGCGTAGTCTTTGTTGTATTTATCAAGGATAGCTCCTAAAGTATGAAATCATCTAGGAAGAAGATTCACAAGTATGTATCAGGGTCTATGAGGCCTTAATTCATCAGCATTACAGAGTGCAGCATTGGCAAAAGTATCTAATACAGGCAAACATAACGAAGCAAACTTCAAATTAAGTGCTGATCTAGTAACAGAAATCTCTGGAGTTTAGTTTTTTGGGGTTTTTCTTTCTTGTATCCTCCCACTTCTTGTTGGGGTTTAGTGGAGGAGACTGATTCAGGAAACAAAAAACAGAACTTAACTTTTCAATGCATCATTTTTAATGTACCATTATATGGTAATATCAGCAAGGACATCACACATGATGAGAATTTTAATGTTTGAATAACATGCATTTAGCAAGGACAAGTTCACATATATTCTGTCTTTTTTCTCATTTATTGCTCCCTGTATTTTAATGAGCTCTACTTTTAACAGTATTTAAGGCTGGATTTTGATAAAATAAAGAACAAGACCATAACAAGCTCCCCAGGGACTTGCACTCTGTGTGCTTCAACTTCAGATTCATAATTCCCTTGCATATTTTGTGCATGACATCATTTGGAGTAGCAAAAGGAATCATTTAGGAGCAATTAATTTCCCTGAGATAAAACCATGTATGATGTGTTTTAAAAATATGGAAGACAGAAAACAGGAAAGTCCTTCATGTCTAATCTGAACTTCATTGACAATGGCACTATATTTGAAAGCATTTTTCACAAGTTCTTCTAAAATTACTTAAAATCTCACACACACTGAGGCATCCACAATATTTCAGTGAACTGTGCCACGCGCGGTCATTACTCAGTAACAAAAATATAGTTATGCCATTCAACTGTCACCCAAGGCCTGTTTCAATGCCTTATATTTTGGTTCAAGGCAGACTAAGCACCAGTTACCTATTCTTTTCAGGTGACATACTTTATTTTAATAGCACTTCATGAGAATGAAATTTCAAGGGGCTAAGTAATACAGTACCTGCCTCAGGTTAGGCTTTTGACTGCTCTGACCTCCAAATTGCTTTTCAGAAAATGAGCAAGCATGCGAACTTTAGATGCCACAGGATGGGTGGTCATGATGCGGAAGAGCTGAAGAACTTCTGGGAAAAGGTCATCCAAGAGCAAACTAAGCAACAAGAAGCTGAAGAGTCTAGGTTAAGCAAAAGTGCCCTGAACAAGTAAGTGGTATTTTTTCTTTTCCACAAGACAGCAAGGCATGTCATCACGTGTTTTAAAATAAGGTAACCTGTTATTGTACTGTTTTATTCATAGCACAGATTGTGTTCTGGATCTTTGGCACTTTTCCTCTCACAGCTGCTTGTCTCATATTACTACGGCTCTTCTGCATGGAAACTCAGACACCCCTCACCCTTAAACCTCATGAGCATTCTTCAAAGGCCTTGGAGCATAGCCATGAAAAAATAAAGCACTTTGGAATTATGGCTTGTGACAGCCGGAAAATAGCAGGAATTTTACCTGGAACTGGTACAGCTACACAAATAAATAAAATAGTATTACATTAAAGGGACAACCACCCACTTAATCTGTAGAATAAAAAAGCCCTGTCACCTTTGACATGTTTAACAGCCCTTCACATCATATAAGCCCAAAGGTAAAAAAAGACACAATGAAATTTTCCCATTCAAAGGAAAAAGTTGTGGGGTTTTTGTTGTTTTGGGGGTTTGTTGTTGGTTTTGTTCATGGGCAGTTTTTTACAAAGCAGAGTAAAATCTAGGGATTGCCTAGACAAACCTGTATTGCTGTATTGTGGTATAGATAGTCTGCACAAGTGTGGTGGATTGCTTCAAATATTTGTTCAGCTTGTTGCAACTCAGAAGTTTGAATCAGGGTCTCCTGAGCACTAAGTGAATCCTCTGACTACTAATGGACAGAAACAGAGGACCAGAAATACCATGTCTTGTGTGGTTTCCTTTTGTGCTTTCCTCCTGAAATTTAATAAAGGTTCTCCTGCACAAACTTTTCTCAAAACTGGGACATTCACACAAACTAATTTGACTCTAGCAAAGTGGAAGGTGCTCCTAAAGGGCTGTTTCTTGGAAAAAAATTCTAGGTACTGTGAACCCAGCGCCCAAGAAGAAAGTACTGTCATCATTTAGAGACTTGGAAATCAAGATTTGGTCAGGCCATGTGTCTCAAAAAAGTCAGATATAGACAATCCTGTTTGCAGTATCCTACTCCAGTTAGTCAGTAGTATTCCTGAATCCCAATCACAAAATTACTGGAGAAAAAACATGTATGACAAAATCCAGGAAAGAGTTCAGCTTCACTGGAAACACTTATCACTCTGGATCACAACAGACTACCACAAGAAGACAGTGCAAATAAAATGCTATTTTTGGTTTAGATAACATTTTTGACTTCACAAAGTTGAAAATGTTAAAAGCTTTTAGAAGATCTTCTCTGAAGAGAAATAAAGAAATGCAGCGGAAGAACCTTGAATATGTGTTAACTGACATATTCAATATGCCTTAACTGACCCAGCACAACTGAAATAGATCCAAGCAAGTTCCTTCCAAGGGACTTGCCCAGTCAAAGCCCACAAAAGTTTATTCACAAAGTGGTCTCTAATTTGAAAGAAAATTGTTCTTTCAGGAGTCAGTAGACACTTTCATAACAAAACATACATATCCACTACCTCATAAGAGGTGCTCAGGAGAATGACGTGGTTTTACACAAAGGCAAGTGCTCCCTTTGAGACACGTAGGACACTGACGAGAAACACCAGTGTTCTCAGGGGCAAATTTTTCTTAACTCACTGCACCTATTTTTTGAGGCTTAACTATATGCACGAAAGAATATTGAAGACCAGGTAGTTTAAAATCAAACTCAGAATCTAAGATAACACAAGAACCCATGTGAAACAGCTACTGCTGAGTTACTCTCAGATGACATCATTGGCTGCTGTTCTTTTCACCATACCAAAGGTAATTTAAAAACCCATATATTCTATGATGCATTTGGCATTACCATATAATATCTAACCTTATAACATTGCTGGATCAGGTGTTTCATAACATTTCCTTCAGAAAACAACCCAGCCAACAGTATCTTGCAGTGGTCCCTAGAGATATCCTCTTCTGTTTTTATTATACTAGTGTCTTGAAGCTATGTGGCTCCTTTTGCATGCAATGTCAATTCCTTTCATTAAACACATACAAGGTCTGCAGAGGTGGTTTTGGGTTGTTTTTTTTACCCAAAAGGACATATTTTAAGTTCAGCCTGCTCTCGTCCACAGCATTTTACAGTAGAACTTGAGGGGTTGGGGGAAAAACTGTATTTTTTAATTTACACATTGAATGACCTTACTGCATAGGCACTACTGTGTGGCTTTGAGAATACCCCAGAGGGAAAAAGAGTTCTTCACAGTGACAGTATTTCAGCAGTTGTTTGACTCATTCGGAATCCAGCAATGTCAACCACTGATAGCATCAGCACTATCCCTTTCTCCCCTGCATTCCCAATCTAGCAAGCTAGAGGGATGTGTAATTGGTAAATAAATACAGGACAAGTGCTCTGGTGATGAAAGAGAGGAAAGCTTCAACCCTGCAGAAAAGCCTTGGATACATTTGAAGGATTTGGCTCAATAATTGCTAAGCACTTGTACTCTCTTTGCAGACTTCGCCAAGAATGGACTCTGCGGCTGGAAGGTCGAGTAAGGCAGGTCCAGGCGCACAGGAAAACACGGAAAGAACAAACGACGCCACTGTCTATTGAGGGTCTTCCCTCACCAGATAAAACTGTTGCTTAAAGTTACTGTGTAAACACAGCAAGCACTGGGCCTGACTCTGACCTTCTGCGTGCACCTATAAACCAGCAGTTACACTGCTGAACAACCAAAAGGTCAGATTCTGCCCATCTTCCAAACTATTTATTAGAGCTACTACTAAAGTCCTACTGAAATTCAGTGCAAGAATAATGCCACGGGGGAAAAAAAAGCTCAAAGGAATAGATGAGAAGCAGACAACTCTAATTTTCCATGATATATTATTACTGTGATGTATCAGGACTCTCTTATGTAACTCTGCATTTCCAAGTGACAACAACATACTGGTAGGAAAGAGGGCAGCTTGTTTAATAGGAATAATACATTCAGACAGCTGCATGCAAAATTGCACATTTCCATTTGCACAATTCACAGAGTCTGGCTTAATGCAGACATAAGATGTTCTGTCTGCCTTGATGAGTCACAGTAGAGGGAGTTAAGGGTTAGCCTCATCAGCTGGCCAGAAGGAGAAACATATTCTTTAATGGAATGAGGGGGAAAAAATATAGAACTTTTCTGACCAACATATAAGAACATTTACAGATCTTGATAATTAAATGAACAGAGCAAATTACTTTAACTTTCTTGGGGTGTGTAAGAAAAAGACTACTGAGCCAATAGTCTCTATTATGAGCTAGTCTGACAAATGTTAGAGTAGTAAGAGCAAGTCAGTGTGAGAGTTTGAAATGGAAGGCAGTGAATCAGTTCATCATAACAGCACAGAAATGCTTTACAAAGTATCACTTGCCATACCTGGTATGCACTAATCCAAACAATTGCTGCATCTTCTTCTGGGTTTAGGTGAAACAAAGGTAGGAATAACTAAACACAGGGTAATAACAGTGTCCCCTGTTTACCGACACGTCTGTGTATCTAAATACCAGTCTTTTGGATTAAAACATTTATTTGTTTTCTCTTCAATTAATCTTTGGTACGTAAGAGAAGACTCATAAGTCTAAACAGATATTCTTCTCTAACAGTATTCTGCCAGACAGAAATTTACTTTGAATCTTTATTTATGCTAAAGAAGTAGATAGTAATACATTTGATAAATCTCAAAACAAAACAAAAATTAAACCATTTTGACCTCACAGAAATGCTTTTTTTATCCTTTTAAAACAATATTTAATTAAAACACAAAGTTTTACCAAATGTTCTCACTTTTACAAAGTGAAATTTTCCCACAGAAAGAAACAAGCTGTCACAAAAATGTTGTTATTCCATGAAGGATTAAAACAATTAAAAACTTATAAAATGTTATTCTGTTATTGAAAACTGAAGGGATTGTTGTGTCAGTTTCTTTTCATAAAAACTGACCCAAAAAAGCATGCAATTGTTTCCTTCAGTGGCTATTTTCCAATAGAAAAACAATGCTGAAAAAATAATAAAATTGTAGCTGCTTTTGCCCTGAAAGACTGGTTTTTCTCTTCTGCGTCCACTTATTTCCCACTATTCTCTAAAAAGTTCTTTTCTGTAACCCAGTGTCCTGGTTTGGGCCAGGACAGAGTTAATTTTTTGCAGTAGCTGTGAGGGTTTGGAGCCTGGAGCCCTGTGGCCGTGTCTGGGTGTTATTCTATACCACCTCATGTCACCTCTGCAGGGTGGAAGTCCAGGCTGCTTTCGGGAAGAAGGTGAGAGTGGCTTGGGGTCGGGGGACAGTCCGAATGGAGAAGCCATCCGGCCGTGGTTCATTGCCTTGGGGTCGAGCACATTGGGCAGTAATTTTTGCATGTAAATCACCCTCTCTTTGAGCACTTTTTGTTATTAGTATTGTTTTCTTTTCTCACTAGTGTTTCCAGTAAATTCTTCTTATCTCAAGATGTAATCTCTGCCTTTCATCTGTCACCAGAGGTTTGTGGTTTTGTTTTTAGTGGGAGTACTACACTGAGGAACACTATTCCTAAAACACGACACCCAAGCTAAACGTTTTCTTTAGTGAGGTAGATCAAACACAACCTGAACTAGCTGTCACTTACCAAAAATCCGGACTAGTTTACCTTACTGCGGCCGTAGCTAAAGGACATAGACAGGGGTTATTGAAATGGAGAAACGCCAGATTCTCCACTTCTGAAAACCAGATTTATGAGATTTGTCAACTTAACCACTGATTTATGGTTTTGTAATGCCACCCACATCTGTGCAGCTTACCCCTCCTCCATGTCAGTGTGACAAGAGAAGATCCAAGAAAAGCTGGCTCAATAAGCATTTATTGTTCTTTTACACTTAATGTCAATGTTTTTAATTATTAGGAACACTTTTATGACACTTTTTGCAGCTGTTTATGAAGTTATGTAAGATATGAGAAAGACCACACAAGTAAATGCAATTCACACAAAGCAATTTTCAGCACTCCACCAAAAACTACCTTAGATCTCTGAGGAGCAGTTTTCCTGTAAGGAGTTCTGAGGGCATCCAGGGATATGTCAAATCACTTCCTCTACAAGCAGTTGTCATCATATTAGCTACACCCCAAAGGAGTGTTGCAGGCATTTTTTACCTTCACAAGTCCATGGAACCTGTTTCAGTTGTGAATGGATTTCTGATGCAGCAAAGAGCGTGCATATCATAAGTGTGAAAAACCACAATGCTCCCACAACTTAGCAAAAACATCTCTTTGTGAGTTGCTCAAGTGCATATGCATTAGTCGTGGTTGTCTGTTCTAGCACACATTTTACATGACAGCAGTAACCTGACACCTCCATGGCACTGAATATCAGGTGTTTCTGTTCCCAAATGCCAGGTGTTCATCCAATTTTCACTGCTATTTACACATACAACCAGACTGAGACAGGCATCAGGTACTAGAAGTAATAAAGTCTAGCAGTCGGATGTAGCCAGATATGCTGTTTGCAAAGTGCAAAGTGGAAGGCAGACAGGAAGGTGGCAGATAATGGTTCGTTATTTTGCTTTATTGATTGAATTGGTGACATTCAAGCCTGAACTTAGGTATTTCATTCATAACTGAAAATGTTAAACCTGGCTCTCAATAAAAAACCAAAGAAACAAAAGTCAGTTCAAGTTGAATTGTTATATTTTAAAAAACTGTCTTGTTCATATACATGGCTGCCATTGATAAAACAGGATATTCAGTGAGCATGAGCTCTTGGGACAGTAGGTCCCTTCAGCTGAATACAGCACTTTTTAACTCCCATGTCCCTAGTTCCTCCATCTTTCCAATGGGAAAAAATACCCCAAATGAAAATTTAGATTACAGTAACTATATTAAGAAACTTGGGCTAGTTATTTGAGAAGAGAAACTAATTGCTTGGATCTTTTTTTCTTTAAGGTTTATTAATTTGCCTAATAGAAAATAAACTGAATGAATATTGAATATAATGAAATGAATTGAATTATAGTCTGCATAATCGGTACCACCCTGACCCTGCACTAGCAAGACATTACCATGTCTTACATCAGCATATAAACCAGCCCAGCTGGCACTTGCCTAAATCAGTAAACAACTAAAATTGTACTGGATAGGTCAGTGACTAGTATTTTGGTCATGGGACTTTATGATATATGATGCAATAGGTGTGGATCATGCACTTAAGATGGCATACTGATGTCAGCTGTAGAGCACCCACTTAGCATGCCCAGATTTATGTACATGACAGACATGGTGAGCACAATCTTTTACCCATTCACATTGCTGCTCTTTATGCGCTGTCTGATCCAGGAACCAGTGACTAATGCCTGAGAAGCAGCAGTTTGCTTTCTTAAACTAACTCTGAGCTGTGGCCAGTTGTTGAAGCCCGGCTTACTTAAAACAAGGCAGTCTAAAGGGTGACCATAAACCACATTAATCTGCAGTCTGACTTCATTTGGACACCATGGTAAAGCATTCACACCATCAGTTATAGACAGGATGCAGCAACTCAACACCTGTCAGAGGCTCCACTTGAATTTGCACTTAAATTCACTGCAGGAGAGACATTTTTTGAGCTAAACCCTTGACTGTCTGCATGTACCACACACTGGTTTGCAGCCAATTTAATGCATGCAAACCAGATTTCTTTCTGAGGAACCAAAACCAGACCAAAAGCTGTGTTCCAAGTGCACATGACCCTAGCCTCTAAGGACCTGAGACAAGCACTAGCTCTTCAGATAGTTTTGAGACACCTGCATAATGGGGATATTTGGTCCAACTAAACAAACTAGATTGAGACTGATATAATCCCTGAACTATGTGTAGTCTAATGTGGGGATATCAGCAGCAGCCACTCTGATCTACTGAGCTGCTTGGTAATGTGCTCAGTCACCTGTTAATGTAGATGAGCATAACCCAACCAAAACAACATAGGTGGGATCAAAGCACAGTAAAACATTTCATGTAGATCTAAAGGTGGACCTCAGCTGAGCTCAGGAATGATAATTTAATTAACCATGCAGATGTGGTAGCATGCACAGCTAAGCACAGCTTGGTCAGCTCACCCACTGGAACTGCATGTATTGGAACAGAGCCTCCCTACACAAAACTTAGAATAGATCTGGCTCCTGAAACCATGAAACAGCTCTGTATGGTTCATTTCAACAGTTAAATGACAGGAATATGAGGATAATTACCAATTTTCTAGACCAAATGTTCCTACTAATTACAAACTGCCTGTGTCCTGAGGGATGCTGTTCTCTACCTTGCCTAATAAACAGCACTTAACTGCACCATAGTGTGAATAAGGAATAGTAAATCACATAAAAATACTTCTGGATTGAAAAAGGCATCTGCAGGTAAGTAAGGATGAACCAAAGAGTAGCTCTAGAAAGTCTTATACTTCCTCAGGTTGCTTCCATTCATGAATTAAGCATTACTATATTATTTACTTCTTACCAAGAACAGGATCTATCCATAATGCTATGCATTTAAGACAAAACTGAACACAAAAATTCAGTAATCAGGACAGACAATTCAAAAATCTATTTATTATTCCCAACTCTTTCAGCTGTCCGTATTTACCTCTGTGTTATTTAGTGGCCAGTGTTTTAAACATATTTCAAGCTATGATGGACAGGAAGCAGGGGAAATTCCACCTCCAAAAATGACAGGCTGACAAACAGACTGAAAAAGTTTTATACTACCTCGGAAGCCAAACTTAACGGTAGGTCATCACGTGCTACCTCCATAATTAGCTGTACTTGTGTCAAACACCATTCCTTAAATTAACTAATATCTCACTAGCTTCTAATGGAATGTGAGAGACTACTGGCCTTACCTAGTAGTCAGTGCCAGTGTTCAGACTCAATGATATGACTTTGGTGGTTCACAATCAGGGTCACTGTTTTGTCCATAGCATACAGCAGCAGCATCAAGGAGAGCTACGGTACTAATAAAACAAACATCTGACAAGACTCAAAAAGGCAGAAGAAAATGCAGTAGCAAATCTGAAATATAATATTTGGTTTAGCTATTTGGCCAGTTCTTTAAAAAATAGTCCCTTTGTGTTAGATTTCCACTATGATTGTAATGCACGCCCAACATAAACATTGGTGCCATTTGATCAGAACTGTGACTTCACAATGTGTGTTGGTGATTCAGCCATAGGGAACAGTTCAAAAGGTTGTTAATACTGAAAAGTTCTAGATTCTATTAGATTTAAATCAAGATTTAAATTTGGTTTATTATCTGAATCAAAGGAATTGTGTCTGCAATATACTGATACAAAAAGCTTAGTCTGTATTGTCTCTTCACAAACAGGCAGAAGAAAATTATGTTTTCAAATAGATTTTGCCATAGTTCATGCTATTTTTCTCCCTCAAATGTGCTATTCCATTTAACAACTGCATCATTATTGTTAAGGGTTTGAGGCTGCAGTACAGGCTATGAATCTAATTAGGCAAGGAAAACACAACATTACTGGGGTGGTGAACAGTGTTATTTCTGGAAAAAACCTTTTGAAAAATTACCTCTGTTTGCCCTAATTTGTTCGTCTTAATTTTTTTTTCCAGCATGATGGTGATTCCACTGCAGCTTGTCTTAGGGAAAATTTTTTATAAGATTTTTATTGGTGCTTTTATGTATCTTAGTAAGTGAACAAATCCACACAATTGTTCATTTTTACATGTAAAAAGTTTCAAATAACAATGCTATTTTATTAATTACTGGATATCATTGCAGCAGAGTTCTTGTTAGAGTTCAGTTAATGATAAAGTGCTAACTAATGAATCAATACTTTGCAGCTTTTCGATAGCACATGAATTTACTGATTTTGTTGATACTGCCTCAGTCATTAAATATGTATTTGTAATAATAAGACTAACAGTCACTGAAAATAAGCCCTACAAGCAATAAGGGCCATCTAACCTAAAACATCAGAAACAGCAGTTATTATCCACCATCTCAAATGAACACTTAATAACCTGGAACTAAATCCCTTCAGGCTCCATTTATGATATGTACACACTTCTGCTACAGTGATGAAAAATACTCTATTTTCCCAGAACTAATGACCCCTCTATTATACGTACTAGAGGACCGTGGAATGATTCTATCAACAAACTAACAGAGTGCACACATGTTTGAAAAGTTTTGTGCCTAAATCACAGGCAAATTTCAGTGCTTCCAACCTATAAAAAGCCCCTTTGGAGCCATTTCAAAATTCTGTAGCATGCGTTTGGTGAAGACAATTTCTATACATGCTTTGTTTATTTTCATTTTGGTAACCTTTGGCCACTACAGATAATGAGGAGCAATACCTAGAAGTAATTAATATGTAACACTCGACTATATTCAGACAAAATACTATTGTCCCATGGGATGTTTTATTGCTTTAATTGGTGGATGCAGTTAAAAGTATGCCTTTATCTCAAAACCTAAAGGGTTGGGTTTTTTTCAAAGGGCACCTTTGAAGAACATCTCAAAGAAGGTTCATACATATCTTACAGCTTTACTGCAGAGATTTTGACAGCACTCTGTTAATGTATCGCTACAAAGATTAAGGATGCAGAAAATAAGTATACCTTGAACTACTTTAGCTGCTATATTTATAGTTTAACTTGAGCATTGTTTTTACATACCCTGGAATCACCAGGGAACACCGCCGGTCCTGACAATAAGACTAGCATTTCTCCCAGCAAGCTGGTTTTAAAAAACACAATACTGACTAGCCCAAATACTGCTAGATTTGACCCATCATTTTCAACAAAAGCCAGTAAATTTGAGCAGCTACTCTGCCTAGTTCCATCTGTGCTATCTTTTCTTTGAGGTATTTTCTTATTTGGAATCACTGGCACTTCACTTTTAAAGGCTACTATCCTAGTGCAAATTCTTCTGGCTGACAGTCCTCAACTAGCCTTAAGAAAATCTGGTATGTCTGCTGGCAAGTAGGCAATAATAGTTCACAGGTAGGCTGCAGGACTTTTGAACAGTGGAATTTGGGGGTTTTTATGTTGTTAAGAAACAAAATCAAAATTTGAATTGGGAAAAATATGGCCTTCTAGCATGAATTCTAGTCAATTCTATTGAATTCTAGACAGGCTTCAGGAGCTTTGTTCTGGTCTGGCATGTAATTTCTACCTGTCACTGATCTCCAAGCTCTATCTCCTGGGCTGTGGAGCAATTCCTGACTTGCACATGTATATATTGCCTAACAAGAAAATTCTATTTGGACGACTTGTTTCAGAAAATTAATTTTTAATCACTGGAAACAAATAAAAATAAAAGCAATCAGTAATGCTTTTTGATGCTCCAAATTACTCCAGATTAACATGTTGATTAAAATGTAAACCAAGTTAAACACATACCTGTGAATTTTGCCTGCAGGAAACACGGTTTTTCCAGCAGCAGCATTAAATCAGTTACAGCTGAAACAATGAAAGCCTTCCACGTAGGGGACTGGAATTACAGCTAAAGATAAACTTTTAGGTTCCAAAGAGAAGTACATGCAGACATACTATCTTGAATGCTTCGGCAATTCCAATCTCAATTTTAGGAAAATGTCAGTTTGTCATACCCCATCTCCAATCTGGAGGCAACACAGTGAGTGTACTCTGTCTTTTGGTTTTTTAATATTTGGTGTTCTGAACAATTTCACCTGGCTGTTTCCCTGCTATAGGAGGAATACATCAGAGAGCAAAACCATGCTAGGGAATGTAAAACACTGATTCAGCACATCCCCAGCAATATCAGGCACACAGGTTCTAGGAAGCTGTAAATATGAAATAAAGCTGCTTACAGAGCAAAAGGTTTTGAAAGATTCTTTTGGTTTGTTTTTCATTTTTTTATGGGGGTATTTATGCAGGGTATGGGGGACTGTCAGAAGAGTAAGGACAAAGAGGACATTCAAGTCCCTGGCATAGCAAGCTGAGCTTCTGCTCCCTCAGTCTGGTAATAAGTTCTGCATTTTCCTACAGGACCTGTTTTACACCTCTGTTCTGCGTCACTGAGGGTGATTGGGGAGTAGGGCAGGGTGGGCTCCATCATCTTCTGCAAATGCTGAAGATCTGTGCAAGAAGGCCATGCGAGACGGAAGACCACCCCAGCAACTGCCTCCACAGCTGACACTCTGCTGACAGGGCTAAGAGATAAAGTGACCTGCTGGGCCCACTTTTCATAGCCTTCCCCAGTTACTTGAAGCTGCCCTTCTGTAACTGAGAGCAGCAGCAACAGACCACTAGCTCTGTGACTGGCAACATGGGTAAGGGCCCTGAGAACAGGAATTCAGAGGCACTTTGATTTTCTCATCTCTGTCACCCTGAAATGGCATTTGACTGAAGTTCCTTGAGAACTGCAGTCTGCTTTCGTGTCAGTTCCAAATTCAACCGTCTGCAGCAGCAGCACAGTCAGGGAACAAACCCCAGTCAGTGCACGAGGTAGTGTTTCTCTTCAGTGCTCCCAAGTAGCTCCATGACAAGAGAAGGCATGTCTAAGCAACAAAGAAATGGAAGATGGAAATTGAATTCAAGGCAAGATCTTTCAGTGCTAATTTTAAGTAAAATAGTCAAATTGTTAACTGCAAACATGACATTAATGCAATCCTCTGGTACCAGAGAACTCTAGCCACACTTTTCCTGGGTGAGACTTCTGCTGGGTTAGGGAAGTGGCTACCCAGGGCAAGCGACCTCGGCTGAGCACAGTGAAACATCACATGAGTCAAACTGGGAGTGGAACTGGAGCAGAGAAGAGGTATGTGCTGACCTTCGCATCCAGATTAGCTAATGCCACCCCTCGCCAGGGGCAATCTGCTGCACCCACACCAAGCAATTTCCCTGTACTCATCATAAATTCACGCACAAAAAGTATAGCTCCCTACTTCCAGCTTTATGCTGCCAAGTGAGAACACGCAACCACGGTATGTTGCCTCCATGCCTCTTTCATTCAGTGAGTCATGTGACCTGAGGATGAGCAGTCACCTTGAAGCTAACCTTTTCTGTCTGCAACTCTGGCAAGGCTTTGAAGGTTGACTGGGAAGACCTTGATTTCCAGGGATTCAAAATTCTGAGTCTTGCTCTGGCTACCTCTAGCAGCAAAGGAAATCCAGAAAATTCATAATTAATCTCCACTGATTAAGTTCTCTATCAAATCAGCAGGACTCGCAAGGAGCCCTGACTTTTAAAAATTCTCTGTTCACTGGCAGATTCTCAGAGTCCAGTATTAATGATCTCCAAGTCACACTATAAGACAGAAATACCTCTGTCAGCTAGAAGAGCAAAGGTGTCACACAAGTGAGTAAAATAATAATTCATTGTCTGTGGAGTTACTGAGAGTGGGTGAAAAGAGAAAGAGAAACAGTCATTCTCAGTAGCTTTATGTATCCTCTAGACAAAATTCAAAAGATAGTTTGAGATCCAATTTACAAGGAATTGAGATTTCAATAAAATTTGCATCAAGGGAATAAGTAAAAGCAGAAAGCTATTCAGACAGAGCTAAAAGAGAAACTGTGAAGGAGGGTACTGACAACATTTAACATTTATTTGTCTCCAAAGAGAAGCATCATCATTAAAAGATGCAGCTCTGCAATTCTCACAGGGTAAAAGAGTTAAACACAATATAGTTCTGTTCCCAAAACTCAAGAGCTTGTTGCCTTGTTAGTTAAGGATAGGCTAATAAGCACAGGTAACCAAATTCATGCTTTAATTGGCATTTTTCCCCAGCTGCCAGGAAATATACTGACATTATTTTACCTACTCCCTGAAGAAAGATTTTGTTATATTATAATACAGAACTCCAAGAGCATACATGGTATTGCTTTTTTGAGGAAATCCAAAAGAGATCCTAAAATATCATGTCAAACTGTATTTGTGAATACTGTGTATTTTAAAAAACACCCAACCCTTCTTCCTATAGCACAACTATTTGTATACCTTAGATCTTCAATACAACCAAATACAAGATATGCTTTCTGTTAAAAATTAGCTTTGTTTAGACATTATAAAAAAGTATAAATACATGTGAACAAAGTAAAAGGCTGAGCAATAATTAACCAAAATATTATCTGTGTATTTAGTATATTGAAAATAATATACCAAATATCAATATTAAATACAGCATACGATAAGCAAAAATATTTTAGCAATTATGCATATGGATTTTGCCCACTTAAGACGTCACACATTTATTCACAGCCAAATTACAAGCTAAATATAGGTGGGTTTTGATGAGTTCAAAGCAAAAGGAAAACAAAGAGTCGGGATTCCTGCATAAATACAGGGCTTTTTTCCAGTTAAAATAAGTGCACTGTGGTTTAAAAACTGCTCTATTGGTGCAACACAAGATAGAAGTTTCAATTTTGGATGTTTTCTAGGGTTCCCACAGAGATGTTTTGGCAGATTTAGTACTGCAACATCTAATTGCTGGTACTGGTTTCCTGGCTCCCAGGCTCCCAGCCCATCTAAGCATACAAGTACAATTTGGTGAACTAACCTTAGCCAAGAGTGAAGGTTTTACACTGGAATGTGAGCCCTTGACCTGGGAGAACTGAAGTACAGAGGTAATTTCCATTCTGTCATCCTGGCTAGGAAATGCAGTAACCTGCAGCAGGTAAGGAGAAATGGGCAGGTGGGGGTGGTAATGCCCAAAACTCCTGTAGCTAAATATAACATAACTGATCTGCTGGGGTCCTAAATCCTCAGGTGAAGCTGTCACAGAGAGCCAGCCTGTGCAAACCACTTTGGTCAGAATCAAGGAAAAGTCAGGATTAGTCTATGCAGTCCAGTCAGCCAATTTTCAGGTTTATTAAGACAAGTAGATTATCAAAGGAGCCAAAGCTTAGTCCTTTCAGGTTGGCAAAAGGATTAGAAAAGGAGGCAAAGGAGGAGCTAAAACTTTGAACCCTTCACCAGGAAGACACACGTAGAAATTCAATTCTCTGCCTGACAAGTATGATCATATTGGTTTGATATCATATTGAAACCAGGTAATGAACAAATATGTAACATGATAAATAGCTGGGTTTTTTGAACCTTCCTGATGCTGAAAGATTGATCCTTGTTTGTTCATGGAAGTTATCTGCTTTATACCGCCTCTTAACAAGCTTGTTTTTGCTCCAGATTAAACAAAGACTAGTAAACGGGAACAGAGGGAAGAGTGTCACAGCTCTTGAAAAACAATCTGTCTTACCTTATATTGCTAATTTGGGGTGGAGAAAATGATGTGGTTCAATTTACAATTAGGATTCCTCTATAATGATGCCTTTCCTTCACAGCTCTTACATAGGACATATACCTTTTACAGAAACCTAAAAATATTTCACAGTACAGTTCTGGTGTTGTTGTCACTTGTTCTGACAGATTGATCAAAACAAATACAGGGAGCACAAAAAGGCAGTGAGGTTTCCTGACCAAACACAATTTGAAGGGCATGGTAAAGGAGCAGCTGACAAAAAGGGAAGTCTTTCTACACTGCAGTTAATGTTCAGAAAAGTTCTTTAGTATGTGCTTATAAATGGTTCTTCACGATAAGACAATGTATATTTATGTGTTTGGTTTGCATACAGACATTACCACATCCCATCAAAACAAAAAATATTCCTTGAATATAGGTGTCCTGAGTTACAGTGTATTCTATTACCATGAGCTGTTGCGACCAGGTGTAGCGATGTTCCTTGCCTCCTCCCTCAGGACTATCTCCTGTTAATGGGCCCATCAGTGCCTTGCCCCATGACTCATAGATAACTCCCTCTGGACTATTTCCTGTTAATGGGCCCATCAGTGCCTTGCCCCATGACTCACCATCCCATTGTGAGATGCTCCACCCAGGGGGAAGGAGCTAAGCATTCCCACCTGGATAAAATCTGGGGCCTGGAACAGCAGAGGCAGACTTACCTACTGGGATCCCAGAGGACGAGACCTACACCACTGGACTTTGTGAGGAAGACCAGACCCTTCAACAGAACCATCACTCCAGAAGGGCTGCAGTCACCACCTAATTGGACTGATTGTCAGGGGTCAGGTTTGTGCTCTGACCTTGTCAGTGGGTTGTTCTTTTTTTGGTTTTTTTGTGCTATTGCATTTATTTTATTTTTCCAATTGAATTGTATTTCTGACTTGGAGTCTCTCACTAGTTTGCTTTCAAACTAGCGCAATAGGATAAAGTTCTCTGTATTCCAGGTAAATTTTCAGTGAAGTCAAGTCTTGTGGATTTACTGCAAACATGAAACTAACTCTACACAATGACGAAACCAACTCTACACAATGACGAAACCTTTTAATTAACACTATGTCTTGTTTTGTCTCGCCAGATTTCAGCAAGTTTAGCTTAATAACCCCCACTTTTGCCCTTCAGGAATTTTGGTTGCAACTTCTATTAACCATGCCAAACTCCCTTAGGAAATGGAGTTAAATATTTTTTTCTACATTATAAGTTAACTAAAAATGTATTTTACCTTCAAATTTACAAATTTTGGGGAGAATGGAGGATGAACTGTTGCCTAGAATGACAGGTAGAATGTCTAAAAATAGCACCCATTAACTAAGAAATCACCAAGACATTATTTTGACTTTACCAAAGGTTTGCTGTGCAAGATTGACTGAATAAAAATAAGGATCCATGTGAAACACATATAACACCAGTAACACAACAAGCTTGCAGTCATAACACTACTGCTGCTTGGCAGATCAAGTTTTCTGGAATGAGATGTCCCAGTCTTCTGAACTGTGAGTTACTATACTCGGCACATGGAATAACCACACTGAGTCACCAAATTTGCTTTATGTAAAGTGAAGAACACGCGCTTATTTTCTTGGCTAAACTACATCTAGAGACCATTCAGAACCACAAAGCTCTGCTGTTCCTTGTATCACAAGAGATGACAATGGATGCATGGAAGATTAGTGCTACAAAGTAAAATCTCAGCTTTTATCAATTTAATGAAGCTTTGCCATTGTGTGAAGTGTTGCTAGGATTTCTCACCAGCTTTATTCTTCAGCCAAAGAATGGCAGTGAATTGGAGTCAGCTCAGCTTTAAGGGCAACCACATCGTCGTGCTCAGAATATTTTACCATTATTGTGCATTTAGGTAAATACAGACTCATAATTACTTCTTGTACTCCCCTGTAAGCTGATCTCTTTCAACTCTATTTTTTTTCCTTTTTCTCTCACTGGCAGTAGCTTGTCTAAGGGCCAGAAGAATCACTGCTTTGTGGAATCAAACTCCAGAATATCACAGGCAGCAGAGCTGTCTCCAGGCCAGGCACTCCAGACATCCTGGGCAAAGACTGTAGTTGCTTTGGGAATAACGGGAGAAAACAAAATAAAATTGCCATAACGTATTTCACCGAATTTTATAAACAAACTATTTCAGAAATTTCTTTCTCTTCCTCCTCTGCTATTTCCCTAGTTTTCGCCCTTGAACATATAATTTATAAACACAGAAAATTTTTGTATGATGTCTAAAAAACAGAATTGCAAATCAATTTTTCATTATTTGCACAGACTCCTTGGCTTTTGCAGGAGTTCAGACTCAAACAGCATAACAGTTACAGAAATTGTTGGAGTGCCACCTACTGGAAATAGATGTACAAATGAAAAAAAACCTTGGTTAACGGCATAAAATAATTATTTATTACCCAAATGCTGGTTTAACTATATCAAGTTAAGAGGCTTTAAAATGCTTATAATTCATGGTCCATTCATAATTATGGTTAAATTTAGATCAGCTTGTAACACCAAAAATAACCAAGCCTCTCTAAGGAGCAAAACACTAGAAAGTGGCAAAGATTTATAGCCCTGAACCATAAAACAGCAAATATCAGAGCAGATGTGCTAGAATAATCACCTGCTTAAAACCTGACTCACTCTACTAAGCTGTATATGCATGGTTGGTGTAAATAGTTTCATATCAGATCCTGGTTTTCACTCTGCAGATATAGATGTAATCTTTAGGCTCACACAATTCAGACTCTCTGGTTTAGACTCTGAATGTAAATTATTAATTTCCACTATGGAAAACTGTCAGCTTGGGATAAAACAGTCCTGACCTCCCACAGAAGACATAAAAATCAGACTGGAACAGTAAGAGCAGTTTTAATAAAATTATTTTCAGCTGTCATTTCTGTTCAGAAGACACTCAGGCAATGGCATAACTGACTTCTCTGTCTCCCATGAACAGATAAATTTATGGAGTTTTCCTCACTGTTTTTCCAGCTATATCTTCAGCTTTTCTATTAAATGAAAGTGTGCTGATTTACTCTTAAAATTGAAAGAAGCTACTCAAATACAGAAAGCAACTGATAATTGGACCCAGTTTTGAACCTTGAACTTGTTCCTTGAGCTGTCTGCCCTCACTCCCTCCTTATCACCCAGCAAGCAGCAGACTGGGAAGGCCATTGCCTGAAGAGCATCGCTACTGAAATCCTAACGCATCTGTTTCATTTCCTCGTCTTCGCTACTGCAGCTTCCTCCTCTGTGGCTTTATGAGCTCTCACACTAAAAGAAGCAAAGTGTTGCCCAGCTCTTTTCTGTCCAAACATCTCAGCCTTGATCTCAGAGTCACACTATTCCTCTTACAAGTCCTTCTGTTAATTAGCACTGACCCCTGACCAGCTCATGACAGCTTCTGTAGCAGCCTTTTTCATGGTTATGATTAAGAGAGCTACATAAACACAGAGTGGTAGCTTTTGTAGATTGCTCTAGGAAAAAAAAAAAAAACAGAACAAACTGCAGTTAATTATACATGTTAGCACAGAGTAGAAAAAGAAATTAAAGAGTGACATGGCACAAAAATAAAGTAAAGCAGAATACACTGAGTATGGGTTCTTTCATACACTCAGTCCTCAGAATCATTCCAGCAGACAGAATTTCATTTTGCTTAGTTGTCCACAGTGGTCTAAAATTTTCAATTCAAATTTTGGACTAAGTAGGATTTCATAATGTGTTTACAAAAATGGCATATGGAAATGAATTACTAAAATACATGTTCTTTACTCTTGCAATAAAGGCTAAAAACACCTTTTCCATTCATGCTGTTTATAAACCAATTTATATACTGACAGGATCTCTTTCAAAATCAGTTCCTACTCTGTCTCACCTTCATTTCTAGCAGATGTCTGATACATATTTTCATTCTTTACAACCATTTCTTCTTTTCCTGGTAGCTTACATCATTCTATGAGTGAACACATTTTTATTCCTTCGTTTTATCTCTTCCTCCAGATCCCACAGAGTATGCTCCAGGCTTCTCTGTGGTTTATAAAAGACTTTTTCTCCTATAGCTTTCTCTTGAAACTTCAATCACTCTCTGCTTCCTCTTGAGGCATGCCCTCAACATGTAGCTTCTCTCCTTTAACAATCTTATTTTATTCTTCTGGGGACATATTTACAACAAAAGTTTAGGGGCATCAGAAGCAGCATTTCTTTGGTGCAACAGCTGTAGACCCACATGGTTTAATTATGACATGTCTCCTATGCCCACTGTAGTATCTGCACTTATGTTGCTTACTAAGAAGAAGGAAATGTGAGGAGAATAACAACACAGCAAAACTCTCAGGCTGAAATCACCAGGCCTGCTTCAGGTTTTGTGCCATATTTCCAACTTAAATGACTACGCCATAAGCATTTTAGGTGAGAACTAGTAAGGGTAAGCACAGCAGCAATTCTCTGGTGTTAACAAAAGTCTTGGAAGTCTTATCTGTGACCAGATTTTTGTGAGTACAGATCCTAGGCTCCTCCTAGTCTTCTATTTCCTTCCAACAGAATTTTTTCTTTGCAAATCTAGCCATAGGTGTAGATGAACCTGGGTTTGTTCCCCACTTGGTGTCTTTCAGACTGGCAGTAAAGACCTAGCCATGAGGTCACATTATTCTAAATACACATATACTTAAAGCCCAGTTTTAGGAGATTTCTAAAGTATTTGGTGAGGGAAGGGAAAAGAGTCTGCTGATTTTCTTTCTGCTGAACTGTGTGAAATGTAAGTTAGGTGAAGCTGATCTCTGTGTTGTTTAGATACCAGGACTCACACAAATGGGAAAAGAAAATTGAATATTTTAAATTTTAGCCATACTCTGGAAGAAATTACAATTTCAACATGATCTTCAATTGTAGATAGCATATTCCAACCACCGCTGACCATCTTCTCAGAAGATTTTCTGAATGTGTTTTGGAGTAGTACAGAAACAGGAGTTCAGCTGTGCCTATCAGCTAAAAGCAGCTAAGGTAGATTTAGGAGTTCTGTTGGCTAGGTTATACAATAATTCTGTACAGGTGACATGGCAACTGCAGATAGAAACTAAATTAATGAACATATTTTTTGTAAGAAATTAACATAGCTGAATGAAAACAACAAATAAATATGCAAGTATCTTTAGTCTCACCAGCCTCTAAAAAAAAAACAAAAAAAGAAAAACCCAAAAAAGCCCCAAACCCAAAAAACAAAGAACAACACACACATCAAAAAAACACACCAAAAAACCTAAGCTAAAAAAGCTACTGTAAGTCCTAAAGGCTTCTTCAGTCGTTTCAGGATACCAATGTCCATTCAATTTAACATGAATAGGCATACTAAATGAATGAGGGGATTTATAATTTCCACACTATGGATCTCTCCCCTGTGATATAAGTATCTGTAAAAAGCTCCCGTGAGGTACAGCAAAAGACGCCTTTAACCTTTGCATACATCATTTCAGATCAGCTTAGCATCATTTTTCTGAGAATGAAACCATATGTCACCTAATGGCTCAGGGGACACGCTGGCATATGGAGCCTTTCATGCTTTAACTGCCAGCTTGAATCCAGCCCAGGTCCATAACAACCAGCACTGCCGTGTCTGGAGGCTGTTGGGTAATCTCTGTGAAATGAGTTGGCCATCTCAGATCAGATCCTACAGCAAAGTTGTCCACCAGAACGTGACCACTGCAGATGGCTCAAACTTGCCCTTCTGTCAGCAGTGTCAGCAAGTCAGCCAAAGATTAAATGAGCATTGTACATACATGAGCTTTCACTTTGCAGGAATCAGTCTCCCAAGCCAGGGAATAGAGAGTGGACATGCAGGGCACTGCCTTGGAGGAGAACCTTCAGAATTCCTCAGCCAGCCACCTCTAGCTCCTTTGAATTAGTTTTGCAACACCCTCTCCAAGCTCTTCCTTCATGCAGATGTAACCCATTAGATAGATCAGCTTTTACCACCTGCATTAATGTTCCACACATGATGGTAGGTCTTTGAGTAATGATAACTCTACTGTCTAAACTGAGGATTCAGATCTGTGAGAAATCTTTTGAAAAAAGAGAATGCAGAATTAAACAATTAAATGATGACAAGAGGCTAAAACATGCAATAATTTTATGAAAGGAAATAATCTTTATGAGAAAAATACTATATGGTAACAAACAGCTTTCTTTGAAATGCATCCAATAAAATAAAATAATTAAATAATGATATTAACACATTAAAGTACAATGTGATATTGTGTGTACAATGTGCGTGTACAATGAAGTACAATTTAGATATTGAAGTACAGAATACTGAAACAGAAATCTGAAAGCCTCCTAGGAAAATATTACCAGGGAGAGTGTTCATAATTTTCAACAGAAGGGATTTTTATCAGTATGAAATGTCAGTTTTCTCTTTGCAGTACTGAAAATATTATGTGTCTATATTATTGGTTCTCAGTTAGGCTTCAAAAAGTATCATTCTGGTTTTATTTCCTACTGGAAAATCCACGAAGAGAGACATTTCAATGCATAGCATGACACGGATGTACAGCTGGGAAATGAAGCCAGGCAAATTAATTGATAATGCAGTTCTTTATGCACTCTGTGGGAGCTGTATCGCAAAGGGGGCTTTAGGTGTTTACAAATAAAACAGAAAGTGGGAGGTGATTTTAAGAACAGGATTATTACTGATCAGATTCTATTCCACATATTGCCAGGTAACCAATTTACATGACAGCATTAGTGTTAACAAGTAGTTAGCTCATTGATATAACAACTCATGTATACCTATTTCCCTTTTTTTTTTTTTCTGCTTTTGCAAATTATATTGTTATTTTAGAAAAGGCACCTATCTTGTCAAGCACTGAAAAAGACACTCGCGTTGAAGATAACACTCCTCTTCATCACTATAGTAACTCGGCTGCTAATCTGTATCTCAGCTCTTCAGTCTGTGTCACTCTTGACTCAATTCTCTTAGTGTCTCCACAATCCCGGTCTCCCAGAATATCTTTCTGCACCAATCTTACGCTTTTAAGTCTCATAAGCTGTAGCAAAGATGCCTGGTTGGGGGGTACCATTGCTGGTGTAACTGTGTGTGAAAAGGTTTCAAATGAGCCGATAAACCCCCTGTAATACACTGACTGCTGCGACCCAAGCAGTGAGCTGAGCAAGCACTACCGCAGAAGATAATGAAATGACTGGTGAGAGCTGTGTGCAGTGCAGGGGGCCTGCACACCCTATTCCATGGCGGTGAGTCGTGGGAAAACAAAGTGCTGTGGAGGGATGATATTCTAAAACCGCAGTACACAGCCCTTTCCGAAAAACCTTTGTCTAATTCCCACCTCTTATTTCTTGAGGTACTCGATGCCTCACTGAATCTTGTCTTCTCTCTTAAACACGACCCAGCTATTTGAGAATTCATATCCAGCTACAGAATAGAAGTTGATCTGATAAACATCAGCCTTTGTTACAAACTCAAGTCATGTTTGCTTCTAAAGTATTTGATTTCAGATTACTTATACAACTATATGTTCATGTAATATGTATTACATTTACTTTTTCCTTTTCAAATGTCTTGTCTTGTATTTCTATTAAATATGGAGCTCAGAGTTTTAAAAGTTTTTGCAAATGGAGTACAGACTATGGTTTCTTCCACTTCTATTTGCATTATCCTGATAACAAGGTGTTCTCCTCTTGGTTACAGAGGGCAGTTTAAAGCATATGTGCATGGATTAATCTAAGACTCAGTAAAAGAAGATTAATAACAATATGTCCATTTATTATTATCCCACAATATGGAATTTAAACAAAAGAGTACTTTTTAACACCAAGTTGGGTTGAGCACAATAAGAGTACACATTTTTCCACAGGTGCAGTAGTGGTGATGAAACATGAAAACCAGACATTTGTCTCAGTAGGCTAAAGAGCCTGTATGAACATCAGAAACAGAAGATGTATGATGTAATCAATTTTGGCATGAATGGCTGGGAGTTTTCAGCCAGATAAAGGAAAAAACAATCAACATAGAGGCTAACACATGGGTTGTATCTCTTCTGTGTTTGACTCTCTTCTTTTGTACTTTATAATTTTAAAAAAATCCCAGCAGTTAGGTAAATGGTAGATAAAATGCACATATCTATCTTTAATTAAATAATTCACTGAACAGAAAAAGAACAGCATGCCATCCCTTCTTCAAAGATGGGATGGTTAAGTATGCAGGTTAACTCCTCATTAATGGCCAGGCTCAAGTACAATTTGTGCTTGGGGTATCTTTTCTCTGACAGGAATCTTACTACATCATGACATAACATACCTATCCCTTTTTCTAAACCTTTAGCAGGAGCACTGGTTTTTTATTTCCCTTGGATTAGGAAAATTCAACCATTTAACTCACATTTTAAATCTTTCTCACATGAGATCCACACACAGGCAGTAAAGAGTGGTGGAAGAGAACTTGGGAAGATATCCTGAGTAAAATCAGACAGATGGATGAGCCTAACTGCTCAGCTACCTAACTGCTTGGCTGGGGACTTAATGACTTGCTAAGAAGGTCCCTATGGGACAGCAAGCTTGAGTGAGCAGAATGCCCTGACAGTAACTAGGCCAAGAGCGTCCTGGACTGTGTCAGTCAGAGGTAACTCAACAGCTTGGGGACTGCCATTATTCCTCGCTGCGCTTGTCAGGCCACATCTGGTATACTTCACCCTGTTTTTCAGCCCAGGAAGAACACTGAAGAACGGGGGAGGGCCCAACAAAGATCCACCAAGTTGATAAGAGGACTGATGAATGCGATATACAAAAAAAAAGTTGAAGAAATGTGATTTGCTCAGCCTAGAGATGGGAGAGCTCAGCAGAGACCTTATGACAGTATTCCAGTGGCTAACAGGCAGATGCAGAGAAGGTGAAGTCACTCTCTGCACAGGAATTCACAGGTGCCAGAAGACAGAAGATACACAAATTGCTTCGGGGGAAATTCCATCTGGATATAGCAAAAACAATACTTCACGCGAGGACACAGTCCTGGGCAACCTGTTTGAGCAAGGGCATTGGCCAGATGACCTCCAGAAGTCCCATCTGGCCTCAACTGTTTTTTGATTCTGTGTCAACTAAGTCATGGAAGTGGTGGAATCTTGCTGGAGGCACTGAAGACTCAGCTTGACATAGCCCTGCATAAACTAATCCAGGGCCTCATTTTCAACAGAAAGCTGGACAAGGTGGTTTCCAAGGGTTCCTTTCAAAGTAAACTTTTCTGTAATTTCTATAATATGTAATGTAGCATATTTATTTACTTCTAATTTTAATTTCCTTGCAACCAGATTAGAACAAAAGAACAACCAAAGAAAGTTATCTGAAGCAGAAATTTCGGGGACAAAAAGCATAATAAACCAGTGGGTTTGGAGCTGTTCAGATCTATTATTCCTGCGCAGTTCAGCACGGACCTGTGTCTACTCAGCTGCTACCCTGCATCACTATAGTCCGGAGGCTCCTTTTTCTGCTACAGGCTAGACAACCAAACCAGATAGCAGATTGCTGCCATCACAGAGATTGTGGCCAAAGTTTAGTCAGAATAGAAATAAGAATATCAGTTATGTTCAAACTTTTAAATTTTAAACTATAAATCTGCATTGAAAAATTTAGACATATCGGTGTATTTCAAAATCACTTTAAGTGCCCCCAAAAGTGCAAAAAATAGTATCTACCCATTCAGACTTTCCAAGCTGTAAGGACTACATCCTTTTTTGAATAGGCACCCATTTAATTTTTGAAAGGCAAGTTTTGTACTGATTGCTAGAGAGGGCAACATCTAATGTGGCAGTGCTTCTGAGTAAAGAGTGAGCATACTCATTGCTTTCTGGCAGTTTTAAAAGGATGCTAGGACAGGATACATGCCTATTAATTTGTTTAGAATGCAATATCTGTTTAGAATGCAACCCTTGGGCAAAAACAAAGAGAATCTGCTACATTTTTGAAAATGATTACAGACTCTACATTTTTAAAAGGTTTTTATCAGTGCACAGCATTTCTTTCCTTCACCTCAAGGCTTTTTCCATTAAGAAACACCCTTTTCTAGTATAAAGTTGCCTATTTCCAGTACTTGCATTACCTCACCTGTTAGTGAGGTACTTGATTCTCCTCTTTGACTGACCCTGAACTCAGTGTTGCATCCTTTCCCACATAGCTATATGCTTTCCTTCCTGTGATGACTAGTACCACACAGGCTGTTTTTCTTAGATTTCAAGTTTCCAGTCTGAGGAATAATCAAAAGAAATCACAGTTCTAACATGATTTAGCATAAAGAGCTCAGAACTAGGTACAGTGCAACCCAGACAGTTTATTTTCTCTCTCCTCTCTGCTATTACATCCAAATATCCACTCTCATTTATTTTGTTGCTTCCATAATTTTGTTATTCATCACACTTTCTGTTAAGTTTTCCAGACTAAAGATAAACCCATATTAAACATTATTTGCTGAGAATACTAACAGCTTGAAATACACCACTGATGTATACAGCTTGTTCCATCATTCTAAGTATGCCATAGATCAAGCTATCTACCTGTGATGGTGAGCATATTAAATCACTTGAAGTTCCATTTGCATGATCATCTTTCCAAACACTCTTGCTGTGATGCTGACTCAAGCACTTTGAAAGGCTCACTCGAAATTACTGTTTAAAAAAAAAAAGCTAACATTGTCTCACTGAGTATGCAGGAAATTAAATGTGTTAGCACTTATCCATTTCAAATTAGATTCAGCACATAACTGTCTAACGTGAGAGCACCTAGCTATAGTTTACATTTGTCTCTCCAGTAAGCTTTTTAATCAAAAGTAATGTAGTGTTAAGCATATTGAAAAGCCTTTCATTAGCCATCGATGGGACTTGATTTATTCATATGCTGTGCGACATATGTTGCTGATGCTGTCATCTACCAAATCTCCAATTTTAAATAAGTCTTTCATTTTTGGGTAGATATTTATGCAAAGGAGAGGTGTTCAGTCCTTGGATCATCTTCATGGCCCTCCTCTGGACCCACTCCCACAGGTCCATGCCCTTCCTGTGCTGAGGACCCCAAAGCTGGATGCAGTGTTCCAGGTGGGGTCTCACCAGAGCAGAGCAGAGGGGCAGAATCCCCTCCCTGGCCCTGCTGCCCACGCTGCTTTGGATGCAGCCCAGGATACAATTGGATTTCTGGGCAGCAGGCTCACAGTGATGGTTCATGTAGAGTTTCTCATCAATAAAAACCCCCAGGTCCTTCTCCCAGGGCTCTCACAACACTTGTCCTTGTTGAATTTCATGAGATTTGCAGAGACCCACCTATCAAGCCTGTGAAGGTCCCTCTGGATTGCATCCCTTCCCTCCAGTATCATGAGACTGCAACAAAGAGCTTGGTGTCTTCAGCAAAATTGCTGGAGCTGCACTCAATCCCACTGTCCATGTCACTGACAAAGATGGTAAACAGGAGTTATGTACAGGCATTTCTGAGAGTTCCCAGGTACTACTCCTTATCAGTGTGCGCTTTTCGAGAAGTCCCTCTTAGCTTCCTTGTATTTCAGTTACCTGCCCTCAGAGTGAAAAAAAACCAAACAAAATACCCCAAACAAACAATCAAAAAGCCACAAAGAAACAAACAAAACCCAACCCAAGCTCATTTTGCCTAGTTAGGTTTAAGTCCTTCAGAACAAGTTTCTCAGATAGTACGGCTGAAACCATACTACTGGGTGTCTATTGAGGGAGGTAAGAATATTGTTTTAACTTCACTGAAGTCAAAATTTCAACTTCAATTTATACAGCAAAAAACAAGCAGGGTCACTTTAGGCTTGTATGACCCAAAGAATGTCAGGAAATGAGAATCATATTGCCAGTGTCATAGCAATATGCAAATCACTTGTGCTACTAGTCAGATAGAAGCGTGGATAAATAGGCATTTTCCATTGGTGGCTCAGATAATTCCACAAGCCCACGTGTTACCTTACACATTTATATTACCAAAAGATATATTTTTGAAATGCTGATGAGAAAGTGCTGAGTGCTTTCAGCAAATTGAAAATTAAGGTGCTTCAAGACACTACAAAATTCCTAGGTATTTTCTAAAGGCAGACTACAATGAGGCAAGGCAGCCACATTGTGTGAAGAGTTTCTTACTTGACTAAAGTAATTACAGCACATTCAACACCATGCCAGAATGAAATCTTTAAAGATGCATGCTTGGAGCTCACAGGTTAAGTTATACATGGAAGCAAGTATTTTGGATTTCCTCAGCAATGTGCATTTTTACAGAGCTGCCTTTATTATAGGAAAACCGGTGACCACGCACAGTAAGAACTGTTCAGATGCTCTAGTGGTGAAAACTAGCTGGCTCTTATCAGTTCAGGAGATCAGGAGGGTAAAAGGAGAGACAAGCAGCCCACCAGCACAGAAAGTGCATTTCCATACATCCTGAGGAATCCAATACAGGTAAACATCCATCTCCCAAAATAGTTGCATCATTGCTAAAATACTTATCATTTCATGTGTGGCAGAGGATACAGTTCAGCCTCATTTCCTCAGTACTGACCTTGTGTGTCCTCAAAAGTTTAAGTTGAGGAAGAGAAACTGAATTCTTTTACTCTGTTTTTACCACCACCACCACTACAAAGGATGAAAACTTGCTTTTACATACTCTTGCTGTGTGCCCATATCTCAGTCTGTTTCTGCCAGTCTCTTTCCCTTTGGCAATATTTGAACTTTATGTTCAATTTCAGCCAAATAAGACAAAGGGGTCTCAAAGGAAGTTTCTTGGAAATAGGCAGACAGGGAAAGGAGAGAGGCCGCATTAGCGACCCAAAGATGGAGAGGCTAAGGCATACATTCTGACATTATTAATCACCTGAGATACCCCCAGAAAGAGAAACTTGTTGTTCCCCAGCAGTCTCTGAATATTCCAACTGCCAGCCAAGATTAGATTGGAGCTCATACCTATTAGACCCCATAAGGCACAGTCATCCACTGGGAACCTGGTCTTAATAGCATTGTAGTTTCTGGAGGAACTGTTTTTCTCTCCCTCTCCCTCACAGTCCTGCTCCCTCGTCTTTCATTGTCTCACAAATGAGCTTCATTTTTTGTGTGTCTGTGATAAACTGTTAAAAATCTGCTAAAACAGCCTCCTTTTGTATCACCCTGATTCCACTTTGCTTCCGTGGTGAAATGCAGCCTCTGAGCCCTTCTGCCCCCCATATATTACTTCACCCAGCCCCTGGGACCAACAGCCTCTGCTTATCCATTACTTCATGCAAAGAAGGAAGGCACCAGAGCCCAGCAGTAATAAAGGAGCAAGGATTACCTTCTATGCAGGCTGAAAGGGAGCTTTCCCTGTCTTTCAGCACCAGGCAAGTATTCTCTGACTATCTCTTTTGACAAGAGAACTTCCTCCCTGCTCACTTCTCTGCCCCAGAAAGACATCCCTAATCTGTAGGTGGTTTACAATTTACATGTATGAGTCAAGATGCTCTCAAAAGCAATCTTCAACTATGTTGAGCAGAGAAAGTGATATAAAGACAGGAACAATTAATTTGCAATGACTCCTCTAAAAAAGGGTATTATTTGAATTATGAATGGACATAATTACTTGTAGTTGCTATACAGAGTCATCTGTCTCAGTAAAATAATACTGTCTGATCAAAGAAATTTTATGATATGGAATGTGTCGGGAAAAATAACATCTATTTTACAAAGCAATTCTATTTTTGCACGTTAATCTAGCAACGTTAAAACAACGCACAATTATTTTACTTTAAGCAAAATAATCAAAAAATATTTAATTAAATCAAGGTTTTGTCATATGGAACTTTTAAATATTTTATTCCACCAGCAAAATCTGCTGATGCACGTGGAAGACCTCTGTCTCTAAAGCAGATGGAAACAGATTCTGGATACACATTGCCATCTTGTGGAGCCCTCCCTGACAGAGCATGCTGCAAAGACCTGAAGGTTTGCTATACTTGAGAACCACTCCATTAGGAGCTGGTATGGATGTTTAATATAAAAAGAGTTTTCTGAGATGCATGAGCAGCAGAGATTCTTATACGCAGGATGCACTGCCTGATAGAATGTTAGAGTTCAGGCCCACTGAATCTCTGTTGGGATATCTTAGTTGGAAAGTAAGACAAAAAACCTTTTACTCTTAAAGCACTACTTCAAATCAGAAGTAAAATAAATAAATATACTTGTCTCTTCCATTTTACAAGAAGTATATAACTGCTGAAGTCCTCTGTTTCACATTTAAGACCACACTCAACAAGCAAGGTGACTGAACATTTATTGTGTTCAGAGTGGTGCATCCTCTATGGCAGGTTTGAAGAAGAACAGTGGGACAATGGGGGAAAATCTGAAGCTCTCCTACTTAAGAACTAGCAGTTTGTAGACACGGACATACAATTTTGTTTGCTCGGCGAGTTTCCAAACATGACATTTCTTTCAAAAAATGAGATATTTAGCAACAAGCTTGGATGAGTCAGGGAGTTCTTTGTGGAGTGATCAATCAATACTAAATAAAGCAAGCCACAGAAATATGAGTCATATCACCACAATACTGAGGAAATAAAAAATTGAGCCCTCTGGCTCTTACTCCTTCTGTAGCCTTTTGTTTGCTTGGTCTCTGTTTATTCTCATCATTAAGAGTAATTTCCAGCTATTGCACTTCAATTTTAGTTTCTTTGGGTTTTTTTCTGTAGAGTCAACTGACAGATTAAGGAATGTTTTGTCCTCCTGATACAGTAGTAAACAACCTCCAAACTGCAAACTCGCAATTTTTTTTCTCCTGAGTCAACTGGTGTCAGCCCTAAAGCCTTTTAACTGTGATATTAACAAAGTCTAGTACACTCTCTAGCAATATTACTATTAAATTTATCAATTGGGACAGCTGGTAAGCTACAGCTGTGCCAAAGACAGGCACGGTGCAAGAGACTGCATGTTCTTCTGCACTCATTTTCTGATGAAGGCTATCCTCACAGAGGTTTCATAATACTTGAATCAACACTTTGCTGAAAAGCTGACGAAAGCTTTTAATGAAAAGCTTTGATGAACCCCAAAAACAATGACATTGATGGACAGCCACTCTGTGGTCAACACAACTAAGATGAGTGGTAGGAGGAAAATCATCATCACCACATGGAAACGAGACAAATGAATTGCTCAGGAGATAGCATGGTTTGGCTGAGCAAGAAGATGAGGCTGCAGTGTGAAAAGAAAGGGGCAAATATAAAACCACTGCACCTCAAAAGATAGCTTTGGGGCCACTCAGTGATACCTTCAAGGTTAGGCAAAGATGAAGACACACACTTTTAATCAGTGCAACACAGAGTATGCACTGCTCAACCTTGAGATTAAACAGATTAATTGGTGGTTGTGGTCTTTTTCATAGATTATCACCAGTGAAAAGGATAAAAACAGTCATTCTTTGCTGCAAGGTGATGTCATCAGAGGTGTCAGGAAGGGAAGTTCCAGGTGTGTACAGCAGTATACTGGTAAAAACAACAACATGAGTATCACTGTTCAGTAAGAAAAAGGAACACAGATTTGGACTGACATGAAGTTGTACTTGAGCAATGGCTGTGAAGAAGAGTTTGCAGGCTGCATTTAACACCACCTACTATCAATAAGTTCTTACTGAGTGTTTATTCAGTTGCTTTCATATAAGTAGAAAGAATAGGAATCATAAACAGAGATGCCAGGAGCACATGCTAGTAGTTACATGTTCTTGATATATCAAGCGTATCTAAATTTCAGCAAACTTCTAGGCAAAACTACACCCAGTGATTGCAGTTCTGTACAGATCAACTACGTCTTGCTATATACTTCTATTAATTTAGTGCTTTACAATCAAATTTTTATTACAGAGTTTTTCCTCAATTTTTTCCCCAAGGAGGAAGTCATATAACTTTTTTTTTCCTTATATACCTTCTTTAAAATAATCATTGCTACCAAGCAGGATGGGTCCAATGAAATTAGGAAAAAATGTAAGCAGGACAGGTCCAATGAAATTAGGAAAAAATGTTCAGAATTCCAGTCACAGACTGGGTTGGCAGATAAGATCAATCAACAACTTACATTATGAACTGAGCAGGTTCGTTACCAGCCTGCTGGTAACTGGTAATGATTACTAGCATCACTGAAAGACTAGATATACTGTCACATAATGTCAGTGATTCAGAATAAAGTGTTACAAATGTCAATTCCTATCAACTGTGGTGGCAAAGGTTAGAAAAATATCTTAGGTTATTTTTCCAGTTGCTGCATAAAGGTGATTCAATATATTTCCCTAATTCCAAAAGTTGTAACTAAAAAGAATACACCTTTGGCACATTCAAAAAGCACCTCTTGCAACCACCATACATTATACTCAGACAGCGAACTAGTTAAGAATGACAGTTGGCACAAAAGTTTTCTCTCTAATTACAGTTAGTTCAGAAATGGTCTGTGATTCTAAACACTATGAACCACGAAGTAGAGAATCTTACCTCATAGATGCTTTACTAGCATAATTTCTGCTGACAGTAGACATACAGGAACAAACAAAAATCATTTAACCCAGTAACATTCTTGTGCATCTGCTTCCTTTGAATATAGCTCAGTATAAAATTAACCCTGAAACTTCCATAGCTAGAAGAACAATCATATTGATGCTGTGTAACATAGACTAAGCAAATTAGAAAGAGCAACCAGAACCACATAACTCAGGATAAATAAAAACCAAAAACAATTTATCAGACTACATGTCACACGTCTGTAAGCAGTGGTATGTTCTGTCACCTGAGAACTAGGTTTGATTTCTAGCACTCAGCAAGGATATATAGAAGACTATACACAGTCAGAGGTGATCCTGTAGTTTTCAAGACAAAGTACATTGATACATAAGCATACAAAACCTTTACCTAGAACCCAGCACTATAGCCAAGAAAATCTGAGAATATGTAAGGCTTTGACCTGGAGGACAAGAAAAGGCCTTGAAGGGAGTAGGTACTTGTACAAGATAGAGACCAGGAAGCTCTGCCAAAAGCAGAAGAGGCTGGAATTCCTTTCTTTTCTTTCTTTATTTCTTCCTAAGGAGAGAATCACATAAGTCTTTCAAAACAGCAAATTGAATTGAGACTGTAGGCCAATTTAAACACAGACCATCAACCAATCACAGCAGCCAGAAACAGTGGGCCCCATATCTGCCTTCCACAACAGTGGTGTAAAGAGATTATCTCTGTTTTTAAAAGAATGTAATTTATCCAGATTTTTAACATTATAACCAATGGCAGATTTGGCCCAGCTTGCTCAGTGGCCACCAGGGCTCACAATACAATGCAACAATGCACAGATGTGCAGTGAAGTTTGAAAAACATGTTCTGTCTTTTTACAAAGTGTGTACAATGAATATTAAACAACCCCCTGTAGTTCACACTGCCACTCGCCCAGATTCAGCATTACAATCCCCATTATATACTGCACTTTGTGGAATGTTAATGACTATTTAAACTAATTCAGAGTGGATGTGTAAATAGTCAGGGCAGTGACAGGGATACAGCATATTATAAGTGCAAACTGTACTGTAGCTTTATGTATTCCTTTTCCTTCTTCTTTATTCCATGAAGACTTTTTCTTTCCAAATTTGACTATTTTTGATATCCTTGGAGGACAGAAAATGAGGTTTCCACATCAAAATGGTTAAGATAGCCATAGGCCAATTTTGATTTAGGTAAAAGGAAAAGCTGTGAATGTACTAGAATACCATGTCAAAGGCTGGGGAGATCAATTGAATCATAAAGGAAATGGATAGGAAGATTCATTAAGAGCACGGTATATGGAAATTCCCTGTAAGCCACAAGGCTTTGTAACCTCATATTTGCGCTCTAAATATATTTGCGTCAGATTTCAAAAAATTACAGGACTGAAGTATCAGGAAGCTTTAGCTAGGCAATAGGAAGCAAAGTGATGTAAACCACCAATTATTTACATAACTGGAAAGACCTCATGCATGATGTATGATCTGCATTAGCATATATCGCTTTTCCTTCCGTATTCTGAAAAATGCCCCAGCTAATACATCAATCGGAAGTAGAGTCTGAGGACTTCATTTTCTGGAGCTCACTACAGCTTCCATTTATTAACTCAAAAGTGCCTTATTGTCCTTTTTAATTGTTTGGCGTTTTTTTCTGACAGGGTTTCTTGTGGCTTGAAAGAGCCAGCATTCAGACAGTATTCATTTTAGGTTCTGGCAAACTAGAGTTAATAGGATCTACTCCATTCTGGTTTTGTGCCTCTATTCTCTCAGTGGGTGCCTTCCCCAAATCATCACTCCAGTGAATCACAATCTAAAATTAACTCATTTTTGGACAAATATATCTTCTGATGAATGCTTCCTTGAAAAGGCAGTCACAACCTAAATTTCTTTTTTGTTGCAGCAGACACTTGCACAAAACTGTGAATTTTCTACCAAGTATGCTGGTATAAAAACACACGCACCTGGCAACTACTGAGTATCCAGAAAAACCTGCTTGATGTCAGAGTAAGTTCTGCTCCGTTTGAAGGAGAAGCAAGGGCTTCTAAGAAGCTGTAATACTTTCCAACACAAACATGAACACAAGCTGTTACTTTTGGGGACACACCTAGATTTTAGATGCTCTAAAATACCTACACACCCTGGTATTAGATATGGCTCTATGTTTTAATTTGAGATACATTAAATATAGCACACTATATTTCTACAGAGAAAGTTCTTGGCTAGAAATGTGTCCACATTTCTGTATTGCATTCTCTTGGCCTATCAGACCCATTCCTTTTTTTTTTTTTTCATCCTTCCATGCTCAAAGCTGCACAGTGGCAGGTAAACTGGCTGCAACAAGAACTATGCTTTTTCCAAGACGAGTTGCTGCTTTGGCTTTGCAAAATGTTCATGAAGTGGGAGGGATGGAGAGGACTGATCAGTACCTTGCTGAAGGCATGTGCAAAGGTTAGAAATAAAGTATTGGGGAAGGGAGGGAAGGGAGAGCCAACTAATTTAAATCCTTTTAAAAAAATCAGGTTGTTACCTTGCTCTCCTTGAGGTTTACTCAATTTATAACATCTTTTTCCCTAATTAAAATAATGGGGAGTTTCGTTAATTTTTGAGCAGATGCATAACTTACTTATTTACTACCCTGCAAAAATCATTATAAAGCCAGAGAGCTAATTTTAAAGACTCATTCTTTCAAGCTGCAATTCTGGGAAAAAAATTCTGAGCATAGAAGAAAAACAGGGAAGGCTTGTGTTGCCTGCACACAACTCCTGCCAAATATATTCCAGAAGGATTTTATTTTACCAGCAGGACTTCATTATACCAGCATTTCAGCAAAACAATATATGCAGCTAAAGGGCGAGATAAAGACTGTGGGAGCATGGTGGGGGAGGGGTCAAGAAAACCTAAAGACTGAAAAACAAGAAAAAAATAAAAGTAAGAATAAAGAAGTAGAAGGGCCAGCCTTTTACTGGAGCCACATAACAAAAACAAAGATGATTTAACGTTAGCCACATCCAGCCTGACTGAAATCTCAACACCTGAGCAGTGCTGGGCTATGCTTTCCTGACACCATGTGGTTCATCTGTAGAGGTGCATTCTGTCGGTCACCCGAATGTGTTCCTCCGCCCTCAAAGGAAGCTGTATTCAAAGGTGCTTTTCAGCGGTCCTCTGCCCACTCTCAGTTGAGTTACACGTCCTAGGATGGTCTTTCATAAGAGGGCCACATTATGTCACCTAAACTTTATTTTCATTTCACTCCAGCCCTTTATCTTTCAAACTAATTTTCTTTCATTCGTACTCAGCATAGTGTTCAATTAAGAAGTCGGATTAAGTATTTTAAAAGATCCCATCTAAGAGGAACCATATGCACGTTCTGTGAAATGAAACACCCGCAATTTTAAAAACAAATTCACAGCAACAAAAAAGGACCCCAACATAAGTTAAAACCAAGCCTGACATGTAACAGACTTGGCCCCTCCCATACTGCTATCAGAGAAGCAAGCCAGAAAACAAAACATACCAGCCAAGAAGAATTGCAAAACAAATGCCAGCATGATTGTCATTTTGTTGAGATGATTTGTGTCTCAAATTTAATGATTATTGAGACCCAGATGTCTTCAGACTCTCTCAGCTGTAAAAAAATCTGTTCCTATTAAATGTGATCAGTATTCAGGAAAAAAAATTCCACTTTCCTTTTAAATTTTTATGTCCAATTAACAATTAAAATGAGTACAATTAAGTTTATTTCTGCTTCATGTAAGGCAGCCATCACCACAGTTCCTATGCATTTTTAAATCTTTAGGTCATTCAATGAATGCTTCACAATGGACCCTGAACTCTTAGTGTCTCCAGTGTGCATTTAAACCAAGCGTGTTCAAATTCTCATTTTCTTTCTGATTTCTTTAGTTTTTAACCTTTCTATTAATATAATTCTGCCAGCAGTAACATGCATATAAAAAATATTTTCCTAGCAGGCAAGCATTGCAAATTGCAGTTTAAATTCATTTTTATTTTATCCATTAGCTTACTCCACAGTCAGGTGACTTCAATGAAGAACCTTCCTCATCTGCCCAGAGCTTTTTAACTACAGCATTTACATCTTGATGTTTCATATCGAGATGTAAATGTAACAACAACAACAAACAACAACAAAAAATTAAGGGCTCTTGAATGGATACTAGAAGTCAAATAATAGACTGTGGAGAATCATGGAAAACATAGCAACTTCTGGTAGTGTGTTTGTTTATGAAAAGGAAGTTAACTGCAGCATTTACACCAGATAAAGATGGTGCTTATCACCAGCTTCACATATAAATCATTACAGCAGCTTTGCTCCCGTGATGATCAGCATTTCCTCAGTCTTCACATTAACCCATTGCTTTCCAAGACTCATCTTCGGTAACTGAAAACACTTGCTTTCTTCTAAGAAAGTCAGTGTCATGAACAAATCATTATCACATGTAATTTCTGAATAGACTCACTTCCAGTTCCATTTATTTTAATTTTTCTCCTCTGTTTTCAACTGTTATGTCCAGTGGACACACTAGCGTCTTTGACGAGGAGCCATTTTCAAAGAGACATTTCTACTAACAAACAAGAAATGCAATTGATTTCTGTAACAGTGTTAAGTATTTCATAGATATGAAGTAACAAAACACAACTACAGAACAAACAAAACAAAACAGATTTTACTATTTAGGTAGACCCTGAACTACCCTGGGATGTCTTTGGAATCCATTCAGTAAAAGATTGTCTTGCAGGGGCACAGTGTGCTATGCCAAGAGACTGCACCCAGCTGGTTTTGGGCACAAATGCGGAGGTTTCTGGATCCAGGGGCTGCAAGGGTGCCCTGCAGGGAGACATTCAACAGCTGCATTGTGTAATCACAGCTGTTTCCAGATGGCTCTGCAACCAGTGTGCACTCCATATCCCACACTGAAACTTCAACCAACCACATGTTGCTTCTGTTCAGACATGTTTAAAAAATGCGACAGCTGCCAGGAAAGGATGAACACAGAAGACATATGGATGGGGACATCACTGAGGGCATGGGTGGAAATTTGCTCTTCAGAGGTTCTCCATATGCTCTGGAGGTGATCTGAAGGGACTGCAGCCCACAGTGAGGATGTCCTGAAGGGACTGTGGTCCACTAGTGGCACACATTAGAGTAGGGACACCTCTGAAGAGCTACAGCCCATAGATGATCACTACCAGTAGCAGGACATTTCCAAAGGGACTATGACTCACAGAGAACATATGCCAGGGCAGAAACTTCCCAAAGAGACAGTTACCCATGCATAAACCATACTGGGGCAGAGGAAAACAAGAAGAAAAGATTGGCAGAAAGAAAACATTAGGTATGCAACACCAACTCCAGCTCCCCAAATTGTGGCTGTTTTGCTTATGACTGGTGCCTGAAAAGAATCCCACCAGCTCAAGATAATCTTACAGGAGACCATGTGAGAGGTACACGAAAGGTGGATCCCCCACCGGCCCTTTCTGCACACTCAGAGATAATGGGTTTGTTTCAGTCCTAGAATTAAGAGTTTCACAAATACTTGTTTCCTCCAAGCGCTACTATATACTCCAATCTTCTGAAAGATTATTAAATCTGAAAATTTATTATGCATAAGTCATACAAAATATATGCTGTATGATTTCTTCTTTTTAAGATAACAAGTAACTGTCGAAGAGCACCTGTTTCTAGGCAGATAGCAGACATTAACACTAAGGACTTCATAGGTGGTATTCTTGCCTTTAAGATGGTATTAAATAATATGCCAGCATGGTGTCAGGCTGAATTATTGGCTGCACTGTCTTTTAGATGCAGTATTAAACTTATATCTGAAGTATTTATGGTCCTCAGAGATCTCCACTACACTGTGAACAAGGTTTTCCCTGGAGTTCTGACTAAATCACATTTTTGCAATTGCATTCTGTCAAACTGAATTTTCCACTGCATCTTTGTTTAAATACTCTACACCCTTTTGCCTCTTGTCTTCAACTGCTGTACTGTACTTGTGCACACTTTTAGAACCCCACATGTCAAGAAGTGCTCGACAAGGTCATGCCACAGCTTCAGTGAGAAAAGAGCTTTTATTTCACTCAGACTTGAGAAGAGTGGTACAACTACATTTCCCCTTAGAAATACAAGTCATGAACAGTTAATTTGAAGTGGGACAGGCTAGACATTGCAGCATTTACAGAAAGCACTAAAAAAAGTAGTAGCCAGTGGTAATTTCAGTATTGCCAGTTTTAAGTAAAGGTTGCTTTTGATGCAGAATCTTTTCAAAGGTGTCACACTGGTGATCCTTTCTATGTGGGATTTGGATTTTTACATTCATGGTCATTATTTTCAAGCTTCTGTTTGTTATAGAAGCAGAACCAGCAACTTTCTAGTGAAAACTTGTGATTCCAGGTTGACATATTGCTGAAGTAGTCAAGAGAACTAGTAACAGAGACTTCAGCACTCACGACACCCTATTTTCCTATACCCTCCATCTTTTACGAGCCTTCTAGTGCAAGTATTGTGGCATGCTATGCTTAAAAGCAAACCACTGTTCAGACCCCACAAATGCTTCAAAAATGCACAGAAGCAGACAGTGCATCCAGGAAAATGAAATTTTCATACCCACAGCAGATAGTTCTTCCACTCTGTGTGTGACACCTCTTTCTAAGAACTTGAGGAAGGCATAAAATCTTTCTTGGATTACATAAATTACTTAAATTTGTGTGGAAAACTGCAGACAGATTACACCATCCTCTTTGTGAAAAGACTGGTCTATCCACCATTCAGCAAGCCAGCTGTTAACTCCCTGTTCTTCATGCTCTTTTTTTCTGGAACTGGAATCCAGTAAATAACTTGCTCTAGAAGATTGTCACCAGTTTCCTTCCAAGAAAACAGAATTCTTAGGTAAATTTCAAATTAGATAAAAAGTCTCTTATCTAAGTGGCATCAGAGATAACAACAAAGATACTTCAAGATATTTTTATCACCTGAAATTCCCAAACAAAGTTAGAAGCGTGTCCCACTGAAGACTTCTCACAGCTTGTCCAAAATATGAGTTATAGATATTCTGAACACCTTTATGTTTTTCCATGTCTTTCCTAGGCAATCATTCCTTATTCTGATTTAGTCTCATTATTTGAAAGTTATTTTAGATAAGCAGATTTCAAATAAGCACAACCACAAGTGGAGTTATTCAGCAATAGCTACAGAAATTAAATTTACACCTACTTTAGTCAGAATTAACTTTCAAGTGTGAACAATCTCTATATTACATTGTCAGAAACAGAGGCTGAATTACAATGACCTGTTTAGAATACAGCTACACAGACATACAAGGAAAAATAACTAAAAAGTATGATTTTCAAAAGTACTTTATCAAAGCTTTTATGCAAAAGTCATTGCCACAAGACACAGAGGACAGGCCACAGAAGCAGCATTCCAAAGCAGATACACACACATGTGAAAAATGTATCATGGAGAAAAAGAATAATTATACATGTACTTCCAAGCAGCCCATACTTCCTGAAGTCATTTTTAGAGTAAAATAAATACATCCATAGACTAAGACAATCAAAATTTATTTTATAAATTTTTAAAATAAATAAATACATACAAACAATCCCTGCCTAGACATACAAACAATCGCCTGCCTCAGCAATCAGCAGTCCATTATGCAGTGGGAAGAAATAAGAATTCTTCCGTTCTGATTCATTCTTTTCTGTCATATGGGCTTTTCATTTAAGATAAGCAACACAGCAATAACTACTCAGAAAGGGACACACGAATTATGTCAGAAAGAAGATTCCTGCTGGTACGGCAATTCCAGATGCGGTTGCGTTGATCTCATTTGGACTGTAAGCCAGATATCTTCTCTCTTCTGATATTTTCAAACAACAACTATTGCTTCTTTAAAGGATTTCCCTTTGTAGAATTAATGATAGCAGCATCATAGAAACATATATGTTTTGCAGATTGATTGTTATGACACCTAGCTAGTTTATTTGTATGATCAAACCAATATTGAAATCACTAGGGTTCTATGTCAAGACGTTGGAAACCATGGCAGGGCCACAGCTCGAATGTTAAAGTGCCTAATGAGAATTTTTAAAGAGTGGCTGTTGATCATTCTCGGGAGAGAGCACAAGTCAATTCAGTTTGAAAAAAAATCTGACTTGTGTACTATGCAGAAATGGCAGTAGCTGCGTTTAACAAATGATTGATACATAAGCATCGGCATCCAGAAAATGAAGTCAAAATTGTTGCAAACATTTTATAGAGGAACAATGCGGAAAATGAAAAAAAAAAAAAGAAATAAGAGCTTAGGGGAATTTTCATTCCCTTCCCATTATTTTCTTTTAACAGATTTTGGGTTTGTGCACTTTATTCTTCAGCTTTTACATGTGAAATCTTAGGTTGCAGACAGAAGGACATTGCACATTCTAACTTACATGAAAGATGATGGTGTAATGAAACAACAGGACATAAATTTGAACTAATTTGAATGCCCTTTCACCAATACGCAAAGAAAGATAACACTTGTTTCACATTTACAGACACTTCAGTTAAAGAATTTGTGTTTTAACTGATACGTTAATATATTTTAATTTATGGTTGTCTCTAACTAAAGTATATTTAATGTATCTATATTCCCCTTTTTATTCTGATCTTCACTTTAACTACTAGCTTTGTGCATAAACGAATGACTGCATTAGAAATATATTAAAAAGATAATTGAAAATAGCAATTGAAAAATAGGGGAAGAATAAATACCTTCATTAAGAAAGAAAAATCTGGAGCAGATTGATGTTTTTGTTGAAGTAAGTAACATAATTACGATGCAAACAACAGAAGGAAAAATATCTTTCTTGTTTAAACACTGGAGATACGGAAGGGGCTATATTTTTGATCCTTAAGCCAACTATCATCTCTCAAAGCACCAAGTGCAGGATTCACACCAACATCCACATGAACTCCAGATCCAAAAGGTTTTCAGGGCTAGGCGCTCCACCTCAGCTCTGGCATGAATTTTACTGGCTGTAGTAGAAGCTTTTATTGTTAACAAACCAAACACATTATTTCCACTGGAGAGGATTTTAAAGGCCCTCCTAGGAGAGCCAGCTGGAAAGCTTTAATGTCTAAAGCTTTTGATGAAGGGTTCACATGGCCATTAGACACTTTATCTTCGGACTCCTTTTCTTATTTAAATAATTTCTTAAGGAAGTACCCACTAAATGAAAACAGTGGCTTACTTCATGAGAGTGTGGCACATACATCATCTCACTCAGTAAATATTAAGAGAGAATTAGGCAACACTTTTTAGCCATTTTGAAAGGCAGGAGGGTGGACATGGGCCATGGATTTGTAGTCCCTAGGATACAAGCAGCCACACAAGCTTGTGAAAAAATCAAATCTACCTCTTTATGAGAACTGGCCTGGGCTTCTAATTGATCCCTCTAGCAAAGAGCCTCAAGAGATATGTCTGATGCTAAAGTGATGCTACTCTTAATTATATACCAAGAAATAAATGAGATCTCT
This sequence comes from Gymnorhina tibicen, assembly GCA_013399875.1. Classification (NCBI taxonomy): domain Eukaryota; kingdom Metazoa; phylum Chordata; class Aves; order Passeriformes; family Artamidae; genus Gymnorhina; species Gymnorhina tibicen. The sequence continues at coordinate 352,233 of VXAZ01005107.1, forward strand.
TTCAAGTGTGTACTATAATTAGCACAAGCTATTAGCCTCCAGCAAAAATATTATACCATCCACTGGTCTCAAGAAGGGAATTCCTAACTGTAGCTAAATATCAATGTTGTCATACATTAAAGAATCATTTGAACTGAATCTACTGCTAAGTACACATTCAGCTTTCTGTGAACAGAAAATAGAAATAGTAGCTGGGAACTACAACCTTCTCACAATATGCTTTTCCATATAAGCAAAAAAATGGGGTGGGGAGGATGGGAGAAGTTAAAAAAGCAAAAGCATCTAAAGTTTTCAAGAAAGTTTTTGTTTACCTTGCAAGATACCAGTCTTAAGTAAGGCTTAACTTGGCCTGAGCACTCCATGAAATCACCTCTGCTTTTCTTCACATTCTTTATTTTTTAATCCTCTCATCTGGTTTACACTAATGATAATTAGCTTACTTTCTAAGAGCCTTATTGCTAACAAGATACAAGATAATTCTGTTTGGCCAGTCTGGATTGTAGCATATCTTTTATTTGCTTTTTGACCATGTCTCATCTATTTAAGCAGTAATTTGCTTCCTCTTAGTTCTTTTAAAAAACATTCAAACCGGTGGCACTTAGAGTAAATAAACAGCATCTTCACACATAATTTACTATTCTTGACATAGAGATGGTCACCTCTGTTTCTCATTTGCAGTAGAGAGTAGGTAGCTGCAAAACAGAAATAGATCAAATTCAGCGAGTTCTTACGAAATGCACTAGAAGTTCTCTTTGCGCCTTGAGGCTATATTAAACAAAATGTGCGTATTTCACTTAATACTGAAATAAATATCATAAGGCAAATTCGGTAATATAAAATAACATAAATTTATTGAATGGCCGAAATATCGGAAACGCGATGCCACGATCGAAAAGTCACAGTTCCAAGCCCGGGGTTGGAACTGGGTGAACGCAGGTTTTGACCTCTATCGCGCCAAAACCTCCCTTGTTCACAACTGCTGCTTTTTGCAGTGGGCTTATATACTATGTTTCGCGCAGAGTTCGGAGTTTTGGAGATTAAGTTTTATTCAACATATTCAAAGAAGGAGTTCTATTCAAAGAACTAAGGTGGACAAAAGCTCATCCTGTCCTTGATTATTTTGTATATCACCGGGGAGTGTTATCAGATGTTTCTCGATGTTCCATATCTCGGTTCCGATCCGCCCGTTATCACCCGGCCAGGGAGGAGTTCTCACACATCTGAGTTCTGATTGCCCGTTAGCACTTGGCCTGGGAGGAGTTCTCGCCGATATGGATGCTGAGAACTCTTCTTTAGAGATGTATATGTTCA
>VXAZ01005107.1:353604-364339 GCA_013399875.1 Gymnorhina tibicen
AAAAAGAACACCCCCCCCCCCCCCCCCACCAGGATTCAAGACACAATTTAACAGTATGATATTTCATATCTGAGCATGAATTAACCGATTCATTTATAACAATACTGTTATTTTATTGTGTAGTAAAGTTTGTACTACTGCTCTCTGTGTAGCATTTGAATGACAAAACTAAATATATCAGATATAGCAGGAGAAATATTTTCTCTCCATATGTCATTATAATCCCTGAACTATTTGAGTAAATTTTAAATTACATTTCTGTTATCTGTGTTGTGAAACAAGTTAGTCAATATGAAACACACACTGATACTCTGATACTGCAGCCAGACTTATGAAGCCCTTTAGTCTAGTAAATAATCTTGAATTTTTAAAGGGAGACAAAAAGCAAAACTTAGGCAAACTTTGAAACGGTAATAACTCCCCCTTCAGGGAAGAAAACAACCAACCAACCTCCCCTCAACAAACAAAAACAGAGAAACAAACCAAACCAAACAAAAACCACACACACAAAACCAACAAACAAAAAAACAACCACAAAACACAAAACAGGAAGCAAAACTAATGTGAAACAACATCGGGATGAGAACACACAGCAGGTAGCAAAACTGGAGATGAACCCACCACTTGCAAAATTACTTTCAAGGCTTCAAATTACTGTCCTTGCTGGTCAGAAGAATAACTTCACGATGCTATTCAAGCACACACCCAGGATATTGTGACACTATTGCGACACAATGAAAGGCAGACATAAAGGAAAAAGCCTCTTATCATAGAATCATAAAATAGTTTGAGTTGGAAGGGATCTTAAAGATCATCTAGTTCTGCCCCCCTGCCATGAGTAGGGAAACTTCCCCTACACCAGGTTGCTCCAAGCCCCATTCATCCTGGCCTTGAACACTGTCAGGGACAGGGTGTCCACAACTTCTCTGGGATACTTCTCTCACCACCCTCATAGAGAAAAGTCTGTCTTATCTACAGGACAGTCCACATTTTTACTCCTTTTTAATTACAACAACAGTTTAAAAACAACTAATTCTTAGCTGGTATTTAGCATAATGTTTTTCTCTGGAATTGAAAACACTAATTTATTTTTGCTGATAAGTAATAACCATGTTATCTCTAGCTAAACAATATTAGATTAACAAGAAGAACAAATATCCTTGTGCTAAATAAACAGTACATCATGCAGTAAATTGATAATAACATGTTGCTTTACAAATAAACACCATATACTTTAGGTGGTGCATTTATGGTATTGATACAGGCCACACCTGTATATAAAGGAATTAAGATTGCATAATTACAGCTGGTATTTTGTTTCACTAGTCAATACAGAACAAATAAATTAACGGCCATCTTTGCGTAATTATTGTTTTCCCTCTTGAAATGGTAGGAATTTGAATTTCTTATCCACAGTACAAAGTAACCCAACCCTTGATTAATTAAATATTAGCTAAGTTTCTTTCTACAACTGTAAATTGCACTGCAGTGAAGAGAGTGACTTACATCCTGAATCAAAATTAATAATGTAAATGCACTGATTGATTCTCCTTAAGACAATGAAAAACACATCACTCCGACAAATGTGGATTTTAAGTTATTCACATTTATATATTTTTGAGCTATAAAGAAAAGAGGGGAAAGGAAAGAACAGGAAAATTCCCTATTCACAGCACACACTGAGGAATTATGTGTTTTAGGAGACTGCACAATTTGACAGTTGGTACTGCCCAGAGTATCAGCAGATATGGATTCTTTCTTCCCATCTAAGCGAAACTTATGTCTGCACTTTTGTTAAGCATATATTAATGAAAGGCTAAAGCTTCAGCTTTCAAAACATGACTGCTAATTTTGAGTGTTTCCTCTTTCAGAAAATATGTCAGAATATAACTGCCTTTGCTTCTGTTGTTTCTCTGTAAAACTGGGGGTGACAGCAATTTGTCCTTGTATTCTAGCAACACTTAAGGTTCTCCTCTAAAAGCTAGAAACATGCTGTTTGAAGGGCTTTAGAGAATGCTTTGGCAAACATCCTCAGGAGAAAGTTGCTGTTCCTCACTTGTATACCGCTGAAACCAGCTGTTAAGGATGTGCTTCTTCAGCTAGTTTAAGGAGGCCAAATTACATAAATAAAGCAAAGTCTGCAGACAGTCTTCATTGGCCTTGTAGAAATGATTACCACCTCTCCCAGACAGGCAGAGTGCCTCTCATGGGCTGCTCAGGAGACTTCATTTCAAATCAAGAAAGAACAAGCTCTCTGGATGCACAAGGTCAGCTATGTGCAGACTGACCTGGGGCAGTGTCCTCTGAGTTTGTGACGCCACAATGCCCAGTTCTTTCCATCAGCAGTCTCTTCCCCATGTATGCTCCCACTCAGAGGCTGCGGCAGCAGATCCCCTACAGTGATATGACTGCCTCTTCTGATTTCCAGCTGCAGTGGCAAAGGCCCTGGTCCAAGCTCTACTGATGATCAAGTTCTGAGCTGTGCCCCTGAGCCCTGCCCAATGCTACCCGGTTTTACTGCAGGCATAACACAACGAGGTTACAGCCTATCCACTTCAGCTTCAAGATGAAGACCAAAGCCTGTCAAAAGTCGTCAGTTCTGTGCTTTGCTATGTCCTGCAGTAGTCAAGGGTAGGCAGCACATTCCTGTTAGTACTGCTGAGGGAGCTGCAGAGCACTGCTGCACTGCCCACAGCTTGGTTTATGAACTGCCAGTGGAAGAAATGTGTTGGACAGCATACTGGTAACTGAACAAGGAAGCCTGATGAGAATAACAATGGGGAATACTGCCCAAATTCTTTCAGAATCATAGAATCACTTATGTTGGAAAAGACCCTTAAAATCATTGGGTCCAACTGCATCTAGCAGAATTCTAAATCTCAAAATTTTCCAAAGTTCTTTACTAATCTTTACTAATTTGAATTCATCACCTTTTAAATCAAAGTCCTTCTGAGGACATACCAAACTGCAAGACTTAACCTGTTCTATGTGGTCACTCCCAGTAATATAAAAGCAGTGGGTTTAACCCAAAGCACAGGGGATGTAAGTTTTAATAACATTAACATATAGACCCTGGGTAAGTCTGCCAAGAGAAACTTTGGAATTAATATAATCAGAGAGTTTCACAAAGCAGAATAACTTCTGGAGATCCCCCAGTCCTATTCTCTCTGATACTTCTTTTTCCTCTGCCCACTAAGAAAAGTACCCTCATCTTCATAAGCTTTCAGCTGACACAACAATCTAAAAGACTACAATACTCTTCAACAACCTAGTGTTTTTCTTATTTTAAGAACTGTTCACTCATTTCTGCATGCACTCGAGCATCTTCTGCTATTCAGCTGTCAAAGTACTGAGAAGGTCTGCTTTTGCACGAATAAGGACACAGGGTTTGGTGTGTCTTTTGTGTGATACAGCAGCTCGACAGCTCCTCGAGAACAGTTCTCTATTTCGCTTACGGCCCGCAGTGCTGCGGCCTCCCCCAAAGCGAACGCCGACCTCGAGGCCGTATGACCATCTCACTGCTCCTGCTTGCACACCATTCCTGGGAAGCTCTGGGTGACTTTCCTGTTTCCCGGGCACAAACCGCACCCCGGCTGTGGCTGACGGACGCGCAGCGGTTTCGGCCGCAGGTTTCTCGCTCTGTCCATCCGAACCCCCAGCTCCTCCTGGGCCGCGGCGCGGCTGCCCGAGGTCGCTCCCGCGGACGGGACCGAGCCGCCCAGCTCCATCCCGGCCCCGTCGCTTCCTCGCCGTCGCACAACGCCCCGCGCCTTTCCGCTCCAGCTCCGCCTTTCCTTTCGGCGCTCCCATGGCCGGGCCGCTGGCGGCCCCGGTCACGCAGCAGGTCGGGCGGGCGCGGGGCTGCGGGCGGCGGCCGGAGCGGCCGGAGCAGGAGCAGCTGCGGGAGGCCGCCCGCTGCCTGGTGCTGGACGCGGACGGGAGCAGCGTCCCCTTCCAGGCCCTGTACGGGGAGCAGAAAGCGATCGTGGTGTTCGTGCGGGTGAGGAGGGGCCGTCGCAGGGCCCAGCCCGGCTCCCGGCGGGGCTGTGCGAGGGCGGGGGTGCGGGGGCTCAGCACGGGCTCGGCTGGAGCGGAGGGGGAAGAAAGCACAAAGGAGATCAGTGCTGCTCCTGAGACCCCCTGTTCTTTGGTAAAGTGATACGCTATTTACCAGAAAGGAAATACTTCTTCAGCCGGGTGTTTAGGGTAACAAGTATTGTGTTCCTTGATTTCCCAGCTGTCGAGCCAGCTATCACATTCGTAAAATATCTAGAGGTAAAAATATTTGCAAGGCTGCAGGCCCAGTGTCATTGTTCAGGCTTGGATTAAACCAGTATCCTAATCCAAATTTGGTGGCTGGAATCTTTCCCATTCCTTGTTCCTGATCACCTCGAAAGTGGTGTGTGCCCGAAGTCTGCTGCTTCACTGCTGGGCAATTATATCTGTTTCTGACACATTCAACTGCATATGTTGCAGAATTTTTTGTGTTACACCTGTAAGGAGTATGTAGAAGATCTGGCAAAAGTCCCCAAGGCATTTTTACAAGTAAGTACTCTTCCCTTAATATGTTTGTGGCTGCAATCAAGCAGATTTGTTATGTCCAGCTACAGGCTTACATAAGGCTTCTAGGAATTAAAAAAATGGCTCAGAAGAAGCACTTTCATTGTTTGCTACAATAGCAATAATGAATCTGCCTAGGAGACACAGGAAAGGATTTATGGCACTACACGCTCTGTTGCAGCAGCATTATTTCTCCCTGCCCTATTAGCTTGGTGCTCTTTTTACTGCTGTGTTCAGAACAGTTAGACAACATCTGACAGGCATTTCTTTTGGTATTAGTAGTGCCCTGGACAGCTGTCTTCTGACTGCTAACTACTGCCCTTTCCATTATGCCAGTAGGGCCGACTGAGGGTTGTGCACGGAACAAGATCAGAAAATTGATCTGGATTAAAAATAGTATCTTTTTCTATGGTGATCTGTAAGCTGCATTAGTAGTGTGTCCTGCTCTCCAGGCAGCTGCACAAACAGGAATGACAGTGACAGAAAGGAGAAGTAGAGTGGGCAGGGGTTGCTATCGACATGTATTTGTTGGGTGGTAGGAGACACCAGAGAAGACAATGATCTCCTGCTAAATGTGGAAGGTCAATCTGTCTTTTCCAGACTGCTCATTGAAATTCTGTCATACTTTATTCCCAACAGCAGCACAGTCAATGACAGAGACTCAAGTCATTGCTGACAGCAACTCCATCTAAGTCCATCTGAGATGGACTAGGAATTTGAGGACAAAAATGGGCAATTTCTTTGTCAGCTTCCTTTCTCAGGACAGATATGTCTAAACTGTTTGATCAGTGTTACTCAAAAGGACACTGGCTCCTCAAATAAACATATATAGACAGTCAAAATGTCCACACTTTTCTTAGTGCAAATATTCTGGTTTTAGGAGGGCTTCTTTTTGTAACAAGCAAAATGATTTTATATGGGAAATGATTCTATATGGGAAGGGCAAGTATTACATCCTAATAAAACAACCTTATGTTTATTAACTCTTTTAGTGATATCTAAATGGACTTCAGTTTTGGCCCCTGTTTTAGACTCAGGCCTAAGGTTGCACCTGCAAAAGACAACAGTGTGTGTGAATGCAAGTTATATCTATTAATGGGTGTCCATATATGTAAATCACAGATCTTTGGGCACCATCATTCGCATGCTGCTTCTTTAGATGTAGGTTCAACTGAGTGGAAATTTTGATTTTCCAAAATCATACGATGTTGCAATCAATTGGAAAGACAATCCTACTGATGCTACAGGAAACTCAAAGTTTACACACCTGTAATTTAAAAGTTATCTTCAGAAATAATTTTTCACTTAATAAATTAATGTAGCTGCTAATGGTGGGTGATATACAAAAGTGCAGTCTCCAAACATATAAGTAATGTTAATGGCAAATAACTTTAAGTCAGTGCACTGCAATCACTAACTTGGAATACCAGATTCTGTTAATGCTTTGAAGTCATGTAGAAGCACCCAGTTCCTCTTTACAGCTTCAGTACCCATGTTCTCATCTAGGAATCGAATGTGAGGCTTATAGTTATTGGACAGTCATCATATCATCACATCAAGGTAAATAAAGTAGTCATTAAATACAATGTATCTTCTATTGTGTCTTAATGGTCTGTATTGAGGGATTTGTTCTGCATGAAAAGGTGGTCTTTTGCAATGGCAATAAAAAAGGATAGTATTCATGAGGCAATTCCAATAGTAATACATGAGTAAAGCAAGTAATTAAAACTTTCAGTTTAAAAACCACCAGGGGTTACTAAGGAAACATCTTTTCTTGATTTCACTGGAAGCTTTGTTTTAATAGAAGCTTTGAGGCTAAAAAAATTTCCACTTTAACATAACGAACACAGTTTTCAAATAAGATGGGGGAAGGTGGAGCTGGCAGGGTGCCAGTATTTTTTCTGTTGTCAGTAGACCCTAACTAGTTACTGCCTTAACCTTACAGATACTACTTTTTTTTTTTCTCTGTGTGTGTGTGTGTGTGTGTGTATGTATGTATGCCTCTATTTTGCAGCCCTTTTGCAGTTTAACTGGGTATACACATGAAATGTATGTAGATCCACAAAGGGAAATTTATAAAATACTTGGCATGAAAAGAGGTGAAGGTAATAAAGTATCAGGTAAGAATAATTTTCTCACCTTATTTAGACTTTCACAAACAAAACAAAAATGCTCTGATAAAATAGTATTATTGCAACATAAAGAGAAAGTGAGTTGCCCACCAGACTGTCTCTCAGAGGCTATATTTTGTGAAAACACTGGTAATCAGGAATCTCTAAACTATTCGTAGCAGCTGTTCAATGTTGTTGTTCTTATATACTTTTGTATTTCTAGATAACAAGTGTTTTGTGGTTTTTTTAGTTCGGAGCCCTCATGTGAAATCAAACACGCTTCTGGGAAGCATTAGGAGTATATGGAGAGCAATGACTGGCCCAGCTTTTGATTTTCAAGGAGACCCTGCTCAGCAGGGAGGAGCTTTGATTATAGGCCCAGGTGAGCTGCTTTGTTTTGTGTGAAAGTTATAACTGTCTCCTTCAGCTGTTTACTGCCATCTCGCCTGCTGTCTCTGTGGGTCCCAAGGAGACAGTCTTGTGCTGAACTGTGTGATTTCTGTTGCATGAAGGAATCTGCAAAGTGTCATTGTGTAGTCCCATCTCCCGCAGAGGTGGCATAAAGCTGATCACAGTTCTGCAGAAATTGATTGGAGTGCTGATGGAACAACTGCCTCAAAGTTTGGAGGGTTTTCTTGACATCGTGGTATTTGCCTACATTCTGCTTTCACATTTGATTTGAGGCATTTAATGTGGTTTTAGTAGAGGAGTAGAGCATGAAGGGGAAATTGCAGCATGACAGTCATCACATTATTAGGAAACATCATGCTACAGCAGATTTAAACTAGTTAGGTGCTTCAATGTTCCTTGTTACTTTAACATAATTTAAAAACTGTCATTGTTTAAAATACAGTATATTGTGCAGCCTACAGAACTAGTACACATTTGTATGATAACTGGTAGGTAGTCAGAATGCTGCTTCGATTCACTTACATCTTCGAATAAATAAATATGTTACTCAATAATTTACATGTTATTCTCATTCCAGGCAATGAAGTTCATTTTTTGCACCTTGATAAAAACAGGCTGGATCATGTTCCCATTAATACAGTTTTGCAGCTGGCAGGAGTTAAAACAGTGAATTTCTCAAACAAACCCCAGATTATTGACATATGACTCCGATGTAATACATACCTTTTTTTAAATTCGTGCTCTACAAGAACAGTTCTCCAGTGAATTCCAACAAGCATCAGTTCTGCTGTGTGTTTGTGCGACATGTGAAACCTTATGTAGAAAATCAGAGCATAGAATAAACTACCTGACTCTAGAGAGGGACACAAAAGTGCTATTTCCATTGAGTACAAGATAAATAAAACACAACTGAGACTGATTGCAAAAAATCCTGGAGCTTATTATTGCCTCATCAAACAACCTTGCTAATATATTTTAAAAATCATTATTCAAGGTGCACTAAACTAAAAAATCAGATTTTGCTCAGGAAGAACTTGGGATTCTTGCCTTCAGCAGATCAACACAGGCTTTCAATCCAAGACTCCTCAGAACTCTTCTGAAGCTTCCACCACTGTATGACAATTTTGTATTGAAATGCACCTTGAAAAGTCACAATTTTGAACACCTGGACTTAAGCTTATGCCTACTTTTGCATCTGGCACTGGCAGAAGTTATTAAATACATTTCGCAGTTTCAAATAAATATTTTAAATACATTATCCTGTATTGTCTGCAATTCTTTTGTGTCATAAAAACCATGGGTCTGTAAGACCAGAGAGAGGAGTGTCTTAAATTTGTATCTGATCAGATTATCATTTTTGGAGTAAGCCAAATTATTTGTTTTCCTATGAAGATTTGCAGCAGAATGTTCTGCCTCTGTATGTATGTACTTTCTCTTAGAGCAAGAGGTCTCTGAATAAATTGTCCTTAGTTATTTCTGTCTTAGACAACTGAAGTAAGCATAACAGCATTCTGGTTTGCAATTCTGGCATATTTCACATTATCCATTTATCTACACATGTTTATGTTTAACATCTATTGCTTTCATTAAAGTAGATGTGTCCTCTTTCATCCAGGAGACATTTCTTTTTAGCAATTTGAAAAAAAAAAATTGCCCAAGATTTATGGAGGAGCGTATCCTTTTCTGCAATCTCTGATCCTTGGCCTTCACTGTAAAATGCTACCTACCATACATACATGTCTCAACTGCAGATTTCCTCCCCTTTTAAGCTTTAATGCAATTGTAAAATGGCTTTTTGTGAAGATGGTTTGTCCTGCATCCATTAAAGCAGGCCCAGAGCAAGGTCTGGAAAGCTTTACACCATTAAGAGCATGTGAAATTAAATGCACTGTTCCTTGATGAAAAATAAAAAGCTTGCTTAAGAAACAATACAACAGTACTGAACAATGTAATTCAATTAAAGATACTATGCTTTAGCAACTTATTCATTACACCCCTGTTTTGATATTATGTGTTTGGAAAAAGGATATTATTAATGGAAAAATACTGTTGTCAGTTCCCTGCTTTGACTAAACAGCACTCGGCACAGGGCTAAAGGTAGTCATGTGCAGACTCTGAACCCCTGTGATTTCAGGGCTGGCCAGAGGCTTCCTCAAACTTGGCATAACAGACTGGGACAGGCAGGCAGCTGAGGCTCATAGGGGAGTAAACTCTGCTTTTCATGAACCATTGCCCCTACAGTCACAAATAAGGAGCTGCCTCCTCCCTCCAGCACTCCCCAGCTTAACAATATTTTTCAGCATGCCAGAAACTCTGGAATGCATCTGCCTCTCTGCCTTATGTTACTTAAACAACAGCCAAAAGCAGGCTGGGTAACTGGTCATATGTTTGTAAAATAAAGACAATAAACACAGAAAAATTATTTTCAAAGAGAATGAATGATGAATACTCATTTTATTTGTAGTGCTTCCACTCCATTCACCTGATAATCACAGCTGAGGACACTCATTCTTATTCCACTTTTGTTTTGCAGTTTTTGTTGTTCTTGGTGCTTCTGATTTTAAAGGAAACGTTCTAGCTGCCTTCCTGCTTGTTTTGCTTTTAGTAGAATTAAAATAATATACAAAGGTAATAGTTCTGTTGGTCCTAATAAATACATTTAACAAAACTAACTATAGCTAAAAGAACTATGGGCTATTAAAAGGGATTGGAACGAAGTACACTGTAGTTTTACAGCTCTTTACATTTAAGTAATCCACCCTCACCATTTCAATACTGACAGGAACCATACCACAACCTCTGTGTTATCCCAGCAAAATCACTTCTTCAGAAAGACTCACAAACTGCAGACAAACAAAAAAAGAGGGAGCAGAGAGCGGAGGATTCAGCAGAAGAGCTGAAGTGTCCTAATCAGGGCATCGGCCCTGCCTTTTGCATCTGGCCACAGCTTCAGAGAGTTTGCTGAAGCCCTGCGAGACAATGACTACCACATTCATAATGAATTGGAACCACGATGGCCACATTCATACTTGGGAGAATTGGTTTCTGAAGTGTCAGTAGAATTTTAGGTCTCTGGTGTTATTTAGAAAAGATATTTTTAAAAAAGTTATGCAGTGAAAAGTGGCAACTAGTTTCCAGTAGATTTTCCTCCGTAAATACGCACACTCAGCAGATGATAGAGTAGTTCCCTAAGGGCTTTCATCATGGCCAATGAGACGGAGGTGGAAAGGGAGTGGTTTTCAGAAGCTGTTTTACCTACTAGCTTGGTTTAGTGCTACAGCTATTTAAAGTAACTGTGTGTTTCAAAGTATCACTGTGTCTAGGAGCAGATTCAAGCCCGGTTATTTTAACTTTCCACCTAAGTCCATTTAATGTTCAGACCAGAAGCCTGTATGTACTGGACTGTTTTCAGCTAGCCTTACAAAGTATCAAGTCCTTCGGCCCCTCTTTTGGTACATGTCACGAGGGGCACCTGGAGGACTGCGACGCCCCAAGAGCCGGCAGGGAAAACGCGGATCGCCGAGTGCGGGAGCGGAAGCCCTCACACGCGGGGCCGCGCTCCCCCATCCCGGGAGCGGCCGGCGCCACGTCAGCAGCGCGGGCCAGGCGCGCGCCCAGCCAGGCGGCGCCCGGGGAAGAGGAGGGGGCGGCGC
>VXAZ01005107.1:364575-447170 GCA_013399875.1 Gymnorhina tibicen
GCCTGAGGATCGCGGGTGAGGGGGGTGTGCCGGGGGGGCGGGGGTGTCTCGGTGTCCCGCCGCGTCCCATCGCGTCCCATCCCGTCCCATCCCGCCGGCGGTGGGCGCCGCGCCGGCTCCGGGTGGGAGACGTGGCCGCGGGGCAGGAAAACTTCCCGTCGGCGCGATTCCCGGCGGGACCCCGGGGCGCTCGGCAGCCGCTGCCGTCCGGGCGGTGGGTCGGTCAGTCCCCGAGCTCTGGCGTGTCACTCAGTGAAGTGTTGTTGAGAACTGCACCGCTCGTCCGGCGGGATAACTCATCCTGCCGATGTCCCGATAGCCCGAGCCGCACCGAGCACCGGTTGCCTCGTGCTGGCGTTTTCTGCCTGCGAGAGAGAGCAAACGGAAAACAACGTTAAACGCGTTTCTGTCCGTTCGACACGTTGTGGGGGGAGAAAAGGAACGCATTTCTCCAGGTACTGGGGGATGGATACACACACACACACACACACACATATATATATATATATGTATACATGTTTCTTCTGATGCCGTAATATGGTGCTTGCTGGCTAATGGGTAAAATAATGGGCAAACGTCGTACCTCTTCTTGACACGCGAGTGCCAACAGCTTGTGCAGGGAGGTTCGCTTAGTGTCGTCCCTCCTTTTCGTGGCTCTAGGCTCCGAGCCGCGCTTTGTTTTGGCACAGGAATCTTCCTCTTTTAAGAAGCCTGTTGGATCACAGCCAGAAAATTCCGAGTTTAGGTTTGAGTTCCCCAGCTAAAGGACGACCTTGAGTTTAGGTTGCCTAAAGGCAACAACAACAACAAAAATTACTTTTTAAGTCATGTGTCACAATCTCAGAATGGTAGTGTATTTACAACTTCTCATAAAAAGCAAGAAATAAACCTCCCGGCACATCTCAGTGAAGGGTGTGGGAAATATCTGTGGACATAAGAAGCAAAAATATAAAGAACAAACATGCAGAAAAGGCACCAATGTACCTTTTATTTCTGTGCCAAGAAAGAGGGTTCCTTAAATTAATTAGTGTGTCTCCTAGATAACGGTATGTTTAGAAAACCATAAGATTTTTTTTTTGAAAATTTGGCATAGCAACATAGAAAGAATGTAAACTGCCAGAGTTTACCAGAGTCTTCTTTTTAAAAAGCTTTAATACTGTCAGGGAGTAAAATCCTAAATATTCCAGCCAAAAATACAGCATTTTAGGCCTTATCTACCCAGAGAAACATAACGGTGTACTTATCTACAGAACTCTTAAGGCTCCAATAACCCCATATGTGTATTTTTTTTCAATAGCAGCAACCATTTATATAGGACATGATGATAGTATGATTTTAAGGTCAAGTGTGGAAACCACTCATGTGACAGATAATGACTTCTTGCTATCAAAGTGATTTCACTACCTGGATTACCACGCAGCCCTGTCCAGCTCACATCTCCAGGAAACAGATCTGTCTAACCATTCTCAAGAAGCAGTTGCCTGGATCTGGTAATATGTGTCTGGCATCAACACACCCATTAAATTACTGTATTTTCTCCTTCAAAGAAATGTTCACCCATTTAAATTCATTAGAGCACCTAGGCTTTGACCTGTGTTTTTTCAGTGAGATTTCACTATATGCAGCAGTACCTAGTATAGTAAATTTGATTAAAGTGCACTAGATTATTATATTTAACAATACCTCATTTTGTCTTGATCTTGCTGTGCACAGTGGCTGCCGTTTATGGTCTAATTTTTAGTCCTGATTTGAATTACAGTCTAATTTTTAGTTTGCTACTATGTCATACTTGTTTTTTTAAAGAGAAATCTTAAAAGAATAAGATAACAGGCATACCTTTTTATTCAACTGTTTCTAAGTTGTGTCAAGGTTTAAAATGTCTGTTCTGCCTTCTCATAATGTAGTTCAGAGAAGTTAATTAATAGTCATGGACTGGAGACAAATTAAAGCATAAGGTCTTATTCTTAAAAATTGGACATACTGGTAAATACTTGAACCACTGTAAAGGCTGAGAGATCTGTGTTAGCTTATCTGCTTACAGAAACAGTGCCAAACTTACTAAGAACACTGCAGGCTACCCTTATTTTCATCTTTGCAAAAGACAGAAGTGGAACATAAACCCAAATTGCTGTGAAGATTTATGGATCCTTTCTTGTGTGATGTTACATTCATCAACAGCAAAGTTTCAAATCCATTCTAAGAATTTTATACCCAAAATACTTAGAGTAATTATTGCATTTCTTTATTTTGTAATGAATTGTATGCATCAGCCATATGTCAAAATAACTATTAATCAGAACTATCTAATTTTTTTTGTGTACTATTAAGACTAGTTCAGAAAAGCTGTCCTTTTAAAAAAATTACTTATTTTGGTCTGTTAAGCTGCATGGTAAGCTTTATAATTTTCTCTTTGTCGACTAGTGCACGAGGCTTGCTGGTATGAATTCAATTTGCTGGAACTGAATACATTTCTTCTGTTTATTAGAAGCATATTCCCATATCCTTCTGATCTTTTGAGAGAAGTAATTTATATGGTCTAAATAAAACGTAGCAATGCTCTGTGAGATGCTTGAAAGCTGTTCATTTCCTTTCCTTGGCTGCTTTTCTTTCTCATTGCTCTGATTTTATAAATAATATTTTAAAGAAGAGGTGGAATTATAATGCATAAACCTCAGACAAAAGGTGTGAGTTTCTCTCTCATCTGTTTTCAGTAGTGAGTTTGAAAATGAAATAACTACAGCTATACATGGAATTAAATTTTAAGTGATATAATGTCATGGGTCATTTCTTGACATTTGACTGTTCTTCCTGCTGAATGTATATCCAGTTTGTTTACAGTATGAAACTTAGCATCTTAAAGGATGCTCTAAGCTGCAGTGTACATACATTTTTTTTCCTTCACTGAGAATCATTTTGCCTATACTGTCAGTTGGAGTTGATAATTAAATATTCATTTTAATGTGTTCATTGATATGTGGGTTGTTTTTTTGGTTTTGTAGTGCGGTTTGGGGTTTTTTTTTCAAACCATTAAGTTGTCTTTTTCCAGGAGTGCTGGCTTGTCATTATAAACTTTGTGTACCCAAGAGAAAACTATTTTTTCTAGAATGCTAAGGACACTTCTAATAAGTATCATTAATCTTCCAATATTTTGACTGTCAACACTTTCAGTTTTTATTATGCAGCTATCTCAGTACAAAAACTGTGTTTACTCTTTTATCAATATGACCCCACTTACTTGTGAGTCTTTCCCAAAGTTAAGATTTTAAATACATGTTTAAGGCTTTTAGTGTCTAATCCAGCACTGAAAGTGCATGAACATATGTGTTCTTGTGTATCAGTCAAGAGCAGCTGAATGGAAGCAGTCTGTGTAAGTGAAGTAAGTGTTGCTCAGTCATAACATGGCACTGAAAATAATGCTTTCATAGTTTCTTGTTAAAAAAAAAAGTTCCTTGATCTTTTTTGTGTGCTTTCATTTCCTTTTTCAGAGTCCAGGCTGTTGTTGTAATTGCCAACTCTATCATTAGCTAAATTTGAAATATGTCTGAATGAATTTTTTCAAGGTTAGAAAGACTAAAAAGAAAATCTTAAACAATTTTGCTTTTTGTCTTGGCATTGCAACAGAATTTGCCTTTTATGTTTTCTCTTATGTCTTTCAAATATTTTGAAGTTTTCTGAGTCAAACAGAGCAAAATTCCTTATACCAACTCTGAATTTAGAAATACACTCCTCTTGCAATAGTAAAAAATCTGGTTACATTCCTGGTGATTCAAAACAGACTAACACTGGGTTTTGTTGTACTGTCAGTCTCTGAGTTTCTCATCTAAGGCATCTATTTAACAGTAGAACCGTAGAATTTCTGTTTGTATTAAATAATGTTTGCTGATCATGTGCAGACTTGTCCTGCCACTTGTGCCTGCTTACTATTTAGTTGTCACTTGAAGTCATAGAATCACTTAGGTTGGAAGAAGCCTCTAAGATCATCAAGTCCAACTGTAATTCTTGAATTAATGAAATTTCTGTCTCAAAGGCCTGTGCAGCACAACCCGAGAAGCATTAGGCTTATTGAGAGTAAAGGAAGGAGATTACTTTTTCATCTCTAAATTCACATTAATATGATTTTGAAGTGGTAGCTCTCAATTTTCTACACGTCTATGTACACAGAACACTGTGGCTCTGATAAACAAGCAGAGTGCTTTTGCTTCTGTGTACACTCTGCAATCAGTTTGGACAGTCATGCTTGTGCTAGCTTTAGTCTCACTAGTTGAGGTACCAGCAGTAACATAGCTGTGGTAACCTACGCCTCAGTTAGGGGTATGTAGGCTCATTTTGTTGTACACTGGATACTTACTCAAATTAATTGCCTGCAGTGACATCCGTGCTTATGTATTTTAACTGTTTTGTTATATAAGGCTGACAAAATTAAGTGTATTTGAAGTATATCTAACATGCTGCAGCCATATCTCCTAACTGCAGAGCAGATGCAGCCTGTAAGGCAGTGAGCCCTACTCTGTCGTTCTTCTGAGAGATGATTAGAAAGGTCTGCTCTAGTTTGATAGTTTCAGGATGATTTTTTATCAGACATTTGCAGGAATTATGAAGTGCTCAAGTGCACTATATGTAAATGAAATACTAGAAAGCTAAAATTAGCAAAGGAAACATGAAGATAATGAAAGGGAAGCCTTGCTCCTGCAGTCCAAACCTTTGTGGAATCCTAGTGAAATCAAATCATCAGTGCTTGAATGTATTTTATGTACAAACTCTCAATCCTGCAATCAGATCCTTAATGAAGGAATTCTACTTTCTCCTAATTTCTGTTAAAAAAATCAACACAGTAATCCTTGACTAAATAGAACTTGGAATGCGTTTGGAAAAAAACAGGTAAAAACAGACATGGTGAGTAATACAGCATCTGTCAGATGCTGGACTGGCAAATCAGTAGAGAGGTAAATACACTTAGAGGAAATTTCTTCATTCTAAAATCTCCCCATAGGAAACATGTTAAAAAAATGGAGCCTGCTGTTTACATAATGGGGAGTAATTGTTAGCAGTGCACAGGAATGGACAGCTTGTCAGGATATTGGCATTTGACATACACTGATTTTATTGTGAGGTACTTCTGTACGCTCATTAAACTCAAGTTTCTTTCAGGTGTTTTAAGAATAGCAACAATGAATACAGTTCAGAGATACCAGAGCAGAACCATTGCTAACAGCAATTCAGAAGGCCACATGCACGCTGCTTTCTCAAGATAGGAATTCTTATTTTTGCTGGACATTTTTCCAAGCTGCAGAAGAATTTCAGTAAGAGTACAAGCACTGAGGATGCAAGTGATTATGTTATTCCAAATCCTGTTTAGGAGCAAAATGCTAAATTAGTTTAGGTCTTTTACCTGTGCAAATTATATTTGCTTTCATTTTTGTCCTCCTTTTGTATTTGAAGATTTTGGATTGCTCTTTGCAAGGTAGTTTGGCATTTTCAAAAGTGATGTAAAGTTTCTGTGAAGAAGCTGGAGTGCAAGAAGGTAGTGTTTTACCACCCATAGTACTCAGTTTGAGTACTACAGCCATTTTTCCCAGATTTTGATGCGGTTATTGTTTGTGTACAATAAAGAGGGAGAGCTCAGTCTAGTCAATAATTAGACTGGCACTTAAGGACAGATGCCATGGAGGGAAAAATCTTGGCTGCATATTCCTGCTGTTAACCCCCAGCAGGCTGGTTCAGTGAGCTAACTCAGAAGATTTTTGCTTGTAAGGAACCAGGTGGCAGCTAGCCATTAAATCAGTTTAGAAGTGGTGTGAAATTATAGCTTGGGGCTGCCGTGACATGTGTTTAATCTAGCAATGCCAGTTTAAACACAATCCCTAGATATCACATCCTTTCAGTTCTGCTTTCTGCTTCCTCCCTTCCCTCGGTTCTCCTGCACATGTGTTAGGTCTCATTCTCAGAGCAGAGGGAAGTAAGTCAGCAAAGCAGCTTTTTACCTTCTTTTCCTCTTTTCTTTTTTTCCTTTTTCTTTTTTACTTGCCTTCTTTTTCCTATTTTTTCCTTTTTTTCTTTGTTTTTTCCTTTTATTTTCCTTTTTTCCCCCTTTTAGTTTCTTTTTTTTTTTTCTTTTTTTTAGTATTGCGGAGGGTTACCTGTTACAGTTTCTAATTCATGCAAATCCACCTTGATACAGCTCAGCGATTAACACAGTGGTGGGGAACCACCCCCAAAAGTCCACCCCCAGGACTGCCTCTCTATGAAGCAGTTTTTGCACCCAGCTGGAGTATTGGTGCACTTGCTTCTCCATGCATAATTCACTTTGTGGGCCGGTTTAGTCACTTCTTAAAAATGCACGCATTACTCTAAATTTTATCCTTTGGCTTGTTTTCAGGGGATGATTTGGTAAATGCTGGCAGGTACAGAAGCTGGTAGTGCCCTTCCCATCTAGTACTGCAGCTGCTCACAGGATGGGACTATTAGAAATTAAATAAGCAAGTTGGGTGCCTTGCTTCTGCTAGAGAGTAAGGAAGTAGGTGCCTGACTTGCTTAGGAGGTACTGTACATCCTACTGTTGCTACTGACATGTAAATTTTTAAACCAAACCATTCACATCAGGCTGCTGTTCTATTGAAATAAGCATTAAGAAAATGTACACTTTTAGGTGGGCTCGTCTGCCTTCACCCTTTGAGAGACTAGTGTATGTAGGTGAGCACTGAGCATATGATTGTTGAAATGTAGATATGGTAACTCCTTTCATGGCATACTTTGACATGTATTTTCAAGATACAAGTAAAGATTTCTAAGTGCTGGTCATGGATGATGTTGTTTTGAAGCCTAAAGTGTTTTTTTTTAACCCCTGCTGTCTAAAACCTGACACGGATTTTCTTCATGACAAATCATGTTTTGAAATAATACATGCAGGTGATCTGTTTTGGTACTTAAATAATATCTCTGTTCTAGGGAACTAATTTGAAAAAAAAAAAAAGCTTTCCTTTTAGGTCTGAATTTTAATCCAGATATTTTATGATGATATTTCTCAGCAGGAGGAAGACAAGTATTGCGGTGGTGCTGCAAGCCTCAATTTTTATTGACCAATTACTGCAAGCACAGCAATTTATAGCAGGAGCACAGTCAGTGTTTAAAGTTCACTGGGGCTTCAGCTTCCCCAGCCATAAAAGTAATTTATATCTCTGTGAATACCGCTGGTAGTTTTTTCCCCTCAGCTTAACAAAGGAAGCCAGGGCAAGTACAAGATGCCTCCTGCTTGCAGGCACACAGGCTTTGAAGGGTAGCTGGGGTGGGGATGGAAATTTGGATGGAGATGTCCAGGTGGAGGCTTGGCTGGTGCTCCCATGGGCAGCATGGTCTGCCCTGGTGCATCCACGTCTGTTACCTGTGGGCTTTAATTGCATGGCAGTACTGTCAAAATCATGGCTTTACAGAAAGAAGTGCCTGTGTTTTGGTATGAGTGTGCTTCATCATTTAGTTTAACGTAGGTGCTCAGAGGTGCAGAGGGATTTGTGGTTTAGTTTGGGGGCGTGGGGTGTGTGCATTGGTATTTGGAGTGCAAACACCTGCCAGAGGAGGTCTCTGCTGTGTGTGTGGGTGCAAGTCAGACTCCTGCTATTTTGCAAAGTCATCAAACAAGGAACACTTTGGGAAAGAACACTAAAGAGCTGCAGATTATGGGAATGCTGCTGAGCAAAAAGCCTCCATCTTTGTGTGCTTTGGTTGTTTAACACTGGAGAAATAATAATACCTAATTTAATACTTAAAAGAAGATTTTCTTCATTCTAAACCTTTTGAAGTTGTCCCATTGGCAGGTAATACTTCAGACTTTCAGCAGAAAACCGTGACGTTTATAAAAGCTTCCAATTTTCTTGCATTTCAGATCGCCTTTATTTTGCAATTCTCTGCCAAAAACCAAAGAGTGGAGCTGCAAATACCCATTATTTCTGCATAGATGATGAACTTGTGTATGAGAAGTAAGTACCGACTTTTTTTTTTCCTGTTTTTTTACAGAAATAAATTAGTCAGAACAACAGCAGTGAGGAATCAGTCTCATTGGAGAATTAATTACATTAATTTGGTCTTCTCAGATTTATGTGCCATGATGATTTATAGGCCTTAGAGGGGTTTCTTGCTTTCCCATCAGGATTTCTTAGAAAAATTTTCAAAGCGGAAGCTTTCATTGTACCCATTCCTGTTAGAAGACACAGGAACATGATGCAGCCATATAGATTCAGAAGTGCACATTGAACTGCCAGACTAAAGGGTGTGTCTTTGGTTGCTCATGTATTAAGTGGAATGTCTGAACTTCCTAGAATCAGAGAAAAAAATGGTAAAGTCGATTCAAGCCTTTATGAGCTGACAATGGATATATTATTTCCCCTGTAGTGAACAGTGTTTGCCTTTTGCAGTATGTGGAATGTTGCTAATTCTTCAAATGGTTTTGATCAAGGGCATGCTTGCTGTTTTTTAACATGCTAATCAATCTTTAGTCTCTGTGTTCTCTTTTCTCTGGCACTATGAATTACCTCCTTTTAAAGTAAAGTTTATGAGTTCCTCTTAAAATAGAGTTTAAAAACTTTTGTCACAGAGTGATACAGTAGTGAGAAATAGTTCTTAAAACCTGGGAATTGGTATTTTGAGTGGTGCTGTGTGGAAAACAAAGGAAAAAGTTTTAGTCCATGTTTAAAGATGACAAAACCTTTCCTCCAAAAAACAGTATGTGTTTATGTAAGAAAGTGTGCTTGTTTTTAGAATGATGTATGTATATCACATGTATATTATTACTCCTTGCTTTGTGCATCTTGTTAAAAAAAGAGGCATTTACAGGGATCATGCACAATTTTTCCCCTTTCTTCTAACAGCTTCTATGCAGACTTTGGACCACTTAATCTGGCAATGGTCTACAGATACTGCTGCAAGCTAAATAAGAAATTAAAGGTAATGCTTGGGGTTTTTATTCAAAAGACAATATTACTGGCTTTTTAAAAAACAAAAACAAATTTTATTGTTGTTGTTATTCAGGTGCTTTCCTGTTTTCCTAATGTAGCTGAATTCTGAATATGAATGCTAGATTTTATTGAGGTGAATTTAGGGAGGAGGATCAGGATGGAAAACCCACTCACTTTTAAGAACCAAGAGATACACAACTGTGGCAGTAGCTATCGTGAAGCTTCTAGAAGATCAGTTGCTGAATGAATACAGTCTCTTTTATATGAAAAGCTTCTTTCCTGGAATTGAATCCTATGGGCAATCGGGCAACATTGAGTGAGCTCAAGGGTGCAGTGCTATGTTTTTATTTTAAATGGGTTTTGTTTGATTTGGTCGTCTCTTTGGATACTGACATTCTTCAGTAATGAACAACATTTGATCTTTAGTAGCATTGATAGCATTGGCCTGAAGGAGGCTGCTCTGCTCATACTGCAGATTATGTTGTTTTACAGGAGCTCAATAATTTTTTTGATTGGGCTCTTGATAGAGCATAGTGTCTTTAAAATGGATTTCTTAAATTAATTAACACAACAGACTACAAGTTAGTTGACCTTTAGTAGATGTTGGAGTATAAAACCTGTTTGGCAGATAAAAAAGCTTATTTTCATTAATGTCAATCACAGTTTGCCTCTTCAAAACTACTTAGATCTTTAAACTGCCACTGAAGTGTGAAAAGTGGGAAATATACAGCATATTATAGACAAAGAGTGGTGTCCTTGATGTCTGTCACAGATAATAACTTGCATAATTCAGACTTGCTTTATTCTTTAGGTTGGAGAAACAATTGGCACACACGGGTGTGATGTTGCTGCTCTGTTCTTACTGAGGCACCTGCAGAATTATATCTGGCTAAGCCTGAGATAAACCTGTTTAGTGGTCCAGGCTGGGTGGTGGTAAACTCCCACCTGGGTAGCTGTGGTTTGCCAGAGATGAGAGTCTCTGATTTTTGTATACGGGATGCTCTGAAGCAACACAAATCTGTGTTATAGTCCCTTTCCATGTCTTCTGTTTGACATTAAATAGATATGTTAGGATTTCTGAGAACGTATTTCTGCTACTGATCTGGGGTTTATTTGTCTTAAATGCATTGAATCTGGTATCTTGAGCAAGTAACATTGCTATTTAAGTGCATAAAATGACATTTTGTGATAGCTTATCAGTTGATCAAAGTGTGCAGTTTCAAGCACATCAGAATTTATTTCAAGGGCCAGTTAGGGGATAACTGCCACCACACGTGTGTGTCCTTTCTATTGAAAATTCCATTCCACCCCCATTCTAAGATAAAAGGAGTAAAACTCTATGCCACACCAAGATGACACTTAAAAAATTATTTATGATAAAGTTTAGAAATACTTTCAAAATATTTTAATCTAAGCATGGTTCTGATCGTTAGAAACAAATACTAGTGGATTTATCTACATTTGGGTTTGAAAAATGAATAAAAAGGTGTAAATTCTGTTTTTTAAATTTTTGCAACTGTAATATACCTGTGATGCTTTTGAGAATGCCACTTTCTATTCTCATAAATGGCTATCTGTTACATAAGGCTTGAAGTCAAAAATACTAACTAGAAAAATGAATGCAGTTAAGAAGAAAAAGAAAAGATTTCAGTAATTTGTATCAAAAATTATTTAGGATACTGGGAAAAATACTGGAAGAATCTAGATAGGGATACAATATAGTTTTCCAAAGCTTCTGAGGGACTTCTCTACAGTATTTTTTATTCTCTCACTGGAGAACCATTTCTCTGAAAGCATTCCTCTGATTTTATAAAAGAAGATGTAAAAGGTCTAAAACGCAAAATCATAATCTTGTTCGTTTCTTGATACAGTCATTTTCATTGATGAAGAAGAAAATAATTCATTATACTGGGTTTGATCAGAAAAAGCAAGCAAATGCTGCATTCCTCATAGGCTCCTACGCAGTAAGTATTTAAATTTTTACATCAGCTGGTGACTGTGTTCATTTTTTCATACTCAATTTTTAGAAGAGCAAGATAAAAACAATTCTTTTCTCTTGAATAATCATCCTACTAATGTAATTATAGTAATGTACCACATAGTAAGGGTTTCTAAAGTCTAGCAGGTATGTGAGTGAAGTTGTATGATTTTAGGTTTTTTCCTTGCTACTGCAATCTGTGTTCTTCAGAAATAAGAGCATCACTGAAAGAAAATCAGTATTAATATTTTCATTTAGAAAAAATTATTGCTTCTTGAAGTTTTACCTTTCCCCAGCCACACAATCTCTTCTTTTTTAAAACAGAAAAACATTATCTTGCACGAAGTATAGTATATCATTTGCCAGTACATGCATGTTTAAATAAACCTTTCCTTCCCCAGCTGCTTCTTCTCTAATACAAGGTAATCTCTTCAGCTAACCTAGGAGAAGTAGTGAGAATGTGTGATAGGCTTAGAGCCTGTGTAAAGCCTGGGAAGGTACAAGGTGGCTGGAAAGCTACTAGCCAAGTCTGGCTGCAGAGTGGAAAAGGACTGGCTTAGATCTCAACTGCATGTATTTGGTACACAAAAATGTAGTCAAGGAATAAAATGCTGAGTACTCCAGGATGAAAGATGTGATGTACCATATTCATGTTCTGTTTTGACTTGTAACACACCTCAGTTGTAACCATTTCTCTTGTTTACTGAGTAATAAAATGAAATCAGAAGCTATGCACTTTTTGATGTTGGAGATTTGAGGGGTTGAAGTTCGTGTAGCCTTGGGTTATTCCTATTTATTGGCTGCAAGGGCTGCACAGTACTTTCTGTGATGAAGGCAGTCTCCTTGCTGCCTCTCTGCATCATGCAGGGTGTCAATTTTCTGTTCCCCAGGGTTTCTGTGTTGTCTATATTCTCTAGCACTTTTTACAAATTGAGAACTAAATTTCAAAACATGTCACTCATTGAAACACAAGCACTTAGGAATGTTGCTGTAGACCTTTGCATTCTTAAACCACATGGAAACTGGTAACATGAGTTACTAAGCTTGTTTGCAGTTAAGGGATTATGTTGACAAAACAGCTGCAGCTTTTAGGAAAACTATTCCTAATTACTTGATCATAATTGAGGCCCAGAAAGCAAGAGGGGACTGGCTTCAGTTATCAGCCATTATTTGGAAAAAAGTGGGTTTGGTTTTTTCCTACACTCTTGTTCTAAATATGTGTAGTAGTAGCGTTGTGTGGCATAGCAGCTGACATTCTGAGCAGAATTTTGGTACAGAAAATTAACTAATGGTAAAAAAATCTAATAAGAAAATACTGTGGTTGACTATGCAAAAGTATACAGAAAACCTAACACAAATCTTATTTTTGATCACCTGGTAGCCCTGCCATGTTGCAATAACAACATGCAGGTGTAGGGGAATGCTTCAACAGACTTTAATAAAGCTCTAAGATTAATATGTATGGATTATGACAATCCAAAGCACAGTAATTAAAAAGGGAGGCTTGTACAGAGGAGTAGGCAGGTTTTGCTTTAGAGAGCTGCAGTGAAGGCAGTGAAGGAAGTGGGAGTTGCAGAGTAAAGAAAGGATGCTCACATAGATCCAGCTGAAGTACAGCACGAGATCATGTCTGCCTGGCCAAGGCATGTGGTAGGGCTAGTTGAAGCCACATGGCATATGGCAGAAGAGGCTAGTCAAAACCACCAGTAGTTCTCAGAGTTTGGAGATGTGCTTAAGTTACTGTATTGTACACACTGAATATTTTGGCAGTTTCCCTGAGTGGCCCAGGGCAAAGTGAAGCACAGTGAGAGTATCAGTCACCTCCTTGCATGTGGGCATGTCTGTCTTGCAAATTTGCAAGTCTTAGATAGTGAGCTAGCTCTAGCTAGATGCTGATTTTCTTTCCAGTGCAATACTTTTGGCTTTGGTACTGCTTTTTCTTTACAGTAGGGTAGAGTTTCTTCCCAGTTTCATGTAGGAGGGATTCCACTGAAGAAAGATCACAGAAGAAAAACTGTGCCCCTGAGGCTTTTTTTTCCATGGCATTCTTTGATGATCTTTCATGAAGAGGCAAGCTTAATTACAGATCTCATTGCTCAAGTGTTCACGCATACTTGTCCCATATTTATGCTTTCTGCAGGGAGAATTGGATTGTTCTCTGTGAGGCAAGCAATGATACGGGTTCTGTTCAGAATGCATGATAAACATGTCTATAAGCATATTTCCTGATTGAAAGGAAATATTGATGACTTCTTTATTTTAAACATACGTAGGCTTAAGTGTCTACCTTCTTTAGTTCAGAATGCTGTGCTTTTTGTTGAAGAAAGATCCATCCAGATACTGGTCAAATCTTTAGTAAGTTTCTCTAATTTTAGTTAATCAGACTGTGTCATATACCTTGGTAATACCCTTTGTTGCTTGAGCTGATTGTCATAATTTATTTTCTGATCTTACAGTATAACTTGTAGGTTGATACTGTATTTTGTTTTCTGTGGATTGAATGTGTTTTCTTGTTTGAGTCTTAATTTTTTAGCTTCATGGTAGGTTCCCATTTCAACATTCAGTTAAGTTGAGGAACTGTGTGGGTGTGCAGTGCGTTACTTTGGGGGAGTTCAGGTTCGTTCAAGGAAGAGCGAGGAAGTAGAAAGGGAATGTGGCCTTTGCAGAGTTAGTCACAAAAATAGTGCTTGTCTACTTGTGTTGAAAGGTGTTTGGTAACTTAAGCACAGTTTTGGGTGCAAGTTGCTCTGTAGGTGCAGGTGCTACAAGTTGCTTGTTAGGAATAACAGGCTGCCAAGTTTTCAAGAATAGCAAGGCACAGTGAGTCTGCGTGATTTCTGGTTTTATCTTTTTTTTAAACACAGTTACACTTAAACTATAAAACTGTAATGAACTGTATGTGACTGGTTCTCCTCTGGGACTTGTGTGTCCTCGTAAATATTCAGCTTCTGAGCATGTCTTTTCAAAGGCTCGTTGACCTTAAATTTGTATTCTTAAACAGAATATTCTAACTTCTGCTTAAAGGGAGTGGGATATATTAGCCTGATTTATCATTCGTCATCTTGTGTTCAAATGTATATGTGTGTATATATAGCATGTGGGGATATGTTCATTTGAACTACTAAGGCAATTATGAAAGTCTTCATTAACTGTGGTGTGGTAAGGGCAGCTGTTAGTGTTCTTGTTTTCGAGCAAAGTCTGTTCTCAGTCTTTTCTTCACAGTTGATGTGTTTTAATGTTTCCCCCATTCCCCTTCATCTAACTTGTCTTTCTTTCCTCTTCAGTGGAGATAGTTTATGAACTCTCCAGACTACATACTTCTTTCTCCCCTCTCCTGCATCTGCTGCTTCCTTCCAGGTGTACTTTGATGTGACAGCACAGCCTAACTCAAGCTCTTCAGTATAACATGGCCTTAAGAGCGAAGAACTAAGTTTACAAATACACTGTTGTATATGTAGTTTTAGAATAAAATATTAATTTTTTAGAGTAACTCTTAACTATTTAGACCTTAAACTCTTTATTATTCATCTTTCATCTATTTTAATTCTGTATTTTGTTTCTACATTTTTACAGACATAATGGGAATAATATTCTTCTATGTAGATTAGCAAAAATTTGGCACATTCAGCCACACAAAGGGTAGCCAGAATTCAGTGTGTTGGGGTTGAATGTTTACACTTTTTTTGGGTGGAGGGGGAAAAGGGAAAAAAAGGGAGGTGGGGGGAAAGCTTTTGTTCCTCACCTTTTAAAGAAAAATCTTTTCCTTGAAAGCTATCAGCACTGTTCAGGCCTTACCACACTACCAAAGCAGCAGTGATCTTCTGAGTTGATATCTACAGTGGCTTCTCTTGATTTTCACCAGGACTTGGCTGTGGGTGAGGAAAGTCTGCTTCTTCCATCATTGCTCCTTCTATATTACGAAAGAAAATGTACCCTCTGTGCCCTGTCCACCCAATTCCCAAGCTCCCCCCTCTCCCCTTGGCTACATTAACTTAGTAACAGTGTTTTTTTTCTCAGGCCTGGCACTAATTATGTACTTGGAGGGTGACCCTCCCAGGGTACCGCCCCATGAACTGCTGTAATTCAGGTCACCTTCTCCAGGACTCATCTCTGTACTTTGTCTATTTTCTCATCTTCTTTCTTCAGGGTAAGCAGCGTTTCCTTCATCCATTCTAATCCATAGTATTGGTTTTTTGCCTTTTCAATTTGTTAGTGTCCTTCCTAGTTGTGGGCCTAACTCTGGGTAGAAGCTGGAGGTTGGAGAATCAATTGGCACCCACTGGTGTGATATTGAACTGCTCTGTTCTTACTGTGACACTTGCAGAATTGTCTCTGGCTAAGCCTGAGATAAACCTGTCTAGTTATCCAGGCTGGGTGGTGGTGAATGGGTAACTGTGGCAGTGCTCAAATTTAGAGTGGGTAAACCATGTTTACCCTCAGCTATGTTTTGGTGAGAGGTGCTTGAGGAGCAAGTGGCAAAGACAAGATGGACAGAGTACTGACCTTTCATTTAAGAAAAAGTTGCCTGGAGTCTTGGCTGTCTCTGAGTTTGTGTCCCCTGAAAAGCTACCTTCTCTGAATTGTATTTGGGAAATTGTGATTAGTCTTCACAGCGGCAGCCTTTCCTGCTGTTTGTACTAGGTTCTATTCCAGGATATTCCTAGAAGACTGCTTGTCTCCATAGGAGATGAAGGGTTGTTCTTTTGGAGGTCCTCAATAGTCTTAGGTTGCTTTCTTAGCTGTCATGAAGTAGTAATGTGCCCAGCCCAGTCAGTTCAGGGTTTTTTATACTTTCCCTCTGCTGTTTAAAAGGTAATTGGAGGTTTCTTGCTTTTGTTTATGATGAACAAAGACAGTTGTCAGAGACAGGCAGTTATTCACTCTCTGTCACTTTTATCCACTTAATGACTGTGTTTCTGCTTATGAAGAAACTGTTGGCCACGTGCATGTCTTCACAACACAAATCCATACAGGAAGCTTTTTATTCTAATAAATTTCTATTTTAATTTTGCAACATCTAACATTTTTTCCCAAGGAATATTGCTAGAAATTTAATCTACTAACTGACTAGTATATCCAATGGAGGTTTTAATGAAATAAAATATTTAATACTTTAAAGTTATAACAACTGTATGAGCTTGTGTTTGAGTCTGGTCACACACAGCAGTTACTTGCATTTGTTCAGAATGGGTGGATTTAATTATTTGCTGTTTCAGCAGTTCAGGCTGTCTTGGGTGAGTGACATTTTTGGAACATAGTTGTTATCACATAAAATTTGCTTTTAAGCAGTTTAAAATTAATTATCTTGTTATTTTCTGGCTTTTAAGTCAGCATGGTTAGTAAAATGTGTGATTTAGGTAGCAGCCTTAAGTAGATTTTTCAGTTGAGGGTGAACAGGTGGATAAACGTGGTTATATTGAGCACATCATAGATACGAATTTAAAGTGCTGTTTACGGACTTGTGTTGATATAGTTTCTAACAGTAAAGCTTATTTCAATAGCCTATTTAATTTTCCTGAAAAAACAACAAGTTATGTCATAGATTATTATTACTAAACCTGTTTTGTCTTGTATGCAACATTACTATTTCACTTGGCAATGCCATGTATTGAAAATTAAGACACCTTTTTTAACCAGAGGCTCATTTCCCTGTCTAGCAGGAATACTTTGCATCCTTTGCATCCATTCTTCTGTTGTGAATACCATTCCAAAGATTGTAACTCCAGTCTATATAGCTGCTTAAAAAATAAGGCTGGATTGAAAACACTAATGAATCAGACAAAAACATGGCTTGCTAACAGCTCTCATTCTCTGGTTGATTTTAAATTGTCATAAATAAATTGGTTGCCTAATCCTGCCAACCAGTGTATTTCATTGAGTGAACTTTAATGCAGCTGTTTGACTGCACAGTGATGTTGGCAGGAGGAATGCTTGAGTGCACCTTTCCCGGTGTTCAATGCTTGGATGGTTCTTGATCACTCAAAGAGGTGCCTGTAGTTCCTTAATTAGAAACAGATGTCCTAAATGAAAAGGATGATTGGAGTAATGTTAGTGTTCAACTGCTGACAGCAAATTCCTGGCTATATTTTGAAGTTCAGTAGAATATTTTTTTGTATGCATAAAAAAAGCAAATTTCTAAATTGTCTGCATACAAATAATTGCAGATTGTGATGAAATATGTTTGACTTGAAAGATATCAATTCCTTATAGTAACAATTTTCCTGAAAGGTACTGAAGTAGATTTCTAAAAGATTTTAAGAGTTCTTCTGTTTGTATTTATGTGTATAGATAGGTATGTATACTTGTATCTGCACTTGCGTATGACTGTAGGAAAATTCTAAAAGCTGAACGTGTGGGTGCATGCTGCATTGACTAAGTTTTTTTGAAAGAAGGCCTTTTCTTTTTTCTTTTTAATATTTCCCTAATCTGCAGGAAAAGAGCCCCTTGGTAAATCATTTTAAAATTCTAATAGTCATTTCTTCATTTGTATATACAAAAACGGATAAAAATTATCCCAGAGAATGCCTGCTTCTGCTACATAACAGCTAATATCATTGGTTTATTTATTTTAATTTATTTTAATATTTTTATGTTTCTAATAGTCATTTTTGTTGGTTGCTTTACTGGCATTAACCTAAGAAAACAACTTTATTTGTGGAAGTTTTCATCATCTTAGAAAGCACAGCAGAAACATAAATTGTAATCAGTATCTGGACAAATTAGTTTCAGCTGTTGTATATTTTGATTTCTGGAGTTTGTCTTCTCTCATTTCCTCTCCTTCCCCCAGTACATACCTCATGAGTTTACAAATGTATCTTTGTTTCTCTATTCATCAGATCAACATTTCCATTCTCTTCTTTTCTGAAACTTCAGTTCTGCTTGCTGCCTTAGAAAGTCCTTCTCTCTTCCAACACTTCTGTCTGGTACAGGTCTTTGATCACTGCTACTTTCTCTTTCCCATTTATTTGCTTTCTTTAGTCCTTTGTTCACCCACATCATTCCAATGAAATTGTTCATCTTTAAGGCTTCACTGGCTTCCTCCAGGTCAGAAACAATACTGTATGTAGTCTTATATAGCTATAGATGTGTCAGAAATATTTTTTGAAGTGAATCTTTCCTTAAACGCTGACTACTGCATTTTGGTTCACTTCATGGAGCAGTGTAGGAGCAATCTCAACAGGTAATGGGCATTCAGTCCACAGGACCAGACTAAACCCAGCTGTTAAGCTTAAAAGCTGCTGGAAGTATGTAATACAGATGTCAGATCCTCAATGCTGGCTCTCTATCTACTGATGCAATTCTTTTGGTGTAGACCATTTCCTAATGCAGATGTGTGGCCTCTGCTGCCTTGACATCTGTTGCTTCTCTGAGCTTTGCTGCTTCAGTCTTACCTGTTTCCATACCTGGAATTTGGTTCACGCCAACCCAAAAACAGGCATCACCCATGTTCAGCCTTCATCCAGCCTTGCTTACATCTAGGATTTCTAGCTGGGTACTCCCTTAAGCTGTGACAGAAACTGATCCTGTCTCCATTTTGACTATCACAGCTTACTGTGTTGTGTTACTGCCAGGATACTTTCCTTGTGAAGTAATTATCTGTTTATGGTCTTTCCCATTATATGTGAATTCTTCCCCTTTGAAGCACTCCACACCATTGCACTCATCCAGCTATTCTCACACTAACCTAATTTTTTTGCAAACACTTTTCACTGGGTACACCATCTGACCATTTCATCAACAGCTGTCTCTTGCAATTGTTCACTTGTTGTGTCTTTCATGTGTCATAGTGTCACAGCTGAGCGTGTAGTAGGATCTCTCTTTGTTTCAGACTAAGTTTCCTTCTTCGGTAAACGTGCTGTATTTTGCTTCAGTTGTACAATACAAGTTGTATTTTTGCTTTGCAAAATCAGATTGGGTTTTTTAAATGTCCTTGTACTTAGCAAGTGTTCATATATATATATAGCTGTGTTAAGAAAAGTTCATACACATGTGTATTTATGTTAAAAAGGTATTTCTAGCAGTTTCACTGGTAATGTAATTTCAGAAGTGGGATCTGTGCTTAAGAACTAACATGTTTCAGTATACTGCAACATTATTTAGACTTATTTTAATACAACACAGTGGAATGGAAAAAATTTGTCTCTTGAAGCTGTTGCACTTGTAAACAAATGCTTCTGCATTCAATCTTGTTTCCTTTAAAAAGCTGGTAAAAGCTCAGCTGAAATACGGGAGAAATCCTTGGCCTTTCTGAGCTACATGTGCTTACAAAATTAGCTAGTATTAGTTGCATTTCTATTTGCCTGTGGTACAATTAGTACTCTCTGTATACTACACAGTGTGATAGCACTTAAATCCAGTTGGACATAAGGAGGAATTTCTTCACAAGGAAGGGTGATGGATTGATTAAACATCGTAATGGGCTGCCCAGGGAGGTGGTGGGCCAGATGTTTAAGGAAAGACTGGATGTGGCACCCAGTGCCATGGTCTAGTTGACATGGTGGTGTTTGGCCAAAGGTTGGACTAGGATGATCTCAGAGACCTTTTCCAGCCTAATTGATTCTGTGATTCTGTAATCCCAAGTTTTTTCCAGGTGACTCCTTTCTGGCTGCAAACTCTGTCTAATTACTGTTTGCTAATTCCATTTCACATCTTGGGTTTGTAAGTTTTTCAGGGACAGGGCTCTCTTCCTGATAAAAAAGAAGTGCTTGATTTGTATGGTTGCTAGCAATATGTGTTCGCTGTGCTGCAAGATGCAAATTAGGACTGTATCAAAGCGTTCAATTTGAAATTTCATGGAAGATAACCTTTATATCCAAATCAGCCAATGAAATGCCTGCAGAATAGAAAATGAACTCTGCCATCTGAGGATAAGTTATTCAATGATACTCGGGGAGGCTTTTCAAGTGTCTTTTCTGTTTTGGTTGTATACTTACACATATAAATGCAGAAATCGCTTATCTCTCCCCAGTGAAAGCACACACACAAAACATGCAGTTTTCATTACTTAGCTATTTATCAAGAAAGATTTATTTTTTTGTTTTCTTCTGCCAATTTCAAGGGAAGAATGCTCAGAAAATACTTAACACATTAATTGAATCAGGAAAATCAAATGGGTCACCTGTTGGCCATGTCTGTTTTAGGTGTCTGTTTAGGTTATATTTCAAGCTGGGTTTGTTGGGTTTTTTTAGCAACATCTGTTCTAACTCTTGTTCTCTGTGTGTGTGTGGAGGGGGGATGTTTAAGGTATGTTAAGACATTTGTTCAAACTGGCTTTGCAGCAGCATCAAAGAAATTTGAAAAGCAATGCCAACTTTTAAAAGAAAAAATGTCCAAAGCAACAGAAAGTAAATATGCCATGCCTTGATTTTTAAGGAATATTTAATTAATACTCATGAGGATTTTTACTTTCAAATAACTCTGAGGGAAAATGTCAGTGTAAAAGAAATAAATAATTTTACTGAACATTAGTGAAAAAAACCCAACTTTCTGTAGAGTGTTAAAGCAATTTCAAAGAAAAAGTATTAACTTGAAATTACTGAATATTGACCTGTTAATGACAGCTTGTTATTAACAGTTGTTACCTCCTGGCCATGCTGGGGATGGTGTTTCATGGTATTTGAAGAAGAGATATGCAAAAAAGAGGAGTTTTAGGTATTCTTTAAGGAGACCTTAGTGTTAAAAGCTATCCAAGAGCGATCAGACATGTTGTGATGGAAGACCATACGGATATTTCTCGTAAGTTGGTCCTTTGTGAATTCTTTTCTGAGTGTTTTTGACGGTAGAAAGTTTGATTCATTCTGTTCGTAGGATTTTGCTTCTGAAGCTACAAATTTCTTTTAATTTTTTTATTTTTGGATTTTTGTTTTAGTTTATGGCATCTGGATTTAGTTACTGGATATTGCCTCAACAGTGCAAAGGAGGAAGTACAGAATTTGGATTAATGCAAATGTTCTGATGTAGGAAGATCAAAACATATATAAATAACTGTTTTAGTCTTGTCTGCTGAGTGTACCAACGGTTTGTGTACCAGATGATTCATAGCTTTGCTGATATCTCTGTGGGTTTTTATGTTTTGATTTGTATCTTAAAAGCTTAATTAAAAAAAATCTACAAACTGGCCAAGCAGAGTTGCAGTAGAAATGCAAGAATCCAGATGAACAGAAGCCTTTTCCCCATAGCCTGTAGTTGAACAACTTCTGCACAAATCTGTAAAGTTAGTTTTAAAATATATATTTCTTTAGATTGACAGGATTTTTTATTGTTTGTTAGTTTTATTGTTGCACACTTGCAAACATTTGTTCTTGATGCCACTCTTTTCCAGCACTTTTGCGCTCTGTGATAATTAATTATGCCTTCTGTAGTAAACAAGTGACTTGAAATTATTGAAACTTGTCTTAAAATAATCTTTTTCCTTTTCTGTCTTTTTCCAAAAATAGATAATATACCTGAGAGAATCCCCAGAAGATGTGTACAGGCTTATATTGTCAGGAAGTGTTTCATATCTTCCTTTCAGGTAAATAACAAGTTGATAGAACTTTCTGTACCTTGATATTCTGAAGAAGAATGTAACATTTTTCAGTACTAATTTTTGCTGTGTTGGTTTTTTGGGTTTTTTTTTGTTTGTTTTTTTTTTTTGTTTGGGGGAGGTTTTGCTTGGTTTTTGTGGGGTTTTTTTTGTTTGGTTTGGTGTATTTTTGGTTTTGGTTGGTTGCTTTTTGGTTTTTTGGGGTTTTTTTTTTGTGCTGAAGTTTTTACTTGGGACACACTCCCTGTCTGAACTTGAGGTACTCAGTGAATCAGAGGTGTTACCAGATGGTACTGAAGTGTACCAGCAGAAGGTGAAGCAGTCACACTGTTTTGTATCCACTCATTGAGCTTTTTGATCTACATTGCTTCTCACTTGGCAGTTTGATTTTGTGCCAGTAGCTGATAGTTAAACATATCAAAATATCTGTCATTCACCACAAAACGCTTGTAATACTTAATAGCATTCTTTATGCACAAGACAGTATCTGCAGATTGCTGCACACATTTGACAAGTGGGAAGTTGTCACCAGTGCATTCCAGGAACCTTCTGCATTGCCTGTGCCCTACTGTGCTATCCCTCCAACAGATATCAGAGGTTGCAGTTCCCTGTGAGGACCATGGCCTGAGAACGTGAGGTTGCTTCTGTCTGTCTGTAGAAGGCTTTATCCATTTGTTCGTTCTCATCAGGTGGTCTAAGAGACACCAGCTGCTACAATGTCACCTTTATGTGTCCTTTCTTTTTACTTGAATAAGATTTCTATTATTTCTGTCTCCTGCAAGTTTCTGCCCCTTTCCACACCGATTCATAAGGAAGGAAAGGTTAGAAAAAAATACTAGAGACAGCCATCCAGGTTCTTCAAAAGTTCTTCCTCCTCTCAGTTGTATAATTTGAACATGTTTCTTACTTATTAGAAACATTATGAATTCTCTACTGATAAGGGCTGCATGGTCTCAAGATACTCTGCCAACGCATAATATTCTCTGATGTAGATTCAGTTTTTATTTATTTACTTGACTGTAGTATTCCTCTAGAATGCTTACTTCGTGGTGCTTATGAAATTCCATAATGGTCAGCAACAAAGAACGTGCAATTCCTGGATCAACAGAATTAAAAAACTTGTAATTGAAAGAAGGGGTTTTAATGAAACCAGTTTCTCCTCTTGTTTAAGCAAAAACTATTTATGCATCTTAAGGAAAATATTTCATTATATTTACTCAAATGTTTATCTTAACAGTCCATGTCAGAAATTGAACATTTCAGCTTTACCAAAACTGTAGTTGGAGTAATCTTACTGTCGTATCTGTTAACATGACTTATTTTAGGTTTTGTTATTCTTGTAAGATTCAAGGTATGGGAAATGAAGTAATCATTTGACATAATTATTTCAGTATAATAATCATGATCCTAAAGCAATTTTTAAAAGGTTTTAGAGAAGTATCTTCAATTGCTTTCACTTGGATTAAAATGCAATAATTATTGTTTTGGTCATCATATCTTATAGGGATGCTTCCTTTGGTACTTGCAGTTTTCATCTGACATTACTGGACTGTTTTCATGCAATAAACAAGGTCAGTAAACTAATATTTTTCATATTTCAAAAAGCTAGCTAAATGTTGCTGATCGGAAAAAGAAGGCTTAGGAAGCTAGGATCCAATTAGAGCTGTGAAGTAGTGGAGTTGCTGATTGTTGCCTGGTTTACTGTGCATTATGTGTTGTAACAAAAGTAGATACAGCATCCATAGAAGTCAAGCAATACCTTATATAATCAAATAGTGAAAATGTGAAAGAGGGAGTTTTGTGTTTTATTTACGTAATCTTTCAGGGCAGTAATTCACCTCTACTCCTAAGAGTTGTGTGTTAGGTTTATTATATGCCCCCTGGTGTTATGTATTAGGCTGAACATAGCCTTTGAAAGTGGTTCTGAATGGGTTCATTATACACTTCAAGCAGTTGCAGCACATGCTAATGATTTCAGGTTTTGCTTTAGTAATAGAAATAGAACAAGTTTTAAGAGGTAGGTGCTTCTTTTTTTAACTACAAATTATCATAACCTAGTTTTTATTGCAATTTAGTGGTGAAGTAATGTAGCATTGAAGGATAGGGGAATCAAAACACATTCTTTTTAGTCTGTATGAGTAGGGAAATGGGGAATTTTGCAGCTCTCCACCGTACTACTGTCTTCCATATTATGGGTGTCTCTACCAAATACTGATGTTTTTAGTACTTAAGTCAGCTTCTTGAAGATTTTTCAGCTTTTTTGGGTGTTTTGAAATTGGCTACTTGTATGCCACGACTGGTGCATTGCTATTCTTGCTGGTGAACAGCAAGGAAGGCTACAAAAGATTATGTAGTAAAAGAGAAAATTAGAATGTAGTATTTTTAATATCTGGAGATATGGGATTTATCTGTGTTTGTGCTTCCTGTTTTAACAAGTGGATAAACTATTAGTTACACAAATGATTACATTTTTTATGCAATGTTAATTGTTATGGTTGTGGCAAATTATGAGACGTCATGGACTCACAGTAATATCTACTTAGGACTTTGTGACTGCAAATAATTTGAAATCTGTGTAGATACTAACAAATAGCATTTATGCACAAAAAATATTTGCAGTCCTTGAATGCAGTCTTTAGAATCTGCTCATAGCTTCAGTAGATATTTTTTTGCCGGTTATTTTTCTTTTTATTTTTATTTTGTGCACCTAGCCCTAATAAAAAAATCAAATGCTTCAGTAATCTGGGATTTTTGTAGTGATTCAGTGAAAACAAAAAAGTCGATTTACTTATTTAACTTCAATTATATTGAAATTCACAAACCTGTTTTGAACCAAGACTAAGTTGATCTGTATTTCTTAAATTATGTGAAGAAAGAGGAGAGTGTGTATTAAGGGACTTTATGGAACCAAAGAGAATGATAAACTCTCCTCATTGAAGAGGCATCTCTGTTAAGAGCTGTGTTCTGAATTTTAGGCTTTGCAGTATGGTTTCCTGGATTTTAGTACGTTTGATGTAAATGAATATGAGCATTATGAAGTAAGTGTTCAGTATCAATCTTTTGATTTGTTTGCTGTTACTAATGCTAAAACAGTTGCTTATAATTTGTGCTATTCTTTTGTAGTATTAAGTTCCATTTCT
Source organism: Gymnorhina tibicen (assembly GCA_013399875.1). Taxonomy (NCBI): domain Eukaryota; kingdom Metazoa; phylum Chordata; class Aves; order Passeriformes; family Artamidae; genus Gymnorhina; species Gymnorhina tibicen. The sequence continues at coordinate 389,164 of VXAZ01005107.1, forward strand.
ATTTTGTCTCTTTAAGCTATGATAGTTAAATAAAGGCGCATGGTCAGAAGAGAATACTAAAATTCAGATTTAAGCATAATTATGCTCAAACATGGGGGAAAGCAGAAACCAAAATGGAAATAAATGGGGGTTTCCATTATTATTAAAACCGTGGATATTCTTGAGCACTCTTGATGAAAAACTAAAGGGCATACAAGCTCCAGTCTGACTGAATGCTAGAGAGCAATCAAAGTATGTATTTGAGAACACACGGCAAAGATGTGATAACACTCTTTGAGATAAAGAAGAAAACAGGGCTGGGAAACTCCAAGCGCATAAAATTCACTTTGGGACGTAGGAAGTGATTGAGACAATGTAGGACTGCAGCTGTTGACTATATGCAGTCTCAGAAATGCAAAGCTGCCAGATATCTGTAAAGAGAAAATTAAATGCTCCTAGGACTTAAAAAATCATTATTTAATTTGTGAACAGAGGTAAGACCAAGGTCATAATTTAGAAACCTATAAAAAATAAAAAATTGGAAGTTGGCCTTCATCTGAAACGCATCAGTTGCATTGTTGTAAAACTCTGATTTAGAAAGATAGGAACACAGGGGAGAAAAGTGAGATTGAGAGCATCTGTCATCCTCATGATGAAAAAGAAAGCAGGACAGTAACACAACTTCCTTTGAAAAAAATTGTACATCAATTCTATCTAGCATGTGTTTTGAAACAATAAGGGAAAACCTGAAAATACAGGGATAATGATAAACCAAGCATTTTCTCTTGACAGAGAGCAGAAAATGGAGATTTTAACTGGATAATACCAAACAAATTCATTGCCTTCAGTGGACCTCATTCAAGAAGTAAAATTGAAAATGGTATGCTTAAAAAAGGAGGTGGGGGACATAAGCCCACTGCTTTCTTAGTTGATTGTTATCAGTAAGAACAAGCTTTAAAAACTGTTCCTCAAACAGTGTGTTTTTTCCCTGGCTCTTTTCCTTTTATAAGAACTCTGGCAGTAAAATTTTAATGCTTGGTTTAATTGTATCTGACCTAGGTGATTGTGTTAAAATTCCATTTTCAGTTAGTCTATTTCTTTATGTTGTCTTTATTTTGAAAGTGTTTTCATATCTTGGTTTTTAGTCTCTTTTTATTTCTGCAGTTTGAGCCTTACTCTCTTCTTTTTTATGTTCTGTTCTCAAATAGGCTATCCCCACCATGCTCCAGAAGCTTATTTCCCATACTTCAGGCAACATAAGGTCACTACTATAATACGTCTCAACAAAAGACTGTATGATGCCAAACGATTTACAGATGCTGGATTTGAGCATTTTGATCTCTTCTTTGCTGATGGAAGCACACCTAGTGATACTATAGTTAAAAGATTTCTAAATATTTGTGAAAATGCTGAAGGTGTAATAGCCGTTCATTGCAAAGGTATGGTGTAAAAACCAATTTATAATACAAGTGATGTTTATCATTACAGTTCCTGAGGTATTTTGCAGTATAATTCTACTATATATAGCTGTTAACATTTCTGCCAAACTGCAGCATTTCCATTCAAATTATTTCTATGGTTCTGTTCAGCACTTTATCTTCTAATTTTTTTTAAGTTCCAGAAAAATCTTCCCAGCCATTCCCAAAATGAGACTGGGGAAAGTGAGATTTCCCATATTAATAGCTCTTTCTGCTAGAAAGTGTTAGCACTTTCAAAGGATGCTTTGGGCAGGCATTTGAAGTCCTGTCAAGTTCTCTCTGAAAATACATGTTTAAATATACCAAGTCATTAACTTTTGAAAACAGTGCAGCATTTTGGGGAAATTCCTCAAAATATATGTGTTCTTCTACAACCACCAAAGCCTTCATCGCTCAGAAACTCTTTATACTAGTTTGGGCATGCTCTGAATATCCATTCCTTCAGAGTTAGACTGCAAAGATTAGATTAACTGCAAAGTTAGACTGCAAAGACATGGAAAGAGCATGCCCAAGGCAGCTAGTATAGTTACTCAGTCTTCTGTGGTTCTAGAGGCAGTATGTTTCCCTTCCCACACCATCTTTAGTAGTCTGTCAGACATTTCTCTACAACTTTCCATCACTAGTGTACCTGGTAATGCTGTGACTGAAGAAGAAGGGCCTTTGCTTAACCTGTTTGCTTTGGACCTGCAAAGACTGCATTTTTGTTCCTGGATCTGCCATCCATTTGCTACATTTAACAGAATCATACTGGAAAGTGAAAGAATTGTTAAAACCAGCATCTTGACTGTGCATATTCTTATTCTTCACTGAGGTGATAAATTCAGACATATCACTTAATTGGTTGTGCCAGAATATTGAGTATCAGTGATACAAGTGCTTTGTTTTCACTCAAATTAAGGTGTTCTTTGATAGATGTCATACTAATGGTGTCTAGCCTGCTCTTAGTCTTGAGGAAGTGTAGAGTGCTGCAGCCTGTTCTTAAAGCTGGGCAAGTTATGGAAAGTGCTGTGTGGTTGTCTTGGCTGTTGTTTTATACAGAAGATTTTACATTGGTGTTGATCAGTCAGTTGTTAAATGAGAGAAGGTGCTGTGTGATTTGCATTTACAGCAAGTGACTGAGGAGAGAAGCCACTTAGCTGGAGCTGTCCTTTGCTTCTCATGTTTCCCCAGGTAAACAGAACTGTTTTGAGGGCCATTATAAATAAGGTTTCTCATTCTGGAGTACTTTTTGCCTGTGCTAGCTAGTGCCCAGACTTGCTTGTTGCAAAATTTGTCTTTTTCTTGGGAATTAAAGAGATTAATTAGAGGAGAGGCTGGAAGAACACAGCTGGTTTCAGTGCAGTGTATGATTAGTTTGCAAGAAGGTGCTGTGAGAATTCTGAAAAAGAAGAAGGCCAGCTGTTTTATCCCATGCATAAAAACATTCTCATACCTTCATACATATTCATAGATAGAGAGGTAAATAAAGATAAGGTAACTTACCAATATTTGTAAAGTTGCTGGCTTTGGAAGGTTACCTCACTCAAAAAAACGTGAACAGTGTGTTAGTAACCTTGTATATGAAAAAAAGATCGAAGGGTAAGTCTCCCTTACCAAATTTGGTAAGTATGGGTTTGTTTTGATAAATTAGGCAGGTAACTACTTGTCCAAGTAGCAATGTCTGTAGTTACAGCAGATTCCAGGTGAAGATGGATATATAAAAGAAGCCATTCTTTTATACTTCACAGCTGGTCTTGGACGAACTGGCACACTTATTGCCTGTTACATCATGAAGCATTATCGGATGACAGCTGCTGAAACTATTGCCTGGATCAGAATAAATAGACCTGGTTCTGTGATTGGGCCACAACAGCATTTCCTGATGGAGTAAGTAGATTGAGTGTAAATTATTGCCAAAAATAAATCTAGATGTCTTTTTCTTTTTCTTTTTCTTTTTCTTTTTCTTCTATTGTACACTTAACAATCTTCAGTGTTAATTTGTTGTGTTTTGGGCCTTTTTTTCCATGTTATGATAGCAAACAGGCAGAACTTTGGACAGAAGGGGATATTTTCCGTGCAAAGTTGAAACGAAACCATAAAATTGCTGTAACAAGAATTCTGTCAGGAGTAGATGATATTTCAATTAATAACACAAGAAACAGGAGAACCATCCAAAAGGACATTGAACTGGTAACCATCCCAATATTGTGCTCTTGTAAAAGTTGGAACTGTGGAAAATCTCTCAGGTTTTGAAGAAACCTGTGGGTACACTAAAACTTTGTTAATCAGATTTTTTTTCTGTTCACCCTTTTTGTATAAAGGGATATGGGGGGAAAAGGTATGGACAGCAATTATGAAAAATGGAGTTGAGAACACAGGTGAAGTAGGAGCATCATCATGCTGTAGGCCTTTGTAATTAGGTCAATAATAGAAAAAAAGTACTCACAATCTGCAATCAAAACCACTGATTTCATTTTGAATTTTCTGTTGCTTCACTGTGTGTACTTAAAGGGAAGGGATAAAAGGGTGGTGTTTCTTTTTTTACTCGTTTTAGTTTCTAATTGCAACTTCTGTAATACCTTTTGATGGTGCTTTTTGAAAAAGACGGTACTGCTGTTTTAAAAAGGCAAGTGAAGGAGGGAAATCCTGTATTTAGTGAAGATTATACTGTACCTAAGCAAAGATTTGATAATATATTGTTTCCAGTGTTTTAAAAGTAGACAGTATTTCGATGCATGTAATTCATGACACCACTTAATGGTTTACAGCTTCAAAAGCAGCAAAGAGGAAACTGGAAGGAACAGAACTGTATTTATGCAAGTGAATTTCCTTTGACCTTATCCTGTTGAGATAATTCTAATTTTAAGCTTTAAAATAAGGTTAATTCTTAAATATCAAAGTGTCTTTATTTTAATCTTGATTTATCCTTTCCCCCTCCACTTATCCAGTACAGTGATGATGATGAAACAAACTGTCTAACACAAGGGGATAAGCTTCGTGCTCTGAAAAGCAAAAGGCAAGCAAAAGCTCCAGCTGCGTCTCCACTAGCGTAAGTCAGTTTCTGAATATATAAAATGCCAGAAACACTTTTCTCCTCTTCTTCATTCATACTTCTAGTTGTCCCCAAATGTTTGTTACCAGTGCTGCTTTTACTCCCTTAAAACAAACATGAGATTCACCATTTCTCTGAAGGCTTGGTGAGTGCTCAGGAGGCAGGAGAACTTGGTTAAAGAACTGCATGACTGAATTTCTACTTTTCTGTATAGTTTTCAATGCTGGTATTCTGGACTTTACAAGTGCCTGTAGTACTTCTGAATGCTTTACTTTCAGTTTAATCACAAACATTCTCTTGTCTTTCCTGCAGTAGTATAAAAATGAAAGAATATGACTCTGTATGGTTTTGTTTGATTGGATCAAATAAGTTATGTGCTGGTGTTTGAAGTAAAGCCAGCTATCTAAAAAGACTTCAAAGAAGGATTTTTAACTTTCTTTCATTCTCTCCTCCTTGGAAAAGAACTTTCCCTAAATCCTGTGGGCTTTGTGATAATGTCTGGTGGATCTGGAAGGCAGAGTTGCCACTGTTTCAGTAAACAAATTCAAAGTGCATTTCTGTCAGGGAAGCTGGTAGTCTCTTTATTTTAGACAAGTCCTGAACCACCACCTGTAAAAGAAAGTTTGGATCTCTTGTAGCTTGTACCAACTGTAGGTACGAAAACTTTCTGTCTGCCCTTAAATAAACTGCAAGAGAATGCAACACTTGCAAAACTTAGCTGGATCTCATTTATTTGATTGCTAGGAAAGGAATGGTGACCCCTGGCTGTCAGATTTTTGCAAATGACATATCACCAAAGTCACAGATCAGAGTCAACTTGACTTTTGTTGTGTTGTCCTTCTGCAGGAGATGATGCTGCTACCTGCTGGCATTTTTATTTTCTCTTTCTTCTTTTTTAAGATCACCACTGTCATCAGACTTTTAGAAAAAGTGATAAATATGTAGTAAAAATGTGCTGAAGGTAAAGGAATATGACTTTGGAAACCTTCACACATTGCTATGTATGATTTCTGCTTTTGTTTTAAAATACTCTTCTTTTGTTCATGCTTATCGTTTACACGGGCAGCCATATAAGAAACAACATATTCAGAGCAAAGCCTGTGCCCAGCTGACATTTAAAAAATGCCAAAACACATCACCTCAGTTACCTCAAATAGCACAATAAAAAAAAAAACTACCTTGCAGATTAGTTTCCAAGGCCCAGAAGCGTCTTAGTTGTCAAGGACTTAATTGCCACACACTTATTGTATGTTCCATACGATGAACGTAGACTGTGTGATAACCTATTCAGAGCCATTGTCTTAATATCTTCTTAACAGAAGGTCTATCTACTGTTAAAATATTATTCCACTCATGAAATGTTCGGCAACATGTCTGCTGTAATTAAAACTAGTTAGCTGGTACTTGTGTAGAATTAAAATAATTTCCCTGGAGCTTATATCTGGTGTTTACATTGTGCATTGTGGCTCAAGGAGTTTCAATTTCTGTTCCCCTGAGTTAATTTTATGGTTTGCAACTTGTACTGAAATAATCTGGTGAAAAATGAATGTGTAAATTCATACATTTTTTGTATTACTGTTGTTTTATTGCAAGGAATATTTGGCTGCCTTACATGAGTCAGAAGTTTTTTCTACTACAAGAGGTGTCAGTCTCTTTCCTTTTTAGTTTAGTCTATTAAAATAATTAATCTTGCAGTGAAATTGATTACTTTTATCTAAGCAAACAAACAGAAGCTTTTAAATCTTCTAAGTAGTTTTATCTCAGAGGAAAAAAGAAGCAGGGGGGGCAAAGTAAGAGCACCAGAAGCTTGGACAGTCTTTGAATCCTAGAGACATTATTTACTTTTAAGTCGCAAGGGATTTGTATAGAGTGTTTACTGAAGTTGGCTGTATAAATTCTTTATGCTTTCATGACTGGATATTTTATATATGTTCTAATAAGCAATATTCTGCACCTGTGGCAAAGGATTATGAATTGGCTTTTGCTTCTTACACAGGAGGGTAATACACCCCATCATCTGGTTGTTTACATAAGTTGTTTGTTTCTGCAAACTTACGTGTCTCTGATCTAATGTTTTAGTATCAAAATGTATGATTGTGAAGTAGGATGTGTAAATACAGGCTGATCCAACTGCATAAGAGACGGCAGCAAGTGGTCAGAGATGTATTGCTCCTGCATGCACTTATTTCCAAGAGCGATACAGACTTTTTTTGAAATAGACTTTGGTGAGGATTTCGGAAAATTTGCTTTGATTTCAGCAGCACATAGGTACTGCATTTGGCAATTTATGGCTGCATGGATTGTTAGTCATAGAAAGTAAGAAATGCTTGGCAAAGGTTATAGAGCAGTATCCTTTGGAAGAACTTGAAACAAGCTAAAATGCACCAATGGCTTTTGCTTTTGAATTTTTTTTTCATCTCTACCTCCCCCTCCAATCCCTTTTAGATGGCTCCTAGCTATGCTGGTGTCTACACTGTGTAGCATTGTCATCTGGTGGATTGTATGTGGCTCCCTTCTGCCCAGCCTGCTATTCTGTCTAGATGGTTTAAGAACATAGTAACCATCAGGACCCCCTGAGAGAGAGCCACTGTGTAAGTGTCCCATTCCATTTCTCTACAATATCTCACACCTTTCTGTCGTCTCATAAATGCATGTTTTCATGTCATGTTTCTTACTGGCTTTGCTGCAAGAGTAAATTTCACTGCTCTGGCTTTGTTATTTTTTGTGTATATTATTTGGAATAATTGAGTGATTTTTATGGCTGTTTTGCAATACACAAGGGCAAAGAGCTCTTAGAATAATTTTTAGTTTTGAAGCTTTTCTTGTCTGCAGATAAGCAAAAGTACATAAGCAAAATTATCTGTAAGAAGGAAGAAGTCCTGCTTTAAAATATGTTCCTATCCTTTGCATATTTCAGATGCAGATGTTAGCTTCAGTTTTACTTCAAAGTTCATGAACTTGCAAAGTAGGCTAGTTTCCCAACACATGATTTTTATTCCCATGAAATGCCAAGAATTAGAATTCATTAGAAATGTCAGTAGGTCTTTGTTTCTATGAAGAGATCAAATATTATATGCCATGGCATGAAACAGGACTTCTTTTTACCTTTTTAACATAACAGAAGATGGGACAGGTTGCAGTGTTAGGTCAAGGCTCACTTGTTTACCCAGCCAGTCTGTTTTCATCTTCCTTTGTTCACAATTATGTTTTATAGAGCTTTAGGAGAGTACTTACATTCCTTTATTCTGACAACTTGGATTCAGCAGCTGAGAAAACATTAATAGCATGCCAATTCCTTGAGTACAGTTTTCATTCTTTCTTTACTCTGCTTTTGTTAGAGTAGCTACAGTGATTTCTGTGCCTTGCTTCTACTTAAAAGGTGCAGCGTTTCATCAAATGGCAACTTAACATCCTTTGGTCAAACAAAAATTTCAACAGCATGCAGATCTGACAAGGAAATCCAAATGAACTTTTTGCTTGCTTCTGAATCTCTCTGGAGTTCCTCTGTCATCACCACCGTCAAAGTAGAATGGTTACTTTGGGTGAATGCTTGAAACCTTGGTGCTTTCAGAGAGAGAGAAAAAACGGTCAGAAGGTCTTTTGCACCAGAGTACTAAGTAAGAATAGGCATTCTCTCCTGACAGACATGAAGCTTGAGATTTTCTGTCATCCTTACCTTTGGCCTTGCAACTTTTTGTCTGCACTTCTTAAACAGCATGAAACTCTTTCTGCTAACGTAAGTGACTGAATAACTATAGAATGAGAACTGGGGGACTTTGGACAGCTTAGTTATTCAGTTAGCTTTTGCTGAGGTCATCTTAATCTGTTCTTTTGGGGAAAAAAATGATAAAGAAATAAAGATCACTTCAGCTTATTTTTTTCCCCTAACTTTGTCAAATAACATACTTGAGAGGCATTATTCCAAATAATATGAGAGGCATGTTTTTCGAAGTTTACACTGAACTTAGCACTATTTCTTTTCTCAGTGGTCTCTGGAAGTCAGACCTCAGATTTCTGAACACATACTAAAAAGCTAAACTTAAAACACAGGTTAAAGAGATGAAACAATCTGTGCTTTGTTTTGCTGTAAGATCCATTTCAGTCAACTATCATCCTTTCTTTCTCTTATTGTTTCTGTGTTCTGTCTAAAAACTAAAAACACTTTTTTTCCTTGCTAGACAAAAAAAGACTGATATTGGTAGATGTGATGCAAGCAATTTGGTTATTCCCATTTACTGGGAGTTTCCAATTACTGGTGCTGCTGCTTGATTTTCAAGATTAACAATCATACACTGTTGATTTAAGTATAGGGAGAGAAAATACATAGGCTTTTCTTAAAAGCTTGCCTAATTTTCTCTCCATTCTGCAGCTAATGTCTCTTGTGTTTTAAGAGATCAAATTACCAGTAAGGATCATGGATCTCTCTGGGCTAGCCTGGCATTTGTGTTGGCTGGAGCCCTGTATGCTGAAGAGTTATCAGTCACTTGTTACCTGTTGATGACTTGGAAGAGTGGTAGAGGTCTCAGGTCTATTTTCTTAAAAATCATGAGGTGATGAAGGAGAAAGCAATATTGCACTTAGCAGGCCTTGTAATACAGGTTGCCTAGACTGGTTGGCAAGACTAAAATGGCTTTTGCAGACAGAGAAGACATGCGCCTGTGTAACCTCTCTTTTCTTCATCTCTCCTTACAGTATCCACCTTAGGATTTTAAAAAATGTATTTTAAAAAAGCTTTTCGTGTGGATTGATTTCTCTCCAATATGCATTACATTGCTTGCACTTCAAGTTTTGTGGATTTTGTCTTGGGTTGTGGAGTTTGGGCTTTTGTGTCCTGGTGGTGTGCCTATGTTCCATCCTTGCGCTGAATTAAATGGTGAAAAAAGGTTGTGTGTTATTTAAAAGATGCTTCTACTGAACCAAACACTGTTCCATTTAAACAGGTTTTGATTTGTTTAAAGACCATGGTTTTAGCTTGAATAAGGAAGCAGCGTATAAACTACAATGTCACTGTGTGTTTAATAATGTGACTATTACAGCATCCTGTAGCCTGGTTTTGTTGTTTGTTTTTTTTCTGTTTGGTTTGGTTTTTTTTAATCACATCCCATTGAGTTAGAAAACCTTTGTGTACATGAGATGTGTTTGCTGGTGTTTCTGGAAGTTGTATGACATACTATTTTATGTGAACAGCTACAAAGCAGTAAGGTAGGTGTCCTGAGATCTTACACTTCTCTAATATAGTTTGGGATATCAGGATTTCCTCAACCATGGCCTCATCTCACATCCATTATAAAACCTATCTGTTGAACCTGCTGTCAAGCGAGGCTGTTAGTCTAACTGTGCTAAATCAAAATTCTGTACATTAGTTTCTTCTCTCACCTTTAACATATATGCAATGGCATTCTAATAAAAGCTGTGATAGCACTGTTGCTGGTCCTCAGCTGACAGTTGTCAGGCTCAAAGACAGCTCTGGGTGTTTATTTGCAATACCATGTCAGACAGTGGTGTAAATGGAACCTTCTCTGTTTTCCTTGAGGTGCTATGAGCCTTGGAAGTCTAGAATTCTAGTCTGATTTTAAAATGTGTGTGTGATAGTTTAGCAAATGTTTTGTTCACAGGGATTTCAATTATTCTTTACTGCAGAGTAGCCCAGTGAAGTTGTATATCTGAAATGTAAAAATAACATATCAACTGAAGAGCTGGCAATGTTAAAGGTTGTACCCTGCTCACAGCTGGCTCTGAGCTGATCCCGTTAAACATCTCCTTATCTCCCTTTGGCAAATACAGCAAACTTCCAAGGATGTTTTTGTGCTTGTTTTGGTTTCCTGGTGCCTATTTTTATTATAAGTCACATTTCCATTTAGAACTTCTTTTATTTTCTTTCATTGTCTTGAACAGATAACAGGAAATTCTCTGGATTTGTTGAAAAGATGAATATTCAAGTGTTTGTGCAAAATGGTATCTTGATAATTCATAGTGCTTCACAGAATCACAGAATGGATAATGTTGAAATGGATCACAGTGGCTCATCTGGTCCAACCTCCCTGCTCAAGCAGGGTCATCCTAGAGCACATGGCACAGGATTGTGTCCAGATGGTTCTTGAGTATCTCCAGTGAGGGAGTCTCCACAACCTCTCTGGACAATCTATTCCAGTGCTCAGTCACCTCCACAGTAAAGAAGTTCAGGTGTTCAGTTCAGAAGTTCCTCGTGTTCAGGTGGAACTTCCTGTTCAGTTTGTGCCCATTGCCTCTTGTCCTATTGCTCAGCACCACCGAGCAGAGCCTGGCTCTTGACACCCTCACTTCAGATACTCACACACATTGATGAGGTCCCCTCTGTCGTCTCTTCTGGAGGCTGAACAGACCCGGCTCCTTCAGCCTTCCCTCATAAAAGAGATGTCCAGTCCCGTCATCATCATCATCATCATATCCTTCCACTGGACCCTCTCAAGGAGCCCCATGTCTCTCTTGTCCTGAGGAGCCCAGAACTGGACACAGCACTCCAGATGTGCCTCACCAGGGCTGAGTAAAAGGGCAGGATCACATCCCCTGACCTGCTCTTACTAGTGCACCCCAGGACACCACTGGCCTTCATGGCCACAAGGGCACACTGCTGGCTCGTATTTCAGTTCGTGTTAGATAAGTATATGGGTTTACGCCATGTATATTGACCAGTTTTTCTGAACTTCTGGTATCTACAAAAAAATGGGTGTTTATGAGAGAAAGATTATAAACATTAGATTACATTCCAGTAACTTTCGCTTTGTTTTACATGTACATTTGCATGCATTTTATGCAGAGAGACACGGAATGTATGTATTTAAGGAGAAAACATTGTTTTTTCTTTATTTCTGGCTGCATGAACACTAGTAAAGCAGTATGTGCCATGATTTGTTCTTTTTTATATTTCAGTGACTAAATGTTATGAGGTTAAGCTGACTTTGTACTTTTTTGTTCATTCCTAGAAGTTTCTATCAGCACAGATGAAGTAATGCAAATAATGAATATAATGCAAGTCTTTCACCACTGGTGTAATTTTTAGTGCTTGGTAGCCTGAATTTGTTCATGCTGTATGACAGCTGTGGCACTGAAAAAAGAATTTTAATATTAGAACTTGTTAAAACTGTTTTACAATCACAGTAGAAACTATAACGTAAGCTTTCAGGTTTTAAATGTTTTCACCTTGGGCATGCAAGGAAAACATTTTCATTAGAAGAATTTGTTCTGTCTAAGGAAGTATGATATGAGGTTGAAGGTATCTGGGGGTGGTTTTTTCTGCCTCCTGTATAAGCAATTCCTTCAACTTTGAATGACGTATGTTTACAGTAGAATTTGCATTGCATTTTGGTAGTACTTGTCGTTAAAACCTTGTATTAAGACAGCTCAGAGGAACTTGCTGTTTTGTTTGAACATTTACAAATCAAGTGACAATATTTTGCAAGGCTGAACTACTAACAGAGATTTACTCAAGTAGAAGTTTAAAATACTTGGAATTTGGGGTTATGTAGTCACTTGTTTGCTAATCAAGAAGTGTATAGTAAAAACAAGGTTGCTGATCAGTTTTACTGCTTAAAGAATATATTTTAGATTAAATATTGTTATCTCAATTCTGAAATCAAACCCATATAAAACAGTAAAAACAATGGAGGTTTTTTCCAGTTCTCTTTTTGGTGAGTATGGTACATGAGTATATAAATGTATCTTTTCTCCCCATGTATTTTGCTCGAGAAATTAACATTCAGTGTTCATATCTAGAATTCTGTGAAAATAGTTTCTTCAGAGTGTTAACCAACCAGACTGTAACTTACACAACTTAATGAAGGTTTTGATTTCCAGTCTAATGTAATCTGCTCATACAACTGGACTCAGTGAAGCCACTGAAAATTAGAGTCTTATAACAGCAGGAGAAGAAACAGTAATAGCCTAGTTACTCTAAGCTCAGAATCCCTAAAATGGTGCATACTTTCATAGCTGGAACAGATGGAATGACTAGAGAATAGATGTGTAAAATGAAGCATAGACAGATATCCATGAACTCCATTGACCAGTTGTCACTTTCTGTCTCCATAGTATCATAATTTCACTACAAGTATTTAGGAAGAGAGCAGATGTCATTTTCTTGTGAATCAGTTGTCTGGTGGATAAAAATAGTTGTTTGCGTTTCACAATCTGTAATTCTTTGTTTCTTAGCATAAACAGGACTAGGATTTATCTGCCTGTTTAAGAAATAGTCAATATATTGCTCTAGATTCTTTCAGAGAAGCATTTGAGTACAACCAGCATGTAAAGCTGACTTTGAGTATGTCAAACTCAGTTATTCCCTTTAGGAGCAAATGCTAATATTTGCAATGATTTTCCTATTTGAAGGGAATATCTCATGGTTAATTGAAGGAGATTTAGACTTAGATCTTCGCAAATTTCATTACTTGGGCTTTATTCTGAATTTATTCTGTGAATTCTGTGTCAGTCTGGGAAATAGTGTTTGCTTTTGTTGCATACTTCAGATTTTATCTTTTTTTTATTTTGTAGCATAATTTAAAATGCAATTTGGATCTTTTTGTCTTCCAAAAACCTAACAGAAAATTCAAAACTATTAACTTGATACATTCTTTGAAAGCAAAAAAAGCCCAACAAAACCAGCCAGCAAAGCAAGCTGCTATGCTCCTAATAAAAACAACTTGCATTATCCTAATTATAACAGGAATGTTAGGAAAGAGAACGATGTGTTTCAGCAGAAGAGTTTGCTTTTCAGAAGGATTTGTGAAAAGCCAGCTGATACTTGTTAGCTCTATTGCAACTGTAATACCCTCTTTTCAGTGTTGTCTAGAAACTTTCCAATTATATAATCTTTCTTTTTTCCTACTCTTTACAGAGTATTTCTGCAGTCCAGTGTTCAGAAAAATAAAACCTCTGAACCTAGCATTTCTGACAGTACAGACATTACTAAAAGAACTACCAGGTCTGCTGCAAGAAAAAACAATTTAAAAAGGTGAGAGTTACCCTCTTTACAGATCCTGTAACTGTTCTCTAGGGAAACACTTTGAGCTGTTGTATCCTCTGCTGGCAGGAGCTTTGCCATAGTTCAACTTCTCCTAGCAATGAAAAGTGAGAAACAATTACGTGGTTCCTGTCATGTACTGAGAATATCTGGAACCTTACATCTTAGGTAATTTATTTATGTTTCTGTCTTTCAAGTTTGAGAATTTTATATAGTAATTCCTAAAGTGAGTGAGAGTTACTGAAGATGAGGGATTTTGGTAATATGAAAAACCCTCTGCCTGGAGTCAGAGATGGAAAAATTGCTCACAGCATTAAGTCAAATACTAGTCAGTGCATGAAGTCAAAACTAGGAGAAATTCAATGGACAACTGAAATGCAGGGATTGTGGAAAGGTGAAATGTATAAAATGCATGTGTATACTGGTGTGAGATTTTTTTTTTACTGAGACTATGGCTGATAATCTGAACTAAACCTATTTGGTAAAGCTTAATGAAATTTTAAATTCTAATGGATTTATGCAAGACTGAAAATGCTTTTTGGCCCAGAAGCATATGGCCAGACTACTGCTGTGTATCTTTGTGTGTGCATGTGATCATGCCCCTCTGTGGCAACCCTCCAGGTCATTATAGAAGATGAGCCTGAGAGCGTAGCTTAAAACAGTATCCAAACAATTTCGATTGGTTGCAATTTACTGGAATTTTGTCTTAAACTCATAGTGAAAAACTTTCAAATGTGTCTGTCAGGCACTGAAGAGATTTTTCGCTGGGAAAAGTAAAAGGTGACACATAAATACTTCTTATGTTATGTGGCTTGATTTATAAATGTCACTGAAAATTCTAAGTTCTTTTGCAGTTTTTTCCTCACAGAGCTCTTCTTTCTCCTTCTTCATCCTGTTACCTTGAAGGTAACAAAGTTATGAAAAATTCACTCTGTCAGTGGAAGTAGTCTGTAGACTGCAGTAAATTCTATTCAGAGAATTTTTAGTTGTGACTATGTTTTGATTTATTGAATAACATGTTAAAAAATATCTTTTTCCTGAAATAGATATTTTACTAAAAGTCAGTAGTATTTTCCCAGGTTTCCCTTTTGGTTGGTTGGGTTTTTTGTCCATTTTGCCTCATTTTCACCATGTCAGTTTTGGTTCAAACAGAATTGATGGGATTCTGCCCGGTGTTTTTATTCGTCATGCCTCTTCCAGTTTTAACCTGCTTGCAACATTTTGTAGCTGCATTCATGCAAGAGTGTAATCTGAAGAGAGATTTTCAGTTCCTGGAAAGCACTTCTTCAAGCTGACCTTTGTTTTACGTGAGCTGAGAATACCTATCCTTAGGAGAAAACAACATCCCTAAAATAGAGTTCACAGAAGATTTCATTAATGTTGTAAGAAGTCCTTTAGATGTGTTGCCAGATTTATGACTCTGAAGGCCAAGGATCAGGTTAATCTAAAACTTCATAAATTACTTCCTTCATATTTTAATGGACTTTCTAAAACTTCTACCCCAAATACTTCATTCCATATGCTGGTCCCTCTGAATGGTGTTTTGGTATGACCATATAATTTAATGGATTTAGAATGCAGTACCTTGTTGTTGGTCTTGTAGGTGTCCTTTTATTTTTCCTGTAGCATTTGAAAAAGTATCAGTCTTTTTTTAAGCATGCCTTTTCTTTTCATCTAAGTTTATCTTAATTTCTTGAAGTATCAGTAGTTTGCATTACCTCATAGTGCTCAGATTCACTGACCTAATCCAGATAAAGTGGATTGCAGGGTTGAGAATAATTATCTCTACAATATTGACATCATGCCCTAACCAACATCTGTCTTTGTCAAGACTTCGTTAACTTCACTGAACTTCGAACATTAGTGTGTATCCTTATTCTTTCATTTTCTTGTCTGATACATTCCAGTGGAAACATCTTGCACCATTTTTACATCAATCTCATTTGTTGCTGCTTTATGTCACTTTAGTCAATTCTTTCTGTCTGTGAATCACACTTGTGACCCATCCTAATGCAGTATAGTCTGCAGAGCTAGGGAATTCATTTGCCATTTCATCCTTCAGACACTGCCATGGATTGTCTTCAGAATGATTTTTCAGCCAAAACAGCTATTTACAGCTAAAACACTATTCTGGCTTTGCAAGGAGAACTTACAGAATTTCAATCTTATTTAAAACACTCTCTGTATTTCTTTTGTGGAACATCTCTAGACATCTGCTGCCTTCTACGAAAGAAAGTACTGATGGATATAACACATACCTTGTGATTGAAATAACACTGGTTTTGAACTGCAGGAAATCACATTGCTAGCCTGTAACCCAGTATTTCTCTGTGGATGCCCTTATTTCTCCAGTTAAGATATCTTCCTTGTAAATTTGCCAGTTACTGTGAAGTTCATGTCTGTATTTTAACAAGGTGCATACTTCACATCCAAATCAACTGAGTCATAATAAGGCACAAGTTAAATGGTCTTTTCCATGTTACCACACAGAACAGAATTAAAATTAAATTTACAGTAAGTAGTTGATTAGAAATGAAATCTTAAGTGGTAAAGGCATTTTGAAGGGTAGAGATGCTTAAGGGAATGCAGGTCAACTTATTACAAAAATTGTAATAGGGAGTATGAGGGAAAAAGTATGAAAACTGTATAGAGGAATATCACAAAAGCTAACAGAGAGGAATGCACTTTAAAAATCTCATGTGCCATTGCTTTGCTGGGTATTACAAAGCAGCCTTCTGCACCCTTATTCAAATACTGAAAACTACCTGCAGCATTTCAGAACTTTTCTATATGTAATCTAATCCTAGCTTTAAAAAAATATTAATGTTTCTTTACTATTCTTCCTTCTTTTCCTATGGGCTGATACCTCAGAGGGAGAGAAAGAAAAGGAATGCTTTACACAAATGCACTTAATGAAATTATGGTACTTTGAATCCTCTTTTGCATTTCTGTATGGAACAGAATTTTCTTCATGTTGTCTGTGATCAGACCAGTCTGTGCATTCTTGACAATCAGTATTGCTGTGTTATTAAATGCAGTGACTTTTACCTTTTGTTTCTTTCTTTGAAGTATCATTTGGTCATTTTACCTTGCCAGAAATGTTTGCTTGAAATACATACTGAGTGATCTTTAACTTTTTCCCTCAAATATGTTTTATTTCAACAGCCAATCCGTCACAAAGACTAGAACAGTATTGCGTTGAATTTCGAATAAGCCACCAGTGTTGAAGAGGATATTCAGGAGTGAAGGGGATATGACTAGAGGGGACTTAATGCAATTCAAGGAAGATCACTTTGGCTTTATTTTTCAGCAAAAAATGAAATAGAACAATCTCTTCCTTACTTGTAGAATAAAATGAACTGTCAACATGTTTGGTAGACCTTTTTCTACCATGCTAACACTTCCTCAAACAAAACCAACAAATCTACGTACGTTCAGACTCAGGTGTAAATATTTAAGCTCTCTATTATAAAGAGGGCTTGCTAGTATGTATGATGCATGTGTATAAACTGTGATGGCAATCACTTAGCTGCTGACCACCAGAAATGAAAAGATGGTGGGAGCTTTTAAGTATATAAATCTGTGCTGTCCATTCAGACTGGACTTAAGTCTTCACTTGAGTCTGAGAATCAACCACAAAAGCTTTTTTTTCTAATAGTATTGGTACTCTCCTGTGTTGATTGCCTGTTCTTTCTTACTTTGTATAAAGTTTTTTATGAAGCTGCAGTATTGAGTACACAACGTAACTGTAATTGTCCACCAAAGAGTGCTTTATTGTCAGAGGTTGTGTGGTTTATTTAGGAAAAACTAATTGTAAATTATTAACTTGTTTTTAATAGTGACAGCTTTTTAGTTGTTCACAACCAATGGCTCTTTGAACTAGTTTTAACTGCTCTAAATCTGGTATGATTTGGGAGGAAAATCAGTTTACCATTTAAAGCAGTGCTGTCATATTGAAATGTCATTACATTACGGTTTCCTTTCCTATCAAGTCCTTTAGGTGAAACTTTAAATTACCTTATATGAAAGGTAAGAATTCCCTCCAGATTTCATTGGTACGCTTGGTAACACGTGGATGTTGCTGGTTTTCAGCTTTGGGGCACTTAATGAGTGCAGCACATAAAAAAGGGAAAATAAGGTTGCCATTCAACTGAGGTAGTGGAACTCAGCGGCAGGTAAAAATTTGGATATATAACGCTTTAGGAACTACAATTTACCTCTGTTTAAAAACAGTGTAATTTTTTGAGGAATCTGAATTTGAGACTGAAATTTTCATCCCTTACAGGACTACAGTGTGTTTTTTCCTACTACTTTTCACATTATGAAATTTCAATACTGGTGTACCCTTGTCCACCAACTGATTATTATAGCTGCATATCCATCAGATGAGGACTGTTACCACATAGCCTTAAATATGAATCAATTATCTGTTGATTTAGTGACTCTTGCAGTAGAAGAAGTGGAGAAATCTGAAATGTTAGTAATGGAATAACTGAAGTTTTTAAAGATGCAGATTACCTCTGTGAGAGACAGAATTTTATTTCAATGAATGCAAATGTTCAGTGACTAGTTTCAATCTATGTCCTTTTAAATGGAAACTAAGCCTTCTGTTAGGCTGGTGACTTTTGAATGCCAGTGTGAATATCAGACAGTGATTTGAAAACATTTTCTAGCAAGAGCATCATGAATTGGACAGGAAACAGGATGTGAAGTGTAAGTAAGCTTATAGGTAACATCCATGCACTTAGATAGTCAAAATCTGAAAATATAAATACAAATGAAAAAGGTTTGATGCAAAATAAAGGACCATTGAAGGCTCAGACTGGAAACATTTTTTTTTGTTTTCTCCTTAAGCTTCCCTTTTCATGCCCCTTTTCTTCTAGAGGAAAAGCATCTAAAAGGGAGGCACTGATCGCATCCTGATAAGGCAATTAAAATTTCTTGGGGTTTGAATGGGGGTGGTTTGTTTGTTTTGTGGGTGTTTTGGGGAGGGGGGCTTGTTTTGGTTTAGGGGTTTTTTGGGTTTGGCTTATTTGGTTAGGGTTTTTTTAGTGGAGGTTTGGTGGTTGGGATTGGTTTTTTTGGTTAGTTGGGTTTTTTAATTAAGCCATTTGTGCAAAAGCTGAAGTACAGGTAATCACAATAGTAAGTCTGTTGTGCAAATACGAATCTGTATTTATTTTTGAACAAAATTCTCATCTTGGAAGGCAGAAGGGATGTAAGTAGTGAAGTGAGATTTAGTAATATTTACTGTGTTTGGCTTTGCCCTTGTCTGAGCTGAGCTTCTTTTAGCATCTTTTTTTTTAACTGAAAAATAATTGGTCTCTTTCTCACCCCTTCCAAATTCCAAATTAGAATTTTCCTCTTTTAAAGTAACCAGCACAATCATTATCACTTTTAGGTTCATCAGAAGTACATTTGCATAACGCAAGTGCACAAACAATAGCAACTCTAGCTAAACCAAAACTGCATGTTTGGCATCACCATGTTTCAGGATGCCCCAGTATCTTAGTGAAAAACACATAAATGTCAAAGGGACTTTACATTTGAACTTTCCAAACAGCCTTATATGGAAAATTAACTCATTACCTCATTGTGTCCCAGCTAATTGTACTGCTTAATTTGTTACAAGTATTTATTACTTTGTCTAATGTTTTTAATATACACACCAAAGTTGTCTTAGGTACAAGAATGAAGAATGGGCAGGGGTGAGGAAGTCCTTGGTTTCTGAATTTTTTCTGAATTGTGAAGTATTACAGGCCAAAATGGAATGTGTTGCGGCAGCTGCATCACCTTTGTACAAGAGCAGCTGAATGAAGGTATTTCTGCTGCCATCAGTTAGGAGATTGTCCTCAGAAATCGTTTCCTCTTTCAAATACATGACAGATGGATTCTTCCTCAATCTCTTAATTCAAAAGATGCTACATGCTCAAAAGCTGGAATATCTTGGGTGAAATTGCTACTTTCCATTACAGCATCAAAAACTTAACTCAGATGTTAACCCAGATCTCATCTTTTTACCCCAGTATGACAGTAGAGGAAGCACTGCTGATTTAAAACAGTAAGAGATTGTACAAAAAAAATGAAACAACACATAAATGTGATATTCACCAGTTTGTTGCACTGCAGTTTTTATATTAATCATGTGCAGACTGTCTTATGTAAACTCATGTACAGGCTATCAAGGTCTTAAATTTCTGGACTAATCAGTACTGTTCATCCTGATTATTTTTAAACTGTGTATTTCTAATCATATTTTTTTAACTTGGATTGACAGAATGAAAAGTTTTATTTTTTGCTGAAGGTATTTTTAAGATAAAGCTTCATATTATCTTGTAATATTAATTAGTTCAATATGCATTTGTGTCTGATTTGAAAATACTGCAGATTGCATTAGATTTTATACAAAATACTGAATAGTGAGAAGTGTAAACATGAATTGTGTAAAATTAAAAATAATCAGAAAGGGTTTTTTGTTTTATTTCCAGTATGATCCTATCTGTACCAGACTGACTCCTGTGTGCACTGAAAAAAACACAAACACATTCAGCTGCCTGAAAATCTTTAATTGAAGCACAGATTCTTAAAACACATACTTTTAAAATTTCAAAAATAGAGAATTTCTGGCTCTACATTTTTAGAGAACTCACTTTGGAAAAGAGTAACTCTATTTGAATTGTTGGGATACTGTTACACAGTAAAAAAAGCACAGTAAGACAGAAGAATGGGGGTTTAGTTATTATTTCTCCTTCCTCTATGATTGTATAGTATTAATTTTTAGAAACAGGCATTATCGTAAATACTATATACTTCAATACTTACCATGACAGTGAAGACTTCTCAAAAGAACTAAATTTTTAGGAACACTGATTTTTGCACAAGCACAGCTGATGGCGTAGTTTAGCCCTTGAAAAAAAATACCCAACAGCAAAAAATAGTGACCAACTCAAATACTTATCGCCCTTACCTTACCTATATTAGAAAATGCAGAATTTGCACACACCAAGCAGAGCCTGTTTGACAAACAAGTAAACTTCTGCTTGCCTCATAGGGGTTTATACTTGGAAAATCTGTGTTCTTCTGTTTTAAATTGATCCTTTACAAACTTACATGATGTTTAAGCAAGTAACCTTTTCCTGACAAAAAAGTTGCCTGATGAAAAGTGAATGGTGGGTTTTGCCTGGGAGAACACCAATTTATGCATGTGATGCCCACAGGAAAACATAGTTAAGCCTTATCACATCATTAGCAGTTTAAGGAGTACTGGCACTGGGGAGGGGAGGGCAGAGGACTAAAAGAATCCCACAGAGAAAAACTGAACAGTGGCCCAAGTCAATTCCATTGAGAAGTTAACGTGCTGCAAGAATAATCTGTTCACTGTAGTTCTGAATAACTGCAGTTTGAGTCTATTTAGCCTCCTTTGCGTTGCAGTTTCTACACTGCTGATGTAGGAGTAGACAAAAACATGCTATAGCAAAAAGGATGTGGTGTTACACACGAAATTCAAGTCTGGTCTTAGAAAGAAACTGCATGCTTTATACCTACTGCACCAAGGGTTTGTTGAGGAAGAGATGTTTTTTACTTGCAGTTCTGGCTTTGGGGTTGGTTTCACATGGATGTGACTGACCAGTAAGTCCTAAATATGGAATAAGGCATAGACAAGGGTGATGTGCTTTGTAAGCTCGGGGAGCAATGGACCAGAGCAGTTGCAAAGATGACTTTATCTCAACTCAAACAGAACATGGGGTGGCCTTTGTTTTGGCTAAATGGCTATCAAAGTTTGGGTGGATCAATGAGTAGTTCTTTAGCAAGAGTGAAGACCAGATCAGCATGGGGAGAACGAATACATAGAATATAAGAGCCAGATAACTGCCATAAGAATTTCAAAGACAGGCAGTGGGCTTAAGTATCAACCCTCCCATTCCTTCCTGACACCTGACATGGTGACAGTGAGAATATATTTCCTAGGGACCAGTAAAGGGAGTCACACTGGTATTATGACTGAACTGCAAACTGCAACTGCTGTATTAAGTGTAACATATATTTTTGTGTTTTCAGTATACTTTGTATCACTCTAAACCAGAAGTGCCATGTGACATGAACCATCTTCAAGTGAATAAATCTGGTATTAAACATGACACCCTCCATCCATCGCAGAACAATACCTTGGTTTTCTACTCAGTGGCAGGGCTCAACCTCCTCATTATCCCTCCTTCAAATACAGCGTTTCTCTAGAACTCCTTGTATTTCTTCCCACATTCATGTTTTGCTATTACTAGATTGATCTTTCACCACTCTTCCCAAAGTGGCATGCTCACAGGACTGAATCTCTAGTCAGTACTCACCACACATGACATTTCTCCTGCTGTCATGCTTCTAAGTGTTTTTTGTCCATCTCTTTCACACCAGCATCATATCTATTTTAAAGTGAACTACTGTTTACTGTTGATTTGTTGGAGTTCTATCTCTTCCTCCCACTGATCAGACCTTTCCAGCCTCTGGTCTTCTTTCACTCTGGTGGAAGCTTCATTGAAAAGGTTACTAGGTTTTACTTTTCCCCACAACAGCTTCTAAGGTTCAAAGTCTTTGCCAGAGCTCAGAAAAACAGAAAATAAGTGCTCAATCCATAAGCAATAGAAACATAACCAAACAACTAATAAGTATAGAATTCCTGGATCAGAGTATGTCAGCTTATTATTCTCTTCTGGCATGAGAAAAAAGTTTGTACCTTGCTGTTATGTGTTGGCAGAGCTATCCTGGTAATTCAATTACATTAAGTAAAATTCAGTATCTTTCAAACAGTAACTACTGTACAAATCTAGACAGAGGAACTACTATTGCTAAAAGCAGGCAACAGCTTATTTAGTCCTGCTAACTAGCTGTAAAACATCATAGAGGCAATAAGAACAGACTATGAAGTCACACTAGTTACCTAAACAAGGAGA
This sequence comes from Gymnorhina tibicen, assembly GCA_013399875.1. Lineage (NCBI taxonomy): Eukaryota > Metazoa > Chordata > Aves > Passeriformes > Artamidae > Gymnorhina > Gymnorhina tibicen. Next base: position 411,592 of record VXAZ01005107.1, read on the forward strand.
GCAGAAGCTTTATTCAATTTATTTAGGGCTAGCTTGTCTCCGCCGTAACACTGTCATTAAGTGATGCAGTATCTAAGGCTGCACTGAACACACAGCTATCTGAAACACTTGGATCACATATTCAAAAAGGCATTTGTTTTGAGAGAAGTAAAACGCTGCTGAAGTTAGAATTTAACTTGAAATACATTAAAAGTAACACAGTCAAAGTGTAACAGTTGTTACTTCTTCTAAAGACTGAAGGCTCCCCCGCTCCAAGCAGAAACTGTTCAATACTTGCTCAGCATATGCTGCTGAAAGAGAAAAAGCTCTAATTTCATGTCCATTATTCAGTGATTGAAATGTACTGTTTATGCAAAGATAATCATGTTTCATCTTCAATTATTGATCCACTGATAATGAGTCAACATTGCATTATTTTCAACACTGCATATATAAATATATATGTGTGTGTGTGGATATACATATAGTCATTTTTTCATATGAATGTGTGTGTATGTGCCTGTGACAGCTCTGGGAAAAAGGAAAAAATGATGTGAAAATTGTGTAACATAAGATTAAGAATAATCTTAATGGCATAAGTGTACTAGAGATACAGATCTGGGGTTTGGGCCCAAAGCATGCCTATACCCCAAGGCCTGTTTTCATACAAAAAAAGTGTAACCAGCTGAAACCTCATTTCCTATGGGCTAAAATGCCCAACACTCCTATTTATCAACTCAGGGGTTTTTTACTTCTGAGTCTTTTTATTCATTCTTTGGTACTCTTATCTTAAGCACAGATGTTCTCTCCTCTTTCTTCTAAAGGCACTTTCATGTCGCTCTTGCCAGTCCTAAACCATGGTACTGCATATGATTCAACTGAACTACATCATATCAGCACTATCATATATAAATGACAGTCATGGAGAGAGGTGAATTCCTTTGCAAACTTACTGTGACCTAACCTACATTAATCTAAAACTTAAACCTGAAATGCAGCAGGCATTTTTCCTAGGTCACTCACTATATTAATCCAAAGAGTAGCTGGTAGTAGTGCATTATAGAGTAACATGACTAAGATCTGCAACACAATTTAATCTTTTCTTAATATGCATGCCATATTCTACTAGTGTTTGTGTATATATTTACACCTGCTACCAACTGCTTTACACACAGGAGTAAAGCTACACCAGGACAGCAGCAAATATGTGCTTAACAGATACAGCTATTTTGGAACCTTAAATATCACAGATGACTGAGATTTACAGTTCTCTTATCACAGCTAGGCAAAGAAATTGCATCACTGTCATCACTTACAATTTATAATTTCTTTTCTATACTTGGATATACCATCAACTAGAGAAACTCTTAAGCCATATTCAAGTCTGACAGACTGAAAAATAAAGTCACACGTCGCTGCTCTAAGAAACTTCTGGTTTAAGCAGTAATCAACTACACTAAATCTCATTCTCACGAAGTTTTGGGTTGGATGGGTTGTATTTTTTAGTTTGTTTTTGTTTTAATTGTTTTTTAACTTGTTTTGTTTGTTTTTTAGTTTTAATTTTGTTTTTTTCTTGTAACCAGCCTTTTTTTCCTTTTACCCCGGGGGTTTAACAATCTGCTGACCAAAAGTAGATTATACAGATAAATTTTCACAAGTCCTTTAAAGCATTCCCCAAAGAACCTATTTGTCATTCTGTTTTGAAAGGCAGATGATCAAAGCTGGAGGAGTAAACAGTAACTTTGCAACAACAGGAAGGAGACTGAAAAATACAGTAAATTCTCTCAGCCTTCCCAGAGAACAGTCAGAACTAAATCAAATACATCACAGCAGATTGATCCCAGTAGCACAGCATAGCAAAGGTTTAAATTTTTAGTAGAAAAAGGGAGGGTTACTTTTAAGTATATGACCACTTTCCTTAAAAAAAGAGGTCTTAGTAGAAGATAAGGCTGCATTCCAAACATGATGGGAAATAGAAGGAAGGCCTGCAAAGAAGCTCTCCACATCTATGCATACACTCACTCTGGCAAGTGAAAATATAAATAAAAATTCAGACACATTCTTCCCTGTCCAATGGGAAAATGGGAACAGGAAGGGAAGAACAAGCAAAATATTCCAAGAACCCCACAGACAAAATCACTTCTATTCCACATTCATTAAATTGCCATTTTTGGCAGAAATAAACAACACCTGTAAAAAGGGCAGCAGCAGGTAAATCTTAAACTGCAGTGATTTCAAGTAACAACCTGTGACTACAAAGTGAAGGAGTCATGCATTATTTCATCCAGTTCAGTTACTCAGATAGCAGCAGCATGGGTTCCTCTAACACCAGCACTTTGCTTTTACACATTCTTCCTACTACAAGTCAGAGCATCTCTATGCCACTAAGACGAACTTCTTGTGGAATACAAAATCTCATGTTACAGCAAATTGTCATATAAGTAATTTAACAATGTAAGAAAAAATCCTTTGGGCTGAACTACTCTGCAGACTGTTTGGATCATATAGAAAAGAGTTTCTAGGATGACTACATCCTATTTGAGTAAAGTCTTATCAGTGAGAAAAGTCTTTTAAGATTCTGAGTACTCTTAGAGCTTACTCCAAAGCAAAACTTTTTTTTCTTTTAAGTTTCATCCACTATTTGCTCTCAAAGGATACTGCTTAGAAGTGAGGCACAGAACTGGAAAAAGTGAAAGGTTTATATTCATCTGCTTTCCCAGTAAATTGAAAGAACATGTTCAAGTCGAGCAGGCATTTGAAGACTCCAGCGAGGCTGACAGCTACTTCCAAAATGTCCAGTGTGCTTATCCTCTCATTTACTTCTGTCATCACCTCTGGCACCATTTTCTTGTTTCTCTCAGATCCCCCAAAATGGCTCTCAGTGTCCCCTTGGACAGGAAACAAGTTAGAAAATCTGTCTCAAGTATGTTAAAGCTGCAATGAAAGAACATTGCACCTCATCCCCAATATCACAAGCTTCTTGGTAAGGCATGAAACATTTTAGTTTGCAGTTACTCCTGCTAAAATTAAAAGCTTCCTTAATAATTTAGTTCTGTTTTTATATCAAAATTTATTTTTTCTTCAAAGTAATTGCAGACTATATCTTGTTACTAAAGTAGGACTTATGGTTAGGTGTCAATTCAAAGCATCTGTGCTGCCTTGATTTTAAAGATCACTTCCATTTAGAGAGATGTTCACTTTTTTTGGTGAGTACAGTGTGCTGTTTAGGGTTTGGGTTTTTTCCCCTCCTTTTTTTCCCCCAGACTACATCCAAATAGCAAAAGCCTCCACCTACCACTGTGACTTCTTAAAGTAATACCTCAAACCCAAACCAATGTGCACTTTTCTTTATTTGCCAAACCCTGAAGAACTGCAACTTTTGACTGACTGAAATATACACTTCACCCAAAAAAAAACAGCTTTCAAATGTACAGTGAAATTGAGTCCCAGTTGTAGATTGTGTTGTACAGTTTACATTTCACCATGGTGTCATGGAGAACTTGATATAATCTCTATATATACATTTTTAAACACTCTTCCCTTTAACTTCACTTGAAGCCTACTAGGGAAGTACTGTAAGCCTTCCCATAGGCTTCACAAATGGAGGCAGACACTGGAACCTGTGATAGAATCCCTGTCCACCCATATTTCCAGAACCCAACTCTATTAGCAGACAGCTGCAATCATTCCACACCAAACACCCAAACAACTTTCCAGAAGGAAACAGACTTCCTTAATCCACACCAGAATAGAACTGGTCTCTTCATAGTTACAAAGCAACTTTGAGATACCACCATTCATGATGGTTCTTCAAACTAAAGCTGGAAAATCCTCAGGATCATCAGGATTTGGAGCAACAAGCTGCACCTATAAAGTAAAGAAAAGTTTTATAAAAATTAATGCATTTCAAAAGTATCTCACAGCTATGTATATATCTTTTACCCTCAAAAGGGTTCATTCTTATACTCAAATGCTACTCCTACTAAATGCTACTTCTACACAAATTGTATCCATCACTATCACAAACATTTATCTCAGAACTTATGACTACTATAATTTTTTTTCAGTGTGAATGTATTTATAATGCTGCCTGGAGAGGACCAGAAGGTCACAAGTTCTGCAGCTCTGAATGAAGAAAAAAGTAAACCAGTCTCAAGCAATATACTGCATATTTTTAGAAGCAGCATTACTATATTTTTACCTTCTAGAACTACTGAACATATTGGGTTGTAGTTTCAATCTCTCTGATCCGTTACCATAAAGAACCTTTTTCTTCCAGATGAAACAAATGCATCAACACTTCCATATTATTCTGAAAGTTCCTGGTCTTAAGGCATTTTAGTCACAGTAAAGCTTCTGTTAGTATGAAGAATAAAGATGCCATTTTCCAGTGCCCCAATGCCTTTTTTTTTTATAATGGTTATATTGAACTCATGAATCACTCTGTAGGATCACAGATTTACTGATCTCACTGTCAGTAATCAAAGTATTACTATATCACACTGAAATTTTTCAGAGATACAAGCTGTTAGTTATTTTAGTTACTTCCCAATTTATATCAAAACTCATTGCAGAAACAAATCCTCATTGCATCCCTTCCATCAGTACCACCAGTAATCAGAACTTTTGAAGTGTGTTAAGCGTTGTGAGCCTGAATCAGTATTTAATTTCAAGTAGCATAATATGGGTCAGGAACTCAATAAGCAGGGCAACATACTGTGAGACAGGAATTAGAAACAGGTCTGTCACTACAAAAATCAAAATTCCACACAGAAAGGGGCATACACAAACATCATCAGTAACAGAAAAAAAAAACCAAAAAACCCCAAATTAACAACAACAACAAAACCATAAAATCCATTACCACTACTTCTGGTCGAGGTCCTATCTCTTCAGGTCTTCTGCCACAACCACGACCACCTCGTGCTCCTCTTGATCCACGACCAGGGCGAGGAAGACTCCCAAAATTAATATCCAGCTGAGAAGTTATATCGTTCACTGGTTTTCGAAAGACGTGAGAATCATCTTCAAAGTCTTCTTTTTGCAACTAAAAAGAAGATCTGGTTCAAGCCTACAGTTTCCATGTATGAGCTTCTCCCCTCCCAGATACACATGCACACTTATATTATAGACTAAGCAGCAGATGAACCAAGCTGGCATCTGGAGCAGAAGACAGGCCTTAACTTGCACAGGATTTTAACATCGATGAGGTAATTGCAGCTTCCCAGATGCCTGGGATAGTTCTTTGTTGGCTCAGAGATCCCTGACAACAAAAGCTTCTGTACCAACTCCGTAATACGCAAGAGGTTTTTCAGAAATATAATCTAGGAGGTTTTCAAAGGGACTAGAGGTACTTACTCCTGCAGTTATCTCCAAGTAATCGTTGAAAGGCCATACCAAAGCTACCTAATCGATGTATTAATCTATGTGCCTGCAGCTATGAGATTACTGTTTTAACTGTTATGTTCCTAATAGCTAGTGGATGTCAGACTGTTTCCCAGCATAACTTTAATGGGGACTGTAGTTATGATGAACTATATGTTAACTCATCCCTTACAATGATGAATCATTTATTCAGTGTCTAATTCAGGGATTTCACTTGCCTATGTTACACAGTTCCTGTACCTCCTCTGTTCTGTGTTAGTTTTAACAAGGTCTCTTGATGCTACCGGAACAGAAACTTTATGGGCAAAAGGAACAGAAACTCAGTATGTACTCTTCACACACCTGTGTTCTCTCTTTGGAGCTTGTGGAAGGTATTCTCCCCACCCCTACCACTGCCTCTCTCAGAAAAGAAAGAGGGGATAACAGCAACTCTGACCTTAAAAGTCTCACTAAAAAGAATGCAGACACAATGATCTAAAGTGATCAAGCAAGTTTTGATGTTAATATTACAACTAGAGAAAAGATGTCTAATTGTAAATGCATGGAGACTTCAAGGACCAAAACTCCATCATGCTAGACTATATGCACGTACTTCTGTGACTCCCAAAATCTGAAATCTAAGTAAGCTAGAATCTGAAAGAAGTTTCCTCTCTCTCCTCAGAACTAGTAGTTCTCCCTGAAATTTCAATCTAAGTAATATAATGGAATAAAATCTAGGGGAAGTGGGAAGGGGTGCACGCTACCGCACCACAAGCTCTCCAGGGTTAGCTCTAAGAAGCAGGACCCAAAAAAACCCCAAACCCTAAACCAAAATTCGTATTTCCAAGTGCACAGTAAGATACATGCAAATGTATACTGGCCAGTAAGCTAAACAGTTTCACAAACCAAGTTTTTCTAGCAGCATTACCAGAGACCTATACAGGTGGCAGCAGCTGAGCCATAAGGTAGAACAACTTGATATATTACATATTTGCATAGAAAATAGGGGTGATGATCTGAGACAAAAAGTTGAACGCCATTTAAAGCCAGCTTTGGGGCATGTGTCATTACAGTGATAAAGCTTAGATACTGTTTTCTTGCCTTTTCAGATTGCACTAAAACTAGTAGAAAAAAAAAACAGACAGTTTCCTAACCCTGGACATAAAGGAGAGTTCATGGAATTCCTGAGGCAGTGCTTACATTGTCACTGTATTTTGACTTGTGAATCACCACTGCTTTGGAAGGAACAGTGGATTCTGGCTTCCGGATGTTGAATTCAAGCTTTGGTCTATTCCGTTGCTGAAGATTTTTCCACTCATCTAACGTCATTTCTTGAACCACTTCTTCCATTGGCTCTCCTTCAGCAACTCTAGAAGTTTCCAGTTTAAAGTAAAAAACATTAGCTTGCAACATTCCAGGACAAACAAGAACACTAACCTCCAAAGTAAGGATATTAAACAAAACATTTAGAATGTTTCTCACCAAATTATTGTCATTAATATCACTTACTCCCCACAGTAACTTTATGTGTGATAGCTTTACATTAACTTAGGGTATATATTTATGTACTGTTTGAAATTAGTCATATGAACAAATGCTGTCTGCAGCCTCTTGTATTAGTACTCATCCAGTCTCATCCTGAATTCAAGCACTTAGATACTAGACAAAATCATTCTGCCTTTTGATCTGGCATACTCTTAACCCTACAGTTTTAATAGTGGATCTACCCAGAAAATATAGCCACAGTAAAAAAAAAAAAAAGCAGAGCAGTTTTAAAACACCCCAATTGCATGATTTCATTGCCTTGTACTGCACAATGACAATATGAGATGAATTCATGTTTCAGTGTAGCTTTTAGTCATCAAAAAGATATGATGGTCATACCATGGGATCTTCCAGATAATTATTAACATTTTCTTTGTGTATTTCACAAGATGCTTCCTTGAATTTTTTTGTCAGATGCAGTAACAGACAAGCAGACAGTATTTATCACTTGGCAAAACCAGATTAATCCTAGTCAAATTTTCATTTGTCACTAAGTACAATAATGATATGTTCTAGAAAAACATATGAAATATGTTAGAGGCTGCCTTGCATATTTTGAACCACAAAGACAGAAAATTTTATGTCTGTAAGATACACAGAGATAAGACAAGATACATAGCAAAAAAAACCCTTTTTTTCCACTCATCACTGCTTGAGTACTCTTTTGCCACTTTTCTGATGCTGATCACAACAGGCCTGCCCAGGACCAGCAGCTGTTAGAATACTGCAAGTGTACATTTAATGATACCTACAGAAAGCTATTTCCTACTACCCAGCATCACATACAGGGAGCACAACTTACTACATCACCGTAACTGTCTGCTGCATAAACAAGTCAAGTACCATGAACTACAGGAAAACCCACACTGATTACTCCAAGACACTTGAGAGAGAAATTCCTCTCTTCTCACACTGAAAACTGCTATGCATTACAATAGCAGTTGCAGTTGGCTAAGTATTTCCCTAAAAATGACTGTTCTGGAAAACTCTTTCATTAGAACCTACTAGGAGAACTATGAATTTGGTTTTCCTCATTCAGTCATAGTTCCACAGTCCTCTTCTACCAAATAATTATCATTTCCCCAATGTAAATATACAGTTTATTAGGTGCAAGTAGGACATTTTTTATCATGGAAAGATGCAGAGTCAAATGACAAATCAGTGACTGTGTGTGTTTTGTTTTTAAAGTTATACAAGCAACCCGTTGGATTACACACATTTGTTGGGACTGTTCTGTACATTACAGAACTAGCCTATATAGGAACAGGCCTGGTCCCTCTTCTTACCTGATCTTGCAGCAAAGCATTCCTATTTCTTGCCAGTCAAAATTAGATAGTGTTCAGTTCTGCTTCTCACAGTCATGCTGGATGTTCAGAAAAATACTAAGGCAGCCCTTAATTTTGGTTCTAGGATTAACACAGTTCTAAATTCACTTCACAGAAGAATAACAAATACAGAAGTCCTGTACTACATGCCTGCCCTCTGACATGCCTTTATGCCCTGTTATTTTGAAAATTCAAGCTTTATCAACCAGAAATTCAAGGTTAAAAGACTGGTTAGCAGTCTGTAATTCCACGCTCATTACAATCTGAAACTGTGTTAGAAGGACTGTTAGGAAAAAATTAAATGCTTCATTCAGTTACATAAAAAGGATACTGGTGAAAGAAGCAGCTACTTCTGGAAAAACACCAACAGATACTGTTCTATCTGTAAGAGCACTAAGAACACATAGCACCCAAAACATTTCAATTTGTTGTCCTCAAGAGTAAGAAACCAGATAATTTTTGATCAATTATCTGAGGCTTCAGTTTTGGGAATTAAGTGTTGGAAAAACAAGACTAGTGGTAAACACTCAGACGAATTACAAAAGAGAAACATAACTAATAAAAGTGTCTGTTTAATTTTTTCCTAAGCCACTATCTCAGTAAATATCTGAACTTTAGGAAGTCTTTTTTTCTCCTCTGCCATGAAGTTTTCACCACATTACAGAGACAATGTTTCAGTCCTTGGCAAGAGCTGTAGAAAGATACAGAACTGATTGCAAAAAGTACTTTAGAACTAACTATCAATATTTTAATTTGCAAAAGATAACCAAGAATGTGAGTGGGAGTTTAACAGTGTAAAATAATATTTACTGCATCTTCTGTGGCACAAAGATTGCACAAAAGAAGGGCAACAGTGCAAGTATTCAAGAATACTGAATGGCTGACCAGTGGTACAAGATGCTAAAGTGACCCAGTGATTTGAGAACAAGCAACCAAAACAACAATCACCAGAAAGTCCCAAGAACAACTAGAAATATATACACTCAGGCAAAAGTATCAGCCACCCAAACACAGAAAGAACCACTAAAAAGGCAGGAGCTCTGAAGGAGGGACCCCAACTCCCCAGACTGTGCAGGAGCACAGTCAAGTATCTGTTCCTTCAACAACATACTGTGTATGATAGGGAGCCACACCAACAGTTTTGTTTGGAACAGTTGTTATTGCTAGTACAGTGGAACAACATCTCAAGTAAATAATGTCTTCTGTGTGGATAGCAGTTCCTATTTTCTAAGTATTAGAAAGACCATCAGAGGACGTTGAAATCTCTATAGCAGAGTACATTAAAATCAACTAGATAGGTATGAGAAGCAACAGTTAAAATTGGTCACACCTGGGGTCAGAAAGACCCTTTTCAGGTATAAATTGCTATGATAAGATAACATGCGGACATTTGGCCACACAGCAACTTGATCTCTCAAAAAGCAAACAGAGCTATTGCTTTGAAAAGTACACATACATCAAAAACACCCACTTGCCAGTTCCAAAGGAGATACTTGTGGATTTACACTGCAAATATTTGGCTTTTTTCAACTGCAAAGTACGGTTTTGATTTTTACTGCAAAGGATGGTTTTAACTGCTAGGTTATTAGCAGTACAAATTTGTTTTAGGACATCAAGGATCCCAAGGGGAAACACCTATGAGTGAAGCACAGCAACAGAAACCTGCATATCACATTTTGGACAGAAACTCAATTGCAGCAAGTTATTTTGGGCACCAAGCCAGCATGGAAGTGCATTCTGTGCATTACTTTCTACCTTCTAACCTTACAGACTTTTAGTAACTGCTTGGTGTGCATTTTCATTAATCAAATTAATAAGCTCCTTGGCACACCAGCAATCATGCTTACAAAACACTGCCAGACAACTAAGCACAACCTCTGGACATGAACAAATTGAATTCACAACCAAAGTCCTACCAAATCACTAAATGAGAGCCTTCAGTAATGGTTCCTACTGCTTCAGTGTTTTCATTGGATGACCATAACCCTTTAACTATGCCTTGATTACTGTGCATGTAGTAAACAAAATACATTTTCTTTTTACCAGAAGAAAGGCAAGTGGAAAGGAATGCCATTTAACTCAGCTATTCAGCTGTTATTTTCATATCATAAGAAATAATGACAGCAGATCTCTCTCAGATCAGTTTTCGTATTATTCAGCTGCACAAAGCAAACGCTTTTAGCCAGCTTTTATCAAAAAGTCAATGACATGAAGCTTTCCCACTAAACATTATTTACAAGAGCATTATCACCAGCTATAGAAAAATTTAAACAAGGTAAGACCAAACACCAATTATATAAACTTACTATGGAAGAAAAACACTGAATCAAATACTTACGAAGCTCTGGCCTGATCTATGAACAGCTTTATACCACCATTAAACAACAACAAAAAAACCAAGAAACAACTACCAACAACAAAGCAAATAAACAAATTAGATAATTAGCTAAAACATCTTGAAGATAAATTGTTAAAGCTTCCTATTACATAACCAAAATGATAAATAGCTCCACCAAAAGGAAGACTATTATGTGAGAAAACATGTAAGAAAACCTCCCAGATTAAATACAAGCTCTGCAAATTTAGGAACAGGATTAGCCCATGTGTTGTACTGAATAAAAACAAAAACATCTACTAATTTGAATTGGTCAATACATGTGTGTTACATTGCTTGGACTGTGAAGAAAAGTTAAAAAAAAAGTTCAACAGAAAGCAGCTGTGAGGAAAGTTTGTATTTCTGCACTACCTGTGTATTTTATACAGGGTTAAGGTTAGGTTTTGCTTTTGCAGCAGAACAACCCCCTACTAGTAGCATGCAGTTTGGGATGTATAACTAGAGATAAATACTGTTGTTACACTCAAGAAAATTTGAGGATATGGGAAAAACCAACTTGATTTATATTGTACAAGTATTAAAGAAACTCTTATCCTGCAATACTCTGCAAATAGAACCTCAGGAATGGCAAAACAGAGTCCTAAAGACAAGACCCCGTAAGTTACAGAAGCCCATAGAACCTCTTTGCCAGAGCTGCATAGAAATTAGCCAGCACCACATCAGAAAGCTATACACCATCTTCATGCAGACAGGTTATTCCCAACTTCCAAGATTACTTTTTTTTACTTGTAATTCTAAATGGAAACACTTACAAGAAGAAAGAGAATGAGAGAAGAAGCAAACCCAAGTCTTCAATCTCTTTCTCAATGCAAGCACACAACTGCAGTAAAGCAGTAGAAAATAAATGGTTTCCTTGCAGTCACTGCATTTTAGTGTCAAAATGAGAAAGACCCTAGCAGCAGCCCAAGCAAACACACAACCCTTTATCATACTTAGGCTGTAGCAAAAGCACAAGCACAAAAACCTAATTTGTGTTATCTGGACAGCAGGGGCAACCTAAGCAGTAAGACCTTTAAATATGTCCTGAAGCCTGAACACCATATCCTACCAGCTTTTGCTTTTAAATATTAAAACAACAACAACTCCATCTTGTTAAGGTGTATGCCATACAACCATCCCTAATGACCTGGGCACTATTCGCACAATGTCTCCTATTTTAAAATACATAGGGTCACCAAGCCAAGTGCAGTGAGATATAAGTAACTCATGTTTTGTATATAGATTCGTAAGCCTTTGGGACAATGTTTATTGCACTGAAAACGGTACATAGTGCAGAATTTTATACTTGTAGGTTCTTGCTTTTTTGAATCATATGAATTTCAGCAGACTATTCCTAAATTATTATTCTTTTAAAAAAACACAAACAGGAGTACAATCCCCAGAAAGGCTCCCAGTCTGACTGAATACCTAGTGATCTCTAAGAAAGGTTAAAGAATTAAAGGTAACTGTCAGATTCTGCCAGAGGCCTTTTCCACTGTATATACTTCTCATGCCTTAAGCTCTACAAGGAACTGATATTGGGACATATTAACAAAGAGCTTGAATTGAAGTAGAAACAAGTACAAGTGTGAAACAAGTAAAGGTACCAGCAACTGACAAAATAAAAATTTTTAAAAAGCTGAATAACTGTTCTCATATTTAGCTAACACAGTGCATTTTTGACAGTGTACCTACACTGCCCTTCTGATTTAAGTTAGCCTAAAATCATTTTTTCAGTCATAAGTCATTCAAAGACAGATTTCCCCATGTGTATACACCTTTAGCTATATCTTAAAAGCTACTCTAAAATTAAAAGAATCAAAGCTATATCAACTGAACTTCTTTACAGGGTTAAACAACCTTAACACATAAAACAAGTTTTGCAGTCTAGTTAGTTTTATAATTACAAAATGAACTCATATCACTAATATCTGGAGCCGCACCGTGACGTAAAAAAAGCTTCACAGTAACAGAAAAGGTTGACATACTGCACTGACCATCTTTCACTCATTAGGGAATATTCACCACATGCTATTTAATTATTCTTTAAGTTTCTTACTGGACAGGACTGTCCAGTTATTTTTCTTAAGTCAGTATTCATTTATTTGCTGTGACACTGATTAGAATGAAAGCCAGAAGACGAGGGGCAGATTTCTCTCTCAATTTCTCTACTTCTAAGGCTCACTGCATTTCCAGAAAGTTTTTCCAAGTTCTGCCGTGGCCTCTCATGAATGGATGATATCTGCATGATATTAGTGATTGATGAATACAGACTTAGTATCTCATTGTATTTTAAATGTGTTTGTATGATTGCATGGGCACCTTGAATACCCTTTCTCAGAGAAGGTCAAAAAGTATGGTAGTTTTTAAAAATTAGACAAGTTAAAAAGGTAAAACATAATATGTAGCTCCTCCTAAAATTATCACCAAATCTTAGGAAGTTAAGCATCACTGTGCAATTAAATGCAATCTCCAACTGTATAAATCAAGCTTTAGTCAGAATTAGGGACATGTTTTCCATACTCACACACTTAAGACAAAGCTTTTCTATTTTTAAATACGTGCACTAGCAAAACCTTACAATTCACATTTCAAGTGTGCCCCTCAATACAAGCACATCAGCAAGAGTTAATTGTTTCCTTTGCCTTTAGAAAGAAAATGTATGTCTGACTGTACTTGCTCAGAGGCTCTCCTTCAGATGTCCCTGGATGTTCAGGAGTTTCCACAGTCTCCTCCATAGGTGCAGTCTGTTCTGTCCCTCTAAAACAGTAAGCAAACAAAACACAACAAAATGCACACAAAAAACCAAAACAAAACCACAGTCTTCATGAGTCACACTGGAAAAAAAACAAATCAATACAACACTTCTTTTTCCAGAATTCCTTGGTAACGAGGGGGAAAAAAGAAGGAAAACTCTTTGATCCTAAGCAAAAAGATGTACTAAGTGACTAGCTGAGCAACTAACAAAATGAGGACTATTAGGAAAATAAAACTTCTATTTCCTTTAAACAAAAAAAGTGAAAAGCATGTATGAAGATGAAATAATTCCATCATGAATACTAATCATTACAGTATAACACTGATGTTTGGGTTTGCCTTTTTGCTTCTTTTAAAGAATTAAAGTTTGTATTTTCTCTAACACAGACTTCAATTCACTGTCAAATGACAGCAGTAACTTATTTTCATTCTGCTAGCAGGCATACATATTTAAAATTAACACCTTTTAGCTTCAATGCATAATTAGCACAATTAGGGCACAGACATGCTTTTAGAATCATTCAGAGAGCTTTAATTTTATGTCACTTCTACCACATCACAAGAAAACATTGATATAAGGTCTGATGCTACTGAACTGAAAAAAACAACACCAAACCTTAACTAGGGAGAAAACATGTAAGGGCCAATAAATACCTTGCAAGTTTATGAAGCCTTCCCTGATATCCTAAAGAAGATAGTACAAAACTAGCTAGCAGCAAACTGTCAGTTCAGACCTATGTTAAACTAGCCAATCCTCTGAAAAGCCAGAGTACCTAACCAATCTACTCTTAATATGAAATTCTGTAGAAGGGAGAAGTTAGTAAAACCTTTCAGAAGAATTTGGAATATCAAGGCCCAAAAATTATTACACACCAAAGCTGTATTTTTCAAACTTTTAGCATGATTGTCAGAATCAACTAAGTTTTAAAACTTAGATTTTAAAATAAAATTTTATTTTAAAAACATTTTTGTCAATGAACGTGTACTTTGTCAATGAATGTGTACATGGCCAAAGATGCTTGCTATAAGTTCAAAGCACTGCCTTTTCTCCATCCTTTATCAGCCTTCAATTAAAGAGTTCTAGATGTATATGAGAATAAAAGTTACTGGAAAGAGTAATATATTGCTAGGTGCAAAGAATGGACAAAAGCCATCATAATCAATGAGGTTTTACAAATATGAACAGAAACCAGTACCACTAAGAGATATACAGAACTGAATGGAAAATTCCTGATTTTTTTAAACTCAAAGTGGCCATTAATCGCATTACACTACTGATTTTCCTAGCACTTTAAAATGTACTTCAGTGGTACAGTCAGCTAAATATTACCTTCAGAGCCACAGTGAATTGTACTACAGTTTTGCAATTTAGAAATTATCTGTAAAACTCAGGAAAAAGAGACTGGACTTTAAGCCCATTAACAGAGTTTGAATCTTATAATCATCATTTTGGAGCAATTCCATTAAATACCAGAGTCCCACTTACTTGACTATGGAGAACAGTAATAAGTTATTTCCATTAAAAGACAGCTCAGCTCCAGTCAAAAGACTCTGGCAATCTTAAGTGAACAAACGTCATCATTTTTTTTCAATTTTTTTTCAATTTTTTTCATTTTTTTGCTTCAATTTAATCTCACCATCATGAAGGAGCCAAGTTAAAAAAACTGTAAAATTACATTAATTATGACAATAATAGAAAGCAATGCTGATAAGCTCAAAATGGACATGAAACAGATGAAAATTATGATCTAAGGCAGGCCACAGAAAAATATGCTCTGTGATGGGCACAAGTATGTGATGTACCTCTTATCATCTTTAACTGTTCTACAGTTGCGAGCTCCACCCCCACCCTTTTTGTCATCTGCTTTTGCTCCTCTAGAGAGAGAAACAGTTCTGTGAGTTTAAGAGGTTTTTTTCCTTTTTTTTCTTTTTTTAGGACCTCAAACTAAAACCCATATTGACTTTTTGCCAGCCAACCTGGATATAGCAAAAGGGAACAGAATACCTAGAAGACAGTACTGCAGTGCTGACTATTACTTACTTGTATACCAAGTGAGAAACAGCACACAGAACACTTACGTTTTATCATTCCAACTTTGTCTTTCAAGTTCCCGTTTTCCTCTTTGGTCAAAGCCATCAAAACTTCTATTTAATCCACCACCTCTTCCTCTACCTCGCATTCCACCTCTTCCTCCACCACGACCTCTTATTGGTCTTTCATAGTCTAATCTTTCCACTGGTCTAAAAAGAAGATAATCAGTCAGATTTTTGTTTTTATAGAACAGTTAACAAGAAGAAAAAAATCATATTGTATTTGTGCAGCTGTGGGACACATCAGTACATAACAGCTACTGCACGATTTTTAGAGTGCATCTTTATACAGCACACACTACTGCTGTTTTAGTTTTGTCATTAAAAATGGACATAAACTGAATTCTGGAGGAATTATTACAGCAAACAGGAAAAGAAAGATCAGCTGTTATTAACACTGAAAACGTTACAGAAATTAAAGAAAACATTATAAAACTGTCAAATCTTCACAACTTCATCATGCAATAGCTCCACCATCTAAACCCAGATTTATATGTGCAACTGCTAAAAATTTCAGACAACTTGTTAAATATCAACTACTGTGGTGTAAAGTAAGAACAGCCACACTCTGAAGCATTAAAGGTTTAGGTGGAATTTTCTAGTACTTACAAAGAAAGCAAAATCAATATGCATTCACTGCCCAAGCAGTAAGTTCCAGCTTGGAACCTCCCACACGTTCTGCAAAGCCTGGTACGCGAGCTCAGAGATGAACATTACAAATATGCTGCTGACTAGGGGGCGCATTTTCAGATCTTCACATTTTTCAGTTTTGCCTCGTATTTCTAACATTCAACAAAAATGCTCCAATTCAACCCCCAAGGAAGCTGGAACTACAGCTCTGACAGGCGTGAAGTATTAGTCTTGCAACAAACCCGCACACTAATAATGCAACCATGCCTTCACGTCTGGCTACCAGATCTGCTTTAACAATGTGAACACTTCTCCTTCCCGCCAATGTGCAGATTCTCTGTGGGGGACCTGAGATCCCCTGCATGATACATACCGTTCCACTTCGAATTCCACTTGTCTTTGTGCTCCATAGGGACGGTATTCCCTGAAAGATGGTCTCCATTCAGTCTTGTCTTGTTTCACCACTGGGCCTCTGTTACTGACTCCTTGCTGTTCCCCCCGCCTGGGTGCACGCTTTGGGCCTACACAAACACACAGAGATTACTGACAGCTCAATAGTAACACTATTGCAGTTACCAAACTACTGACTCAAGTGAGTTGATTACACCTTACAGTGTTCAAATTTACTGTCTCCAATCCCAAATCCACCAAAATATTAAAAGCCCTTGTAGCTAATGTTGCCAGACACTATTTGTTTGTTGAAAGACACGTACTTATTTTCCCTTCCGTATTGATGAACCTGCACAATACTATGGGCTTTGATATAGGTCAGAGATTTCCAGAAAAGATAGTCTAAAGAAAAATCTCATCTTGCTCACAAGTCACAGAAGAGGAGAACAAAAACTGTTTCTCTCATGTTTTCAAGGATCTTACAAGTGTCACACAGAATGAGGTGGAGAAGCTTCAGTGGAGAAGACTAAGTGAAAGCTGCAGAAGCAATAAAGGTGAGGGAAAGAGAAGGACCCCTTACAGACAGGTGTTGATTGTGAAACAACACACCTCCTGCCAGCTGAGCTCAATTTAGAAGTCTAAGCCTCCAGCTCCTCTAAGCTCATGGCCATGGTATCAAACAAGCAGAGCAGGGTCACCTCCTCGCACTGCTGTTCTGTGGAGGAAAGGACCATTCGCCAACACTAAAGGTCACCAAGGTCAGGTGGCAGAGACCCAAGCAGTAAGTAGAAAGACTTCAACACCACTAATTCTAGAACATAAACATATTCCAAAATAAAATATATTTAAGCTTTTTAGAGTTTTGTTCAGCCATTGTTGGGGTTGAGGAGGATCGGGTTGGACAGAACGAATGGAAAGAAATTGTGCATTATAATAGAATAAATTGAGGTTTTTCCACTCAACCTGTATGTATCTAGCAGAAGATTAAGGTTCTTTATGTGCTTCCTTTCCCATTTTCCCCAACTTCTGTACTCTATTTGGGACACAGTTCTCCACAAGCAAGCAAGCCTTTTTGCCTGCTAGGCCTCTATATTTAAACTTTTTCAGCCAATAGTGTAAGTCAATCAAGCAAGAACAGAAAGATTGGTCTCTGTTGGAGTGAGAGTCCCTCTGGACCCAGGCCCAGAGGAAAGCCAAAGCACAGCGATTGAATTAAAACCTTTGGATAAACTGAGATACATGAAGTCACACCAAAGTGAAATAGAAATATAGATTTTTAGCTTTTAGTAGAAATATATGCTAAGC
This sequence comes from Gymnorhina tibicen, assembly GCA_013399875.1. Taxonomy (NCBI): domain Eukaryota; kingdom Metazoa; phylum Chordata; class Aves; order Passeriformes; family Artamidae; genus Gymnorhina; species Gymnorhina tibicen. The sequence continues at coordinate 429,352 of VXAZ01005107.1, forward strand.
GCTTTAAACATTGAAAAGCTGCAGCAAAGAGACCTTAAACACAGTTTTTACTGCAGCAGTGTTACCTTTTCACAGAATTTCTTTTCTTTAGACAAAACATAGATGAACTATACTGTTCACATTTTTTAGATAGAGTGTTCACATAAACAATAAGAGCTGATAGAAGCAATATACGCAAATCTGTGTAATACCCATGTAAGGCTTGTGTAAGATTTACAACTGTTAGAATTAGACCAGGATAGGCTAAGAAAAGAAAAACTAGAACCATGTGTTAATTCTATTGGTTAATTAATAAATATAATGGACACTTCTGTAAGTTTAGGGAAGAAGAAGAAACTGTTTACTACTTGCTGTTAGCCTGCCGCTGCTGCTGTTGCTGCTAGGCTCTATCATGTAACCCCTTCGAACTCTGCCTTCAGAAAACTGTGAAACTACAAAATAAAGAACTGTAGCAAAACAGCAGCTTTCTCTGCTCTTTTTCTGCTCTTTATGGTGTCCCATCATAAGCTCAACAGGTCTCAAGCAAAATTGAGCTACTGTTTCCACAAGAAGTACCTGTGGAATGCCGAGCAGATTACTGAACTCAGGTTAGTGGACAAGTGACAGTCCTGGCTAGTGTGCCTCTGCTGCTAGCACATAGAGAGAAAAAAGGCTATTTTATGTCACAATATTAAGATGCAAATTAATTCATAGCCCCATAGAAATGCCCATATAAGAAGATTTCTGATCAAAGCTTTGGTGGTGAGGATGAAGTCTAACACCATTTGTAAAGAGAAAGCTTCAAAGAACTATCCACTTGGTGAATAAGTGGTAAATAAAGCTTTTTGTTGTGCAGTAAGGACAGTCATATTTGTACAGAGAAGATAGTTTTATCTGTGGTGCAGAAGCAACTCCAGCTTTGCTTTTCTTTAAACTACAAACCACTTGACATAATGCATTCCAGTAATTCTCTCTTCTCAAATTCAAGGTTTGCAGTTACTTGGTCCTTAGAGCATATTTGCATTATCCAAATTATGATGTAATCTCTGGATAAAGGACAACTTTTGAAATCAGTTTCTGAGTAAGCTTTTCAAATCAGGAGGCTTTAACACAAAGTAAAATTATAAAAGATACAGAATTGTACATGCTGTCACGAAACATCTGCTCTACACACATCTCAACTATGCTACCAACTATATATGGAATCTTGCTGTGGAAAAAAGGACTACTAACTTCTGACCTCATTTTAGTCATTTTGTTTGGATGTGAATGCACAAATTAATGCAACAGAAGACTATGTTTTTATTTATTTTTGATCCTCTCATTGGCTATCAGAAGCATCAGTTATTCTAAAAAGATTCCTTTGGCAGGAATGCAGTAGTCAGAGACACCCATCCCTACATACTTAGTATTTATCTCAATTTCACCTTGAGATTCAAAGAGCTCCTTAGAACTAGCAAAACAATGCCAAAAAAAGAAGATGCAGAAGTAATTTTAAAAAGATAGTGTCTGGTTCTATTATCCAGTACCTCTTAGAAGTACTTCAAAACAAGTCTTCCTGCCAGATATCTCAGTGTATTGCATGTCAGCAGCACTGAGCATACCAGACAAAGTAGTCTGTTCTACTCCAATTTCAGTGCAAGGCTATTTCGCTTTGATTCTAACAGGCGGCTCCAATTACTGCAGATGGACTTTAAACACTAGAAAGACTATTTTATACAGGTAATAAGTGCCACAGATACATCTTTAACTGGTTTGACAACCAGTAGTGGATTAAAGCAGTATGCAGCATCTGTATCTCTCTAGCAGGATAAGTCACCCTCAGGGCAGGAGTTTGTGTGACCTCCTTGTGAATCAGTTCAAAAACACGCCCAACTTTCAGCTCTGCATCTACGTAAGTGCAAATCAAACTGGAGCTTGGCAGCAGTGATAGCATAAGCTATACAATTTTAATTCTCTGCTATGTCTATGTCCTAACACAGACTCAGTTTAGTTTACAGAGCTCTAAGGGCCACCTACTCTTTGGGGACAAAAAAACAAGGCAAAAAAATCAAGAGCAAGCATGAGCAATCTTGTATATCACTGACATAATAACTTAAAGAACTGAGCTACATCTACTTGAGGCCTTACAAACATAATTCTGAAAACTGAAGATCATTCTTTCCTAGTTACCTAGGTTAGCCTCTCTTTAAAGTGGTTTTTCTGTGTCTTAATTACATCTGTAATCTGTATTCACCTGAAAGTGTGTCCCACCATTCTCCACTTCACCACAGCTTCCCTGGAAGGTTACCGCAGCAGCCCAGTCTGGTGACTAAGTTGCCTATCACTTTATTTTCTAAACTGAGGAATCAGAAAAGAAATCTGATGCTTGAAGTGTTTCAACAGACCCAGCTTTTTTTTTTCCCAGAAGCAGCAGCTGAGCTATTATTAGAGGGAAAGAATCTGTAAATACTAAAATTACCAGGTACTAGAACTAGACAGTGCTAAAGAAAAAAAGCTGTTTTACAAGACATTGTTAAAACTCTAAATCATACAGACCAAACATACTTAAGTAGTTTTCACTTTCCCCACAATAATACCTTACTATTAGTATTAGTTCTGCTAACGCTGCAGCACTTAGATAAGACTTTCTAGAGAAGTGCTTTTAATAAGTACGTACACAGAACTTGCAACTGGAAAGGCAGAACTTTTTTAAGAACTGCATTGCTTGGTTTGCCAGGCACTGGCTATCTATGTATTAACAATGGATTTTAAAAAATGCAGCAAAATCTAGCTGCCTTTCCAGTGTTGCTGTCTAGCTCTCAGCAAGTTCCTCTATCCATATCATCTATCCTCAAACAAGTGAGACTTTTGCTTGGAAAGAGTTCTCTACATTTTGTGGCTCTTCACTGGCCTCTACTGAGAGAGTGTGCTCTCACCTTTTTTAAATTTTTAATTTTTTTTTTTTTAGAAAGCCTTGACTTTAGACAAACACCACAAGGAGCCCAGCTTGCAACTGCCATCAATGAGTATAAGCTAAAGTAGAAACCTTGCTGTTTCTCCCACTCCCTAATGTAAGGAGCATTAGGATGTGAGGGTGGCAGCTGGCATGCAATCCACAAGCTGAGGGAGGTAACTGCCTGCAAAGAGCAAATGGGAATAGGAGTGTTTGTGGAAGGTTCACATTGACAGAAGACTCCCCAGCATACAAAGAGACCTCTTGCAGACCTGAGATATGGAATTACATTTGTTCCCTGAATAGATAGATCTAATCATTATGGGAAGGAGTGTGATCACCAAAAGCTTACAAAAGGAGCTAAAAATACCAGAAATGTTGAAAGCCATAGCCACAAAGCTGTGGATTAAAATCAGCATTGATGTAGAACTGATAGCTTGGGCTTAATCCATAAATAGAAGAAAAGAAACCCCAACAAATAAAAAGAACCCCAAAACCAAACAAAACAAAAAACAAACAAAAACCAAGCAAACAAAAAAACCACACCAAAAAAAACCCAACTACCAACCCCCCCAAAAAAAACCAAAATAAAAACCAAAGGGAGGAAATCCCCCACCAGCTTTGAAAGACTATCCTTCTTCCCAATATACCTCAAAAGGTCAAAATAGACCCAAAATAGGTCCAAGGCTATGGTAGAAATACCTTGACCAAACAAAGCAACAAAGAAAACAATTGTGAGGATTTTTTTAGGCACAGTAGGGTACTGAAGACCTCCAACTACCAGGGCTAGAGCAGTTAAGGAAACCACTGAAAGAAGTTATGAAGGCAGAGGAAGTGGAATTGGAGTCTGGAGAAAGAAGGGATATTCCAAGCTGTAAAAGGAATATTGGTTCTAGGTCACAACTGTGTCTGTAACACAAAGTGAAACTGATTCTTAAACAACATGCTACAGAAACACTGCCTCTCAAAACACAAATTGTTCTGAATTTTAGATCATTAATTTACTTACTATTACTTGAAAAGGATGTCACACTTTGAATTCAGTAACTGTACTATTTGTTCCTTCCAACAGTGAGCCACGTCATGATTGTTACGAGGTGTTTCACTCCAGCCAGCTATGGACAGAGATCTGTAAAATCAGCCTCTAGAGACCTCAGATCTTACACTGTTCACCAGTGGCTCTTCATACTATGTAAACTGAAAACGACACAGAAGCTATGCATTGGTGAGAAACTTTGAGGCAGTTGAAACTGAACCTCTACACCCTTGGTGATAGCCCAAGAGGCCAAATTAACTAAATTAGCAAGAGCAGCCTGGTGGTGACGTGATCAGCAAGTGACTATTTATACTGACTCTAAATACGCTTTTGGAGTGTGTCATGCAATGGGTATGCTATGGAAAGAATGAAACTCCCTTGCTTCAGCAGAAAATAATATTTCTGATGGATTTTAAATGCAAATTCTGTTGGTAGCCATTAAGCTTTCAAGTGAAATTCCTGTAGTACACTCTCCAGCTCATACAAAAGGCTCCAGCAAAATGCAAAAAAATAAAGTAAAATAAAATTACTCAAACTTGTAGTCAGATAGGTTTATAATGGAAGTCTGAGAAGCAGTATACTTTGAGATATTATGAAGTGTTGGGAAACAGCCCTTGCCAACATCCAGGGTTGTCATCAACAGGACTAGTGTTTGGCAAATGATTACACCCAGGACCAGCCTCTTGGAGATCAGTAGTTAACCCAGTGTGTTAAATAAATGTAAAAATAGCTTTGAGAAAAAAAAAAAAAAAGCATGCTCAATGGTATTACTGCAGTATTAATTACGGTATTTTCACAAAAATTCAAGCAGAACCTAAATGGAAATGGTCATATACCATCCTACTGTGTACTTATTTTGCTGTTAAAGCTTTAGGATATTATGCCTGTTACTTGTAATAACACTGTATGTGACATTATGGATAGCAGTTAAATGCTTTGAAAGACTTCATGAGTTCTTTCTGACATAATAGTGGGAAAGCTTAATAAAAACAAAGGGAGGACTGCTGTAGACTGAGTTTAGTTAGCTGAATTCTTTTAACAGGATTCTTTTATCTAAGTAGTTTTGCTTAGCACAAGCAGACAAAGTGCTGAAGCTTTAGGCCACAAGCTGCAAACTTTCACCTTGACATGCTGAAAGAGTCTTGTACTACTGTTTAGCTACAACGAGAGGAGGCTCTGGAACCAGTGCAAACTAAAAGACTGAGAAGTGATGGCTATCATCAGAAACTGCAACCCATACAGATAAAAACAGCTTCAGAGAAAAAAATGTGATAATAAACAAGACGACCCCAAAACAAAAATCACCATTGGAGTAAGAGGTGCATGCAAGGTGTGTGAAGTGTGCAAAGAATAGGTGCATAGGTTGTAAGTGTATAAAATCCCAGGTATTTCTTTGTTCTGGGTCCCTCTGGTGAGGCACCTAGCTTGAGCTGTCCCTATTGCAGTACGACACAATTATTAATGGTTTTTTTTTTCCCAGAAACTGGATGTCTGAGACTCAGCTGCGGGAAGCCTAGGGTGAATAAACTTCTTTAACAACTTCTACACAGGTAACTAATCTTCCTTTACAACAAGAATTCATAACTGGAAATAGTAAAAGGCAATTCACACACTCGGGCACTTATTTAGATAAATTTCAGAGTGTAGCAGAATTATGACTCCAAAAACAATCTTACTTTCTCCCCTTTAAATGTGTGTGTCCAAGTGATTCTAATACTAAACGTCAAACAATGTCATGAATTAAAGCACGGCTAATTACACGATTTGCAGAAGAATAACAGAGTATCCCAAAATATTAAAAAAAAAAGGCTTCAGCTATTGCAAGCAACGCACCAAAGAGACACATGAAGTTAGACTCTATCCTGTGGCATTTTGTTTTCATGTGTGCCAGTACTCACTGAATTACAGAACTGCCTACCACAGCTTCCCTCTAGACAACCCTTATGACACTTTAGTTGAAAGAATGCTATCAGGATAAACCATTTAAAAATAAGAAAATTACAGTCAGTCTAAGATAAAATTCCACAGAAACTTTCCATGCCATCTTAAAACCACAGCTAAAAAACTCAAAAACACAGTATTTGGGAACTATATATAAATGTTACCAGAGTCATCATATGTACATGAAAGAAGAAAAACTTTCAGAAGTATTAGCAACAAAGGTTTAGAGATTTCAAAAGAACAGAGAGCATTACTGCATGATCAACAAATTTAATTTTCCTGGACCGGTAAAGAATGCAAGCTCTGCAACTGGGCCTTTTGAATAAAGAGCTGGCAAATGCAGTTTGGTCACTGTGGTAAGAATGAACTGAGTTAACATCAAGTGGTACAATTACATGAGCTGCAATACCTATAACCAGCCTTTACCCAAATCCTCAGCTAATACAGTCTAAAAATCACAAAAAACCAGTCAGTAGAAGAGAAAACATACACCTTTTAGGTCAAAAAGTATAGGTTTTGGTAGGCAATGAAATAGGAGTCCATTTTCTCCATAAAAACAAAGCTTAAAAGGTTGTCTCCTTACAGTTGTGTAATTTTATAATAAATAGTTTGGATTCTAAAGGTCAAAGTATTGCATTATCTGGCAAAGTCCTCTCAGGAGGTTTGCTTCAAATTGAAAGTATCTCCAGAAATTCAGTAAAAACTGCTCTGAAAAATGCAGTGAGGAACTATATTAAAAAAATAGCAAACTTACAGAACTTTGTGACTAAACCTTCCACTCAAACATTAAAACATAATACCACAAAAGATCTGACCACTGTAAAACTTCTTATATTGCAAGATAGAAGACTAGATGTACTTTGAGTCTTTAGAAAGACCCTTTTTTACAGATTTAATATGCTCAAGAAATAATACTAGAATAAAGCAAAAATCGTGAAACTTAACAAGACTTTCTGCAGCCCAAACAAGCAAACATCCTAGCAATTAGATAAAACAATCTGAAGGGGTCCAAAGGAGGGTTATGAAGATGTTCAGGCTGCAGAACATCCAAAAGAAGGCTGTGAAGGTTATGAAAAGGCTGGTGAGTCCCCCTTACGAGAAAAGGCTGAAAGGAGCCATGTCTCTTCTCCCTGGACAAGGCTTCCTATAAACCACATCACCGTACCTCAGGTACCTGAAAGGCTACAATGATGAAGGCTCTGTTGGCAAGGCGCCCCATGGAGGTAAGTGGCTACAGTGCAGGCAAGTTGTACAAGAGATTTCATCTGTGTTAAGAATTTCTTTCTGGTGCTACCTTTCCCTGAAACAACCTTCTCAGGGCTAAGGCCCCATCACAAAAGGCTTTCAAAATGGACAAGGCAGCAGATGATCTTCAAGGCTGCCTTTCCAGGAAAGGTTGGACCAGACCATCCTTTGAGATCCCTTCCAACATGGGCCTTTCAACCCTGTTCTGTGATTAAAGGATTCCAAGAACACCAGTATAATATAGTGAATTCCATAATTTCAATGGTAATACCACCAGAATCTGATTCTACTATTCAGATGAGTTTAGATGCTATTCTGTGGCATTTAATTACTAATAAGTGGAATGAAGTTAGCAGTAGTTATGTGCAAAATCAGGGGAAAAAAGATCACTGAGAAAGTGTCTAGAAACAAAGTCTAACATTTGGTGTATTGTTTTTCTTTTTTTTATAAGACTTTAGTAATTAGTTCAACAATTTAGTAATTTTAATCAATATTATTTATTTCCGCAAACAGAGGTGCACTCTTCTAGTAATGCATCCATCATTAGAAGCTTTATGCCAAACTGAGGGGGTACACAGACGTTCTCCAGAGGCTGGTCATTCTCAGCTGTTAAGTTGATAGCCCCCTGAATCTTACATAAAATCCAGAAGTTTTCTAGTTGAACCTTATGTAACAAATCAACTTTGTACGGCCCAAATAAAGAGTTGATCCCCTCTCTTCCAAAAAACCACAAGATTTTTCTCTCAACATGCCATTTGCTTAACATTTGTCAGCTATACCAGTTATACCATCACTACCCTAACTCAGAGGTTCTCTGCCCTGCAGAGCAGACTTGCTGAGACAGCACATTCAAATGATGGAACATACAGTCAAGACCAAGTCTTGACTATCCACACTGGTTTAGCATCTTAAGCACTTTTACAGTCCTTACTTCCTAACAAGCCCAAGACAAACACATAAAACCCAGAACAGATGCTATGTTTAAAGAAGAAAGTGCATTTTTAAATATAGAAGAGAAATAACTCTTCTTAAAATAGATCTTAATGCCCTTTCGCTAAGGGTACTATAGTCAGCAGTCTTTTCTCCATTTTAAATTAGCAGGAAATTGAAACAAAGTGCACATGCCCATTGTCTCTGTATGAGAAAATAGATTTCTTAACACCAAGGTTGCAGAGAACAGTCAAAGACACTCCAGGGTATTGTATTGCCACACAATTAAGACACCTATAGGCAAGCAGGAGGTAAAGGATGGTCTTCAAATACTACCATGCTCCTGGTAAGTTACTGATAACCACCAATTCTTGCTCAAGAACTTGTTCATCAGAACTTGAGACTTTGCTGTTCACTGAACAGACTCATTCAGCTTCTGTAGATAACCACAGTAAAGTAACATTTAAATAAAATAATCTGTTATAGTCCGAGTACTGGTCTTGGGGGAAGTGATCTCTGACAAAGTCACACAACTGCAGAGAAACCTCAAAAAGACTAGTTTCATGTAACTGCCCGAAAAGACAGTGACAACTTGTTGATATCTTCCTCTACAAAGGTGCTCATTATCTAGCACATATTTAGCATCGAAAGATTCTCTGCTCCACAAACTGCTACAACTGCATCAACTAACTGCTGTTGGGAAGAGTCTAAGACTGTAAGCCTAAGCAACAGAATTGGTAGCACTGGCAACAACTTGATGGAGTAACAACTCTGATTCAAAGGCCTTTTTCTAGGGCATCAAAACACATAGTACAATTACTGGGAGTTTAACAGCAGCTTTTACTACAGCAAGAAAATATCTTAATAATAGATTATGTGTTAGGCTTCATTGCTTCCTGCAGGAGAACAGGAATTTACAACTTAAGAGGGTGAAACCAGGATCTTCTGTGCAGAGATTCTCAACATTTGGAAACAATCTGCCAGCTCTCAGATACTGAATCCAGCAACTTGAAGCTCAATACCACAACAATCAGACTCACAAAGACTCCTCCAAATGCAAGGAGATGTAGCCCAGGAAAGCCTCCAGCTGGAAAGAGGTCTGTGACAGACATTTTGGTACAAAAGCCAACTGACTCCCTATTTCCCCAAGCAATATTAACGCATCAAAACCTAGCAGCTGACCATTCCTAAACACCGTGCTGAAGGGTTACCCCAGGAAATAAGGTTTTATTCAAAGGCTGGTGCACCAATGCAAGCTCAAGGCAAAATAAGAACAGATCCCTGGAAGCGTTAGAACCCCGAAGACACTGAAAGGCCAGAAAATTCACAGGTACCGAGAAATCACGCCTGGAAACTTCAGACACTGAAGGATACTGTCCAGGGTAACAAGCAATGAAAGGCAGCAACAGGGCTGCTAAACCTGCGTGAAAGCTATAGATGCTGCAGCGTAGGAGTTAAGGCTCTTGCACTTGTCTCTTGGGGATATTGCTGAAGTTTTCATTTACACATACAAAGGCCTCCTCGGCTGGGAGTGCTCCGCAAAATCGTGTCGGGACCGTGCCCAAGCGTCACTGCTTTGTCTAAGGGGACTTTCAGGTGCGTTCACGACAACCCCACCAGGAACCAGGGTTTCTGAGAAAAACACAACGGTTTTCTCAGCCTTGCTATGACACCGCTACCCCCGCCACGCCGCGGCTGCCAAGAGGCCGGTGAAACGCGGAGCCCGCGGCCACCCACGCCGCGCCGCAGGGCCCGCACCGGGCACCGCACGGGCACCTCCTTCCCGAAACCGGCCGCCGGTCCCGCCCGCCCCCGCCGGGGCGCTGCCCGCGTACCTGGCTGCGGCGGTGCCGCGGGCGCGGGGGAGCTCTCCGGCTGCCTCCGCTCCTTCTGGGTCTCCCGCCTGCCGCCGCCCGCCCGGCTGCTGGGCACGGCTCTCCTGGCGGCGNCCGCGCTCCGGCGGCCGCCGCCCCCCTCCGAGGCTGCCGCTGCTGCGCGGGGCCGCAACAACGCGCACGCCGTGCGAGAGCGGCAGCGGAGCGGACCGGCCCCGCGCCGCCCCAGCGCTCGCGAACCGCCGCACCTTCCGCAGCCCCGCCCCCGGCCGAGCCGCGGCAGCCAATAGACCCCACGCACCCGCCACCGCCTATAAGCGCGGCCGGGCCCGCCCACCGCCGGCACGCGCGACCTGCGAGATATAGAGCAGCCAGTCCCGACGCCAGGCTCTGCCCCGCCCCGCCCCTAGTGCTCAGCTGCGACCAATTCACGTGGAGCGCCGGCGCTGTCAATCACGCCCACTGACCAATGCGGTGCGTCGGTCAATTTTTCATGTGGTGTGCGCCCCGCCCCCCCACCGTCGCCGCAGCCGCGGCCGCGCCCGGGGCCGGCACTCCTCGGGTGCAGTGAGCGCGGCGGGCGGGCACGGGGCTCGGCGGGCACACCGTCCCCAGCTGGGGACGCTCTTCAGCAGCAAGAGCTTCAAATGTGGTGCCATCACACAACGCTCTTTCGGTCTTTGGGGTCTTTTGGTGATTGGGGTCTTTTGGTACAACTTACATCCTCTAACAAGTGACACCAATGACAGAGGCGCTCGCTACACTGGGAGTTCCCAAGGGTGGCTCTGCTGTAGGTGGCCGGGACGCTTGTATAAAGCAGTCTGGTGTTCCCTCAAAGTGCCTGAAAAGCCCCGTTCTGCTTAGAAAAGCAGTGGTATTGGTCACGCCAGCGAGCCCCGCGGCCCCGCGCGGTGACACTGCCACCAGCTCCCACGCGCAGCGCTGCACGGAGACGCACGGGATGCACAGTTTAACTCGGAGAGCTGCTCCGTCCAGCGAAAGCCGCGGGTGGAGCTCCTCGGCCGTCGCTAAGCCCCCGAGGTGAAAGATTTCAGTGCAGCGCCCCTGTAGGAGCCTTGCTCACAGCTCTGGGCCGAGCTGCGAGTACCTTCACTGTCTCAAAATAAAAATGTCTCAATAAATAGGACCAACAGTGGCGTGCCAGGAGACTCAGCAAGGCTTTTTTCCGCAGAGGCTCCTGGGCAGGCGAAATAGCAGTGCCTCTTTCATCAGCCACAGTAACAACAAAATCTTAGCCGTTCAGCCACAATTGCCCAAAGAATGCCGATTGCAGTCTTGATTTCTGTGATGAGGCTGTCTTTATCCTGATCGTTCTTGGGAAACTAGCACTTCCTCTATCATAATAACTTCACTTGTTTTGAAATTATCCGTATTACAGGAGTTGAAACCAAATCAGAATTCTTGCTGTGCTTCAAAAGGCAGGATTAAGGACAGCCCTGTCTCCATAATTTTTGTCTCTCTTCATTTTGGGGTGCTGATAGGTCTGTGCACACCACCATAAAACAAAATATGGTGTATCCTTTTTAGGTTATTCCAAGCCCTGAACATAATCATTACATCTCTCCTGGCTTTCATGTAGATCCACTTTTGCAGAGCATGCTTACTGCAGAATGAAACTAATTTAATTGGGCTTAATGCCCTTTCAAGCTTCTTTTTCATTCAAGAGATCGCAAACTGGTTTGCATCAACGGAATTAATAAGTTCAGGCAACTATCTGCTCACAAAGAGCTTTACAAAATCCTGGTAGTTGAGTCAAATCTCTCAGGTTCTGAAATGCTTCAAATTAAAAGAAGAAAATTTTAACTCAACAAAGGAAAAATACTATTTCTGCACAGTTCCTATGTTGTAAAATGTAGCTACCAATAATTAACAAAAATTCATGAAAAAAATTTCATGGATATGATAAAGTAATAAAATACTGTATAAGAAATGTTCACTTAGATAACTGTACTTGCCTCTGAATAGTTGGTTTATTTTATAGAAGGATGAAACTACCTGTGTTTTCAGTGCAAAGAAGGAATTGGAAAGCTATTTTGCCCTGTTCTAATCTGGAGAAATACATTAAGACCATCACATTACTGCAGCATATCAAAAAACTCACCAAATCTTTGCACACCTTTTTTGAGCCTTTTGGTCTCAATTGCAGCATCTGCACTAGATCTCCTCAGCACACATTTTATCCAGAAAGTTTTTTAGAAATTTTTGAAATGTTTTTATTTAAATATTCTACAAGTTTGAATCAAAGTTATGCTGTATATGAAAGATGACAGACAAAAGGGTGCCATCATTGACTGTAATGTCCTTGCAGCTTTAATAGGTACTTTGAAGGTCATAGCATTTCTGGAGAGGGATGACTATGAGGAATTCAGAAATATTTCAGCAGTAAGATTAGAGATTTGGTGTTCTGTGGGATTTGGCTTTTTTTTCATGAAGTCTCAAAAGAGAAAAAAAAAAAAGTCTTTACTGCTCAGAGAGATTCGCCAATGACAGCCAAAACCAGTGTTTGCTATAAATATATCTTCTCCTTATCTGTACAGTTTTTTTATAAAATTAATGTAAAGCTTTAGAAAAATTCTTAGTTTTCTGATGTTCTGAGCTGTCAATCAAAACAAGTTTTCTGTAAGAGATTCCAGCCCCCAAACTGATTAAAAATCTTGCATGACAGATGAAAGTAATTTGCAATCTCTTCATTTGCTTGCAACTGTCAGAAAAATTAATCCACAATACCGAAGTTTATGTCCAAAAAGGAGACAGAGGAGTCCCTTAGCTTTACTCATGAATGAAGGGAGAGGTCATGGGGCAATTTCCCATGGGGTCTCTCAGACTGCTGGAGGATGTAGCCTCCTTTTTATCCTAATTTCCCAGCCACATTTCCCTCTCTCTTTTCCCATTGGCTGAGATACTTGAGAGGTACAGACTTCCCGAATCACCTAATACAGACGCCCTTCTAATGTGCACTCCCCCTCCCCTTTTTCTTTGTATCTCTGTTCTTTTTCTCTAAGTCCAGGAATTTAGCATGGCCTTGGGTGAGTAACAGTCTGTGTCAAATACTGGAATTCCTCTGGAATTTATGGTTCCTCCTATTGCTTCTTTCATCTATCAGTATCTGGTTTTTATCTACCAGCAGGCCCACTGTTTGTAAAAACACCTCCCTCTCATTCCTTTCACAACTTTTCACTATGTGCAATCAGTGTGTGATTGTCAAGTTACATACTTACAGAAACAGACAAGGAAAACCTGAATTTTACTGTCAAAGCGAAACCAAACCTTCTGCCTGGAATTTTACACCTAAAAAGTAACAGCGATGGCTCCAGCATGATTACATATTTGCATGCAAAGCCTGAACCTCGTAGTTGCAGTACCAGGCATAGATGTCTAACCTTTCTGACAGCAGGTGACTCATGTTAAGTCAAGATGAGGGCTTCCTGCCGAAGTGGCTACTCCATCCACATTCTCTCCACAAGTGGATTTTTCACATGCACAGAACAACAACCCTACACAAGCTTGCCTAGCAGGTGTAGATGGGATATGGCATCTTTGCCAAAGGAGCTCTTGCTTAGTTTTCTTTCTTTTTCCTTTTTTTTTTCAAGCGGCAAAAGTGCCTAATTACAAGAGACAGAATTGAGAACAGAGGCTGTGTTTCTCTGACCTTTACAGCTAAGTACTTAATCACCAGCAAGGGTCATCCTGTCCTTGGCCTTTCTTACAGACACTTTCTCATCCCTGCACATTTCATTTTCTAGTGCCTACATCTCTCCTGCCTGAGGGAGAAAAATCCTGAACACAACACATGGCTCAAGGTCCCATTCTGGGGCAGTGCACCAGAACAGGTAGAGAGGGTAATATTGTGTCACTTAGAGGATCTAAATTTTCCAGCAATGCAATCCTACTAAGCAAAATGGACTACATGAAGTCTTAAGCCAAACAGAGAGCTGCATCACCAAAGATGGACATGCTTATAGAGGAATACACCTAATGCTGGGAGCTTTGTGTGTGAGCTGGACATTTGCCCTGGCTGGCAGCAAATGGCTGGAGCCCCACCAAAAGAGGCATGAACAGGCATTGACCTTCTGCTAACAAAGGGACCTGTGGTGCTGGCTGGTAGGGGTGGGAGTGGCCAGTCACCTAGAGACTCTGCAGGACCCAGTGAGCAAGGAGGAGACCCCAGCCCAAATATCACCACTGGACCAAGAGGCAGGTGCAAAGGGTGTGAAGGGTGGGTATATAGCCTGTAAGGGTGTAAAAGCCCAGGGATTCCGTAGGAACAGCACATACTGCTACTGTGTCACTGCACAACAATTAAAATACTTCAAGGAACCCACCTTCCAGGACTCTGCTATGGGAAACCTGGGGTCAGGATGGTAAAGGAAGCTTGTCTGACAGTGTGAGTGTGTAGGGATTCAAATGGGGCACCTGTCAGGTCACTGGAGCCACCCACTGTGAAGGGTCTCAGTATCAGCAATGAAAATCTCACGGGTTGTGACTGTGACTCCTAGAGTGGAATCTGAATGCTCAGACAGGAAATCTGGAAACTTTAAAAATGTAATAATAAAGGCTTAGGTAAAAGGTATTACCATTGCTAAGTTTTTATATAAGTCCATATTATTATAACATAATAACAATAAAGTTACATGCAGTGTGATTGTTTACTGTTATCTACCTAAAGGTCATAACCTAAAGTGCATGCTTTAAAGAGGTAGAATACCTCTTTTCATCTTTATTTGTCATGTTTGTGTTCTGTTTCAGAGCTAGTTGTTTTTATTTCTGAAACACTTTATTATCCTCAAACTCCATAATTGTCATTTCCATCTTGAGTTTAACTAGCCAAATAGAACACAGGTATTTTTCCTGCTTACTCTTGAATCCTTGCTCCCTATCCTTTTACAATTTCTGTCTTATGTCATGTATGATAAAAGGTACCCTTTGTTGTAATAAGTAGGATTTGATCTAGGTTGTATTGTGCTTCATTATCTTGGTCTTTCAGCTCTCAGGAAGAACTTTTCCTTGTTTCTACACTAGAATATTAATGCTTTAACACATTCAGTTGGGTTTGCAAGGGCAAGCATTGGAGGGGAGGAGGGCTACAGGGGTGGCTTCTGCAGGAAGCTGCTGGAAGTTTCCTCCATGTCTGGCAGAGCTAATCCCTGGTGGCTCCAAAGACAGATGTGCTACTGGCCAAGGCTGGGTTAATCAGAAACGGTGGTAACAGATTTAAGATGAAAGAAGAACAAGTGATTGCACAGATGTAGTTGTGGCCAGAGAAGAAAAGGGTGAGAACATGTGGGAGGAACAACCCCACAGGTCACCAAGGTCAGTGAAGAAGGGGGAGGAGGTGCTCCAGGCTCCAGAGCTGAGATTCCTCTGCAGCCCGTGGTGCAGCCCATGGTGAAGCAGCTGTGCCCCTGCAGCCCACAGGGATCCACAGGGATGCAGAGATCCACCCACAGCCCATGGAGGAGCCCCAGGTTGGAGCAGGTGGATGCACAAAGGAGGCTGTGAACCCAAGGGAGGCCCCATGCTGGAGCAGCCTGTCCTTGAAGGACTGCACCCTGTGGAAGAGCGACCCACGCTGCAGCAGTTTTGGGAGGACTGTTGCCCGTGGGATGGACTCACGTTGCAGCAGGTCACAGAGAGCTGTTGCTTGTGAGATGGAGCCACATTGGAGAAGTTCATGGAGAACTGTCTCCTGTGGGAGGGACCCCACGGTGCAGCAGGGAAAGGACTCCTTCGCCTGAGCAGCGGGAAAAGCCTCGGGTGATGAACTGACCATAACCCTCATTCCCTGTCTCCTTGCACCACTGGGGTAAGAGGTAGAGCTTGGGAAGGAGGGAGGGATGAGGTGGAAGGTGTCTTGAAGTTTTTTACTTCTCAGTATCCTGCTCTGGTTTTTTTAGTAATAAATTCAATTAATATCTCTAATTCAGCCTATTTTGCCCATGACAGTATTTTGTGAGTGATCTGTCTCAGTCCTTATCTCCACTCATGAACCCTTTGTTAAATTTTCTCTCCCCTGCCCAGCTGCAGAAGGAAGTGATAGAGAGGCTTTGGTGGGTGCCTGGAATCCAGCCAGGGTCAAACCACAACACACATTAAGTTAGTAGCATAGCACCAAAATACTATGAAAAGCAAACATATTTAATATTGCTAAGACGCTACAGCTCAGATGATTACTTTAGAACTGGTTTACATGTTAAATGAATTATTATAATAATATATCACAATACCTACGACTGTGTATTGAAAAGCAGTGTGTTTTAAGCCCTTTAGGCCAGGTACATTCTATATGCACATTTTCTCTTCCAGGGGCAGGATGTGGAGAAAAAATTCACTTCTCTTTGGTTATTGTTATTACAACATGAAAGACTATTGTTCAGAACAGCTAAAATATCAGATGTGGCATCAACTAACTTCTTCCTTCTCTTACATTCCCTCTATTAACAAAATTCTATTAGCTGGCATTAGAAACATTTACAAGATCCATGTGAAGAAGTTAATCTGCTGCCAGGCCCTCAAATGTCATCACAAAATATAATGTGTACATTGGGGCAGTATAGGTTAAATATGGAGATATTCAGCTTCTCACAATGCACTGCACCATTGCCAATATCTACAGTTCTGTACACCAGCTCATAACATTAATTTCATCCATCACTGGAGTTCTTTAGCAGCTACATGTACTATCTGAAGCATTAGGCATGTAGCTTTGGCAAGTTATGAAGAGTATTTGCAGTTTGGTTTTGGGATGCAATTATTTTAACATGAGTCATTTTTTCCCTTTTTTTTTCATTTTAAGATAGATTTTTACATATTTTTCTGTATTACTACTCTGCTACAACATCATTATATTACCAGAACTGTTTACCATGTGCTATTTTTAGGCCTGAAGGTTTTCAAGGGGGTCAGATCCAAGCATGTGGAAACCTATTTGCTCATTTTGGAAACAAATGTTACAAGCTGCAGCATTTTCTTTCTGGCCTGGTAAGCAAGGCCTGACCTGGCATAGTAACGGTAGGACTTTGACATGTAACACCGTCTTTGAGAAGCTGGAATAGCATTACAATGAACAAGAATTTGCCTAAGAAAAAAATTGAGGATTTTTAGTTAGTTTAAAAGAGCAGCCAAAATAAACTCAACTATAATTCATAATGAAAGGGCTGCTGGTCTCCGGATGGATAAGGAATACTGCAGCCCTGTACTATAGCCTCTGTGTTGGAAGAACTAGTAGGCTTTTCCCGTTATCCAAAGGGAATAACGGGATATAATAAAAGGCATTAGTTAATAGTCATATCCTGCAGAACTGCTCTTCCCTGCACTTTTCTATTCCTGCCAGCAGTGATGTTTGCTAACACTCTTACAAGGCAGCAGTCTGCAGCATATGAACTGCAAACAAAATAGATCTGGGGAAAAAAACTTCACCATTTTTACAGCTCTGTGGCTTCTCTATGCTCCTGGTACTGGCCTCAAAATTTAGCTACTAATGTAAGAAATGCAAGTTATGTTCTCAGGCTGGAGCAGCCTCACGTTGAGGTGAAACTTTTTGTTTTAGTTCTCTACCATACTCAATGTAAAGAAGCTCTTCCTCACGTTGAGGTGAAACTTCTTGTGTTTTAGTTTAGGGCCATTGCTCCTCGTCCTATCGCTGGGCATCACTGAATAGAGTCTGGCACCATCCTCTTAAAATACCATCTACCTTAAGAACCTCCTAAAATTCCCAAGTCGAGGCCCGTGACAACGTCTCCTGCCCACTTCTCACACTGCCGGGACCGGTGCATGTAACTGTACAGCTACGGGTGCCTTATTGCCACGGGCACCGCTGCTGGACGGGGCGTCTCCCCGGGCGGTCCCGCCAGCGCCATAACGGCCGCGCCGTCCCGACCGCGCCCGCCCGCCCGCCCGC
>VXAZ01005107.1:447260-547240 GCA_013399875.1 Gymnorhina tibicen
GCGGCGGCGGCAGCTCACGGGAGTACCCTCCCAGCCGGCAAGTTCGCTCCCAGTTCTGTCGGCCGCTGAGGGCAGGGGCCCGGCAGGGGAAAGCAAAGGGCTTCCCCCGCCCCAGGGAAACGAAGCCACGACTCCTGTCCCACCGCCAGGCGGCCCCTTTAACCCGCCGGGCGCGCCAACTCCGCCGCGCTGCCATGGGATTGGCCCGCGCAGCCCGCCCACAGCCACAGCGCGCCAAACCCGCCCGAGAGCACCACCCTGCCTCCCCCCGCCCCCTCCACGGCGGCCCAATCAGCGCCTTGACCGGGGCCGTGAGCCCGGCGGCTGCCCAATAGGAAGGCAGNCCCGGCGGCTGCCCAATAGGATGGCAGCAGCCCGCACGGCCTCGCCCTCGGGCCCCGCCCCTAGAGGCGCGGCCGCCGACTTTCCCGCCCAGCGGTTGGCCGGCGGGAACAGACTCCCCGTGACACTCGCGCCGGGCCGGATGATTGGCTGCGCTCGGGCGCGAAACGTAACGCGGGAAAACCTGGGACTCGGCCCGGGCGGCGAGCGCGGAGGTACCGCGGAGGCGGCGGCGGCTCCTGATCGGGCATCGCCGGGACCGGGGCTGCCAGCGGGGCCGGCTTCGCTTCGGAAAGGTGCGGGGATTCTGTGACTGCTTCGCTCCCCTGCCATGGCCGGGGACGGCCGCTGACTTGGCGGATCCGCTCGGGGGTGGCCGCGGAGGCGGAGGGGTGCGGAGGGCAAGGCACCGAGACCACAGGGAGCCGCCGTCCTCAGTGATGAGCGGCTGAGGCGGGCCCGGGTGGCGACAGGTGGCGACGGCCGTGGGACATCCGTGCAGCTGCACGGCCCCATCCCGGGACACGGGCGCGGACAGCGGGGCCGTGCCGCTGCGGAGCGCCCTCCTTTCTCTCTCTCTCTCCGCACTTCCTTCGCCGGTGCCCGCGAGGGGTCGGCGATGGCGGAGCGGCTCCCGCCGGGCCCCTCCCCGGTGATTTTTTGCCAGGACTCCCCGAAGCGTGTCCTGGTCTCCGTTATCAAAACCACCCCGATCAAACCCTCCTCGCGGGGGAGCGGGGGCGAGGAGCCGATGCCCGTCCCGCCCGTCCCCACCAGCCCCGGCTTCAGCGACTTCATGGTCTACCCGTGGCGCTGGGGCGAGAACGCGCACAACGTGACCCTCAGCCCCGGAGGCGGCGACAGCACCGCCGGCCCCTCAGCCCTCCCTCCCCCCCGCGGGGGAGCGGGGAGAGTCCCCGCCGGGGACGAGGAGCAGGCGGGGAGCCCGGGGAGCGGCGGCCGGCACCGGCACCTGAAGGTGAGTGCGCGGCAGGCGGAGGCGGGCGGGCCGCGCGCTTGCAGGGTGACACCGCGGCGCGCGCCCCTCCCGCGCTTCCGCCCGGGCATTTAAAGTGAAGTCATTTCCGGCAGCGGCGCGCGCGCCCCGGGGAAAGGCAGGGGACGGAGCAGCTGCCCGTCCTCCCCCCTTTTAAAAGTAAAAAAAAAAAAACCCTTGTCCTCTCTCTCCTCGCATTTGGAGTGCTTTGTCCCGTTCTGGGCTCCTCGGTACAAGAGACATGGAGCTCCTGGAGTGGGTCCAGTGTAGGACAACAAAGATGATTAAGGAACTGGAGCATTTCTCTTACGAGGAAGGGCTGAGGGAGCTGGTCCTGTTCGGCCTCGAGAAAAGACTGAGAGAGGACTTTATTAATGTATATACATATCTAACAAGGGTGCCAAGAGGATGCAGCCAGGCTCTGCTTGTTTGTGACAAGCTATAGAAAAAAAGGCAATAGGGAGAAACTGATGTACAAGAAGTTTAACCTCAATATGAAGAGGAATTTCTTTACCTTGTTGGTGACTGAGCACTGCACTGGTTGTCCAGAGAGGTTTTGGAGTCTCCCTCACTGGAGATACTCAAGAACTGCCTGACACAATCCTGTGCCATGTGCTCTAGAATGGCTCTGCTTGAGCAGGGAGTTTGCAGCAAATTACCCACTGTGGTCCCTTCCAACCTGACCCATTCTGTGATCCTGTTGTCAGTTTCTCCCCATGTTCCTGAGCACATGGTGGTGACTGTCATCTCCTCTCCTGCACCAGCTGCAGCGCAGCCATTAGGAGTTATCTAGGAATGGGCTGGGTACAGTCTAGTGTGGCTCTGTGCTGTCACAGCACCATCCTTGGCCATCCTTGGTTGCTCCAGGGGATGCTGTGCCCGTTGGCCAAACTGCAGGGGGGAGGAAGTGCCTGAGTTTAGTTCCCTCGTTATTTAAACCCAGGATGGAATAAGACGTGGCCGTCCAAGAGCAGACACCGTCCGAGACCTGATCAGTGAAGGCGAGCACTCTTCTAGCAGGATACGCTGCAATATTTGCAACAGGGTTTTTCCACGAGAGAAGTCACTGCAAGCCCATAAACGAACTCACACCGGTAAGTAAAAGGAAGGTGTGAATAGCTGGGGTGAGTCACTTAGGAAGCACCTGTGAAGGAATTAAACCCCCCCAAACAAAGATAAAGGAACCCCAAAGAACTTGACCTGTTATGATATTATTGTAACTGCTAACTTAATCATACTTTGCTCCCAGTGCTTGTTAGTCAAAGTCTTTGTTACCATGTTTGTCATGGGGAAGTGTAGCAGCAATTTAATAGTACAGGCAAATTGTGTAAAGATTTTATCTGTCGATGTCACAGACTTACTTCGAAAGGAAGAGAACTAGTCTTGAGCTTGGTGCTTTGTACTTGAGCTTGGAAGCACTTTGTATCCTGATTGCCTCTTCTCTGTGATTTGTTTCCTGATTGCTGATGTATTTTTCACATCACAATTGAAGTTTTGCTGTAAGAGGTTACAGTAACTTAAAAAGTGGCTGGCAACTTCAGGACTGTAACATCCTAAGAAGTGTGCTTTAAATATTGAGAGAAGAGTCCACATGCTTAAAATCACCACCCAGTTGTTTTTTTCCCACCACCTAAAATTCATTTTCTAGGGTGGAGGTGGTCATGCTAATTTACTGATCTGTATTGAAAAGGCAAGTTGCAGTTAAGTTGAAATATATGATGAACTCACTCAGTACTCAGCTGAGCTTGAACTGAAGATGCTGTTTGGATTTTTTTTAAACCAAGCAAATCCTTTTTTTTTTTTCAACAGCACTCTGTATTTGCCATAAAATATGAACAAATATAGCTCACAATACAGACAAAACCACCAGCACTCCCCCAAAACCAGCCAAAAAAAACCCCAAAAAAGCCTTGGCTCTCACCATCTCCTTCTGGGTCAACTCACTATGACTAATCTAGATAATGATATTAAACAGCAGTTTCCTCATGGTTTTTGGTCAAAAGATGTTATTTCACTTGGTCGTACAGTGTGTTGAACTTGTAAGAACTACTTAGCTGAGTAGAGCTTACTCTGGTGTCATTCTTCTGAATTGGTGAGCCAGACTCACCCTCATTTTGTTGCTTTCCTGAGGTCGGTGACATGGCATGCCTGTAGTGTGTGCAGTCAGATCTGCTTGAGGAAGGAGACACCTGCTACCTTTGTTCTTCTGGTTGCAGTTTGCATGGAGAAATCTTCCTTGATGACTGTCCTAAGAAAACTTAGATCTGGAATAAGTTTCTCATGCAGCCTCCATCATTATAACTTTTTTCAAACGTGAGATATTTCTCCTAATGAGATATTTCTACAACCTCGTAGAAATGTTGACCTCAGGTATTTTATGCTAGTTCAGGCTATGGTAGGATAAAATTTATGCGGTTACAATGTGAATTACGTTACTTGTCCCTTTACTTTATATATTTCTTGCTCTATAGGTGCACAGTTTCACGGGACAAAGCTTATGTAGTGCTATCTAAGAGTCTCAAATCAGAAAATATGACAAGAAAAAATACAGTTTCTTTTTTTCCTCTTTGGAAATAAGTATATTGTCCAGCAGCATAGAGCATGCATTTCACCAGGACTTTCTAAGTAGCTGTAAGTTTCTGAGTGGGTAAAATGAGAGCTTTCTTGTGCAAGTCTCAAGCCAGGGACCACTACTGGATACTATGGCACTTCTAATCATCTTTCACAATTCTCTTCTGTTACTATTTTTAAGGTGAAAGGCCTTATTTATGTGACTACCCAGACTGTGGGAAAGCCTTTGTACAGAGTGGGCAGCTCAAAACTCACCAGCGTCTCCACACAGGAGAGAAACCTTTTGTCTGCTCAGAGAATGGTGAGTCATCAGAGAAAAATTTGCAGCTTTCTGGGGTCAGACTAATACTGGAAATGTATGTGTGTTCACACGGCAAAAGCTTTGGAGTTTAATTTTGGCAGAACTTTTAGGACAGGGAAGAGCCGTGCAGAATCTGCCTAATTCTGCAAGTATGTATCTAAGGATTGCATACATTCTCTGTTAGTGGATACTAATGTATAAAATGATGGGGCATGTTATGAACCTTGCAACTAGAGCATTCCGGTTTCAACCAAACCTAGGGTTTTGTGAATGGGAAAGGTTGGATTCAGTGGCATTTCCATCCCACAGATGTTACACTTTCTTTGATTGCCTACTTTCTGGAACACGTTCTTCATTGTCACTTTGTGGTTTTTTAAGGCTGTCTAAGCAGATTCACACATGCAAACCGTCATTGTCCCAAACATCCATATGCCCGACTGAAGAGGGAAGAGCTCACGGACAGGCTGAGTAAGAAGCAGACGGCTGACAATAAAGCTGTGGCTGAGTGGCTAGCAAAGTAAGTTCCCTCATGGTGTCACTTTTCTCAAAATACTTAAAGAGGTGGTCTGACACAGCATTTTTTCTTTGGGATAGTAAAACCCCAAGAAACCAAAACTAGGTGTTCTTCCAGTACACATCAGCACAGCCCTGCTTCTGCTTGAAGAATTATGAACTCCTGGTCAAGACAAAGTTCCTTATGAAACCTTTTTCTTACTGTATTGTTTTGTTTTGTGTTTGCTCTCTGCTTAATTACTTGTCTTTGCTTGATCAACACCTGCTAATACTTTATTAGCTAGTGCTACAGTTTTGCTGAATTTGCATTGGTATTAGGGGCTGTGTATGCCTAGGGAGAAATGCCTGCTGAGAACACCGTGGAGACACGAAATCTGTCACAGATGTTCACTTGGGCACTTTACACTTAAAATACTGAAAAAAGAAGGTTTTCTAACAGCTTCAATACTACTATATAAGGGCTGAAAGATAAAGCCAAGTGCAGTGCCCAGGTGGATGCAAGCTAGTGCTTGGGAGGTTTTTGCGCATTTTGAATTGTTGGTGTGCAAGTCAGTATTTTACAAGTATTCCTCACATTTGATGTTATAGATACTGGGAGACTAGAGAGCAGCGTGCCCCTGCTTTGAAGACCAAAGCAATCCAGAAAACAGATCAGGAACAGCAGGACCCAATGGAGTATCTTCAGTCTGATGAAGAGGATGATGAAGACAAAAACAGCGCTCATTCAGCTGCTTGCCACCGCCGCCTCCAGGAGCAGCGTGAACGCATGCATGGCGCGCTGGCGCTCATTGAGCTGGCAAACTTAGCTGTGGCACCCCTGCGACAGTAGATAGGAGGAGCAGTCTCTGCCCATAAAAAATGTACTTTCTGGTGTTACTTAACCAGTTAGATCCCAAGCATAAGCTAAGCACCTTATTTGCTTATAATAGGCTGCTATTCTGTAGAATTTATGAAGAATGTTGTTGCCCCATAACATGGGGTGAGAGAATTGCACTTTTGATAAGGTAGAAGACAGATGTAAAATTTCTAAGTATTTTGTAAATATGGGACTGCATAAGGCAGGGTTGACAAATTTATGTGTCATGGGAAGCTAGATTTTGCAAGGTTAACTCATTTATTTGAAGCAGATTTCACAGGAAACACTTTCTGAACAAAGTGTTTGCGATTAGCAGGATGGTACATGTGGCCAAAGAAGGCTGACAAAAAAGTATTTATCTGACTATTTAAGCGAAGTTGATGGGTCTGGGGATATTGTTAAACAGCAACAAAACCATGTTTTTCTAATGTCAGTATATTTTTACCTAGCATCTCCAAGGCGAAGGGCAAAGGTTAGTTATCTCAGCTTGTACAGGGAAAGAAAATGCTTCATGCAGGGAATATCTTCACTATGACTGCTCAAGGTATGAGGCTTGACTTTGCTGCTTCATGTTTTTTTGATTTGATTTCAGCAGAATCTCTTGGTAGCACTTGTTATTCCTAACATGTGTAGTTGGGAAGTTTTGCACATTATCTGAAAATGATTAGTCTTGCAAAGTCTAGAAAAAGGTAAACAATTGGTAATATTTTTTCAGGTGTTTTTGGACCCTGTAGTGATTTGGCACTTGATTTTGTTATTAAAGGGGTTATTTACAGGGTGGTATGAATTTGTAGTAAACTGTTCTAGGTCTTCTATTAGCAAACACTAAGTTTTAAAGTACTGCTTTTATATAATGATTAGCAAATAGAAGCCTCCATACTTACCATGCATAAAGCCACCTTACCGCTTTACTCCAGGATAACATGCCGAATTTTGTTCACTAACCATAGCACAGCTATAAATTAAACACTGCAGAAAAGTATTCACTATATAATTAGAAAATAGGCTTCCAAAGGTAGTTACAAGTGTGCTAACAGTGTGATTTCATATATTTCCCAAATAAATGAAGTTGCAGAATGCTGCCTAATACTCAGATGCTGATATAAAATGATTAACAGGGTATGTTGTCACTTTTTGAATGTTGTATACTTCCAGTAGCATTGTCTCATGGTGATCTTTTTCCATATTTTGCTTTGAAGGCAGCCAGAGATTCCTAATATGCTAACAAAACTTTGTTTTCAGATTGGACTTTTTGTGTGTGGTTTTGTTGTTGGTTGTTGTTGTTAAGCTACTGCTTAAGGGGATATTAGTAATGTGTATTTACTGACCTGCTTGCTTTAACTTCTTCCTCTCGTTGGAAGTCAGGAAATTCAGATGAGAAGGGAAGCCTCTTTCCCTCTCACTTAAACTGAAAAAGAAGAAAACATTTTATCGAACACTTGATATAGGCTGACCAGATGCATACAGCTGTTCCAGGAAAGTAGAGTGGTTTTACATCAGAAACTGCAGCTGTTGAAGTATGTTCTCTGATAACCTGTTGTGGTTGAAAATCTCATTAACCCAGTGTGTTTAAATCTTCTGTTGATGCACTTAACTAAAAAGTAATTGAATAATTTAAAAAAAAAGTCTCTTTCATTGAATGTAAATAATTTTGCACCAGTGATAGGGTTTAACTTCTGCTTCAGCTTCTGAAAAAAACAGGAAACACTAGTCATACTACTTCTTAGCCCATGTAAAACTGGTAATTCATTCATGTATGTAGGTTTTGGGTTTCTAAAAACAATCATGTGCTTTTTGACTGTTCATCTGGTTTCATGTGAATAGTCTGATCCCAAAATCAGCCCTGACCACATATCTGTTGTAATTCTGAATCATAACTCAGAATTGTTCCTGAGTAGTATTACACAGAGCAGGAGACTCTGTAACTACCAGCCACTTGCAGACTGGAGTCTTACTTCATTAGGACTGGTTGTGAGTTTTTTGGTGGTTTTTTTTGTCGTTGGGTTTGAGTTTTTTAAAACTTTTTTTTCAGTCAGCCAGAATATTTCCTCAGGTCTTTTAAGTATGAAAAGTACACTGGATTGTACTTTGCCATAGACAAAATTCAGACAGCTGAAGCAGTTTTGGATCATGATAAGTTTTGGGTAAAATACCAAGTAAAAAAAGCAAAGACGGGATGTGGAAGACTGCTTTTTGTTTTGTTAAGTGATTACATACAAGAAATTGTTCAGTGCTTTGAAAGATTTAAGTTGTAGTCTGGCATGAGTTAAAAGCAGAAGAGTTGATGTGCTGTCATTCTAATAGATGCTTTGAATAAAAACTTGATTTAATTTTCAGGTTTAATGTGTGCTGTTTGGTAATTATTAAATACTCAGCCTCTTCCTTGTTTCTGACAACCCGACTTGTTGCAGAGAAGGTTAAAGGTGTTTATTTTCCCTGTCCCTTGAAATTTGACACAAATTAAACCACCCGTGCAAATTCCGTAGAGAGTTTTTTACAGTTTGAGAAACTTGTGAGAGTCCGTCCCTCTGCGCGAAGCCCAGGCCGGGTGCTGCGTGTGCTGAGGGCTGACTGCAGTCCTGTCCCTGCCGTCTGCCCCCGCAGGGCGCCGACGTCCCCCCCTCCGCGGGCGAGCCCCAGAGGCCCTGCTTTGCCACCGGACTGGTTTAACACCACGGCGGGGTGGTGCCGGCTGCTGGCGGGGACCGGGCAGGAGCTCGGGAGCTGCTGACCCGGCGGCCCGGGCCGCTGGGCTCTCCGAGTCGTGCCCGCCCCGCCGCCGGGCCCCGCAGGCCGCGCCGCCGGGGCGCTNGCCCCACGGCCGCCCTGGTGCCGCCCGTGGTGCGGCCCTGCTCACCGCTGCTCCTCGCCGCCATGAGCGCCGGGCAGGCCGCGCGGGAGGAGGCGGACGCCGCCGCCGCGTACCCGGCACTGCCGAGGGTGCTCTCGGCGCTCTTCTACGGGACGTGCTCCTTCCTCATCGTGCTGGTCAACAAGGCGCTCCTCAGCGCCTACAGGTGAGCGCCGGCGGCAGAGCGGGCGGCGGGGCAGGCCCGGTCCCCCCGCCCGCGGGTGGTGGGACAGCGGTGACAGGCTGTCCCTGCCCGGCGAGGAAGGGTTCCCGCTCCTGCTCCCCTTCCCGTTGGCGTGACCCACGGCGTCCGTGCAGCTCGGATCCCGGGCAGCCCGCTGGTGGGTAATGTGCTGGGAGCCGGGCCGGTGTCTCTAGTTTCAGACCCCACTTGTGCCCAGTATGTACCAGTTCTGCAGCACCGCCCGATGGCAGGCACAGTTCCGGCAACACCGGTCTTTTCTCGGGGGCTTTTCGCTATTCACACCACCTCAGACACCCGTGATAGAAACAGCGTATCCCCTAACTGTTCCTGCCGAACAGTATCTTCCTTCCAGCATCTTTCTTTTCTGATGTAGCCAGAAACGAAAAGTGAACCTCGTAAAATGGCTTAATCGTAAAAACACTGAAAGATTCCATCTCTGACTTGATGGCACTAATTCCCATATGGAATCATTAGCATCCTCTGCCATTGTGTAAAGCAACTGCATTAAATGCAGACCTCTTACACTTTGCATTTTACTCAGTCTTGGTGCTGCGGGAAATAGTGGAGCTTGAGCATTCGTCTCAAATTCATACTTTTCTGATCTAGATTTGTACTTGTTGGACTTCGTTGACCCTTGTGGTTTGGTCCCTTCTGACTCAGGATATTCTGTGATTCTGTGATCGTCCTGTGACTGTCATTTTTCTCACCATTAATACGTTTTACTTAAAATCTTTGCTCCGTTTTTGCTGTGGTTTAGCTCATCTTGAATCAAAATAAGAAAAAGAAAAAACAAAATGAAAAGAAAGTTAAAAAAACAAACTTCCTGTCATTTTCTAACATTCAGTGTTATTTGAACAAATAGCAGCTGTACTTAATATGTCTCAAATTATACATGGTGCAAGTCGAGATTTAGGTTTATAGTGGGTTTTATCCTACAAACTGCAGCTCCCTGCAAGTCCTTGGCATATATCTAGCACATCTGTGTAAAATAATCAAGGACAGTATGTCCATCAGTAAGCCCAAGTTTTGCATAAAGACCTTACACCATTGCTGGAAATATTTAGGCCTCTACAAATCACAAATGTCTGGAGAAATCTGTGTAGTACAGAGGGGTGAACACTCCCTCTTTATATGGAGTAGCTGTAAATACAGAACAAAAGACAGTTTAGGTGTCACATGATTATAAATGAAAGTCCTGTTATTTCTTACACCTTTCCTGTCCCTGACACCTCTGTTTCCCTGAATTTCTTTTGCTACCAGTTGCTCTTAACTCTGTGTTAAGACTGTAATTCTCTTATGGCCTTTCTGCTGTGATTCAGTGGGTTTGTTTCTTTTGCCAATGCTTTGTTCCCATCCCAGTTGTGTTTAAGATGTACATTCTCACCACACCAAGTAGTACAGCAGTTTCTGCAAATGTCATGAACTTCAACAAGGCCAAGTACAAGGTCCTGCACCTGGATTGAGGCAATCCCAGGCACAAACAGTGTGAGAGGACAATTTGTCTGAATGGAGAATGCATTGAGACTAGCCCTGGGGAGAAAGACCTGGGGGTGTTTGTGGACAAAAAGCTGAATATGAACCAGCACTATGTGCTTGCAGCTCAGAAAGCCAACCACCTGGGCTGCACCAGAAGAGGTATGGCCAGCAGTTCAAGGGAGGGGATTCTGCCCCTCTGTTCTGGTGTGACCCCACCTGGAATACTGCATCCAGGCTTTGGGCCCCCCAACACAAAGAAGACATGAACTTGGTGGAACTAGTCCAGAGGAGGCCACTAAGCTGACCACAGGACTGCAGCACCTCTCCTGTGAAGACAGGACAGGCTGAGAGAGACAAGGTTGTTCAGCCTGGAGAAGATTTGAGGAAGAGCTTTTGGTGGCCTTCCAGTACCTAAAGGGAAGAGCTCAAGAAGGACTTTTCACAAGGCCATGTAATGATAGGACAAAGGGAAATGGCTTTAAGCTGAAAGAGGGCAGGTCTAGATTGATATTAGGAAGAAATTCTCTACTGTGAGAGCGGTGAGGCACCAGAGTAAGTTGTCCAGACAGGTTGTGGACTCCCCATCCCTGGAGGTGCTCAAGACCAGTCTAGCTAGGGCTTTGAGCAACCTGGAGTAGTTGAAGGTGTTCCTGCACATGGCAGGGCGTTTGGAACTAGATGATCTTTAAGGTCCCTTCCAACCTAAACCATTCTATGATTCTATCCATGCTTTCAGCTAAAGCCAACTGAAGGGTTATGGTATGAATGCGGCTGGTTTACGGGACAATAGATATTTCTGCAACATTTACCTAAGAACTTGATTTTCACAAAAACATATTGCTAGTATATTTGGACTGCAGAGATAAGCTTCCAAGTTAGAGCAAGTGCAAGAGGTTTGTTACTATCCCATCTCAGGATGCATAAAGTATATGTGAGGCTACTCAAGAAATGATGCATTAAGAGTTCTCCAAGTGTGTTACCTTCACTTACAAATATTCCCCAAACAACTAGCAGTTCAGAATTGATCAACTGTGGAAGGGCTGTATTGTTTGGGCTGCAGAAATAAAATACTACTACTACAGTAAGTGTAGTCCTGAGCTCTTCTGAAACACAGGCCAGTCATCCTCATGCTTAATTGCTGACTTTGTTATTAAACTTTAACTTTTTTATTTTTCCTAATTATTTTTTTCCATTCCTCAGTACTAAATATTTGTTCATGCTTTTCAGCTTCCCGTCACCAATGTTTCTTGGAATTGGCCAGGTATGTTCACAAAAAAAGCATAATTAAAGTATTCATTACTTTGTAAGTTAAGCTAATGATAATAGAGGTAGATTTTAGGGGGCAAAATCACAGTTATAGTGAACTGCTTGTTTTCTGGATTAGATACACTGTAAGGAACTGTAATTTGTTTCGTTGAAAACAGGCAACTTTGAGCTTGAGTCAAAACTATTGCCTGGAGAGAATCATGTAAAAGACTGGAATGCTATTTATTTCTCCTTGTAAAGTTCAGTAGTTAAGAGATCTGGCCTTCAAACTGTCCAGCTTTGTTCTAGCAAGTGCATACCTTCTATGAGGGTCCTTGAGCATTTGTGGACTACATGCAGAGATATTGCCCCTGTTTGTAGCCAAACCATGTATTTCCTCATAAATCTCTTCCCATTTCCCAGCAGTATTCCAGTAGGACCACTGCAAAATTTTGATTCTTTGTTGCTTTATTTGCCCGTGGGTAAGTTGCAGTATTGCAGCAGAAATGTTTTTTATTATTTTTGTTGTTAGGAGGCATCTTAGTAAAATCAAAGTTCAAACATTGTGGACTAGGTCCATAAAGAGGAATGCGTCACTGCGGAGGCATCGCTGATAAAGATTGAGCCTTGAAGCAGGTGCTGTTTAGGCAAATACATTTTCTAGATAATTTGCTTTCTGCCAAGGTTGCATACCAGGGGGTAGTGAGGAAGAATTGAAAACAAGGTACCGCAAGTCTGACATCTCTGCTGTTGGGTGCTAGAGAAAGTAACATGTCTTGCAAAGATTTTGTGATGTGAGAGAGAGAGAGAGAGTTTTACACATCCATACAGCTCAAGGAACCACAGATCATGTTTCAGTGAAAGACTAGAAAATGTGGCAATAATTCATGTGGTGATGCATCTTTTTTCTTTGCAGAACCTAAGACTTAATGGCATTTCCATTATTTTTTGTTGACTGATCCTTCCAAGATTCCCCTGAACGCTTTATAAAGTACATATGATACGGTATAATTTAGTCTGCAGAACATGACTCCACCTCATTCTCTAGATCGTCGATTACTGTATTTTTGTATTAGGAAAATTTGACCCTTTTTTTTTGACTCTCTGGGGACAGCATTAACACCTGTGATGTATGATTGCTCAGATATTCTTCTTAATTCTGTCTGCATCTTTACTGTTTGTTCCTCATGTTGTCAACAGACTGATCAAAGCCCAACCTCCAACCTTGCATTACCAAAAAAAAGCTTTAGGAGTGATTCTGCAGACTAAACAAAAACTCTTTGAGTAAAAATTTCATGGTTTATCTGGGATTTTGTCCTATTTTATTTTCTCAGCTTCTTCTCAGCATGCATTTTTTCACAGAGTGCCACTTATTTTCTTCGGGATAGTAAAGTATATATGTGTGTTTTACTTTTAAATAAATAGCTGGCAAAATTGATAAGAGTAAAATTATTTCAATTTGTTAATTGCATTCTGTGCTGTTCTTTTGGAGAAATATATGAAACCTAACATTTGTCAAATTCATATAAGAATTTTTTCTTTGAAGCAGTTTTTTCATCTATACATTAAAATTTTGCTCTTGCATGACTTCTTGTTTTTTCTTTTTGTTTAGATGGCAGCCACTATACTTATCTTGTATGTGTCAAAACTAAATAAGATTGTTCACTTCCCTGATTTTGACAAAAGTATACCTGTAAAGGTAAGGATTACATATGTCCTGGTATTAATAGGAAAGAGTTACTTCTTATAGTACCATTCTTTCTTATGGAAACAAGAAAAATATTTGCATTTCTTTTCCAAATGGGATTATTTGTATCATTTCATTTAAAAGTGGATTTGATAATTTTAATTTCTCTGCAATATTCTAGTGTGTTTGGGCTGTAGAGATAAACTCTCTTTGCAGAGAAATCTGATGCAATTCTTTTATGCAGCACATGGGAATGGTGCCTTACCTTCATACATAGTACATACCTTCATGGATGAACTCTTTCATATTCCTGAAGTGTTTTTCTGGATATAGCTCTCTGTAGGATCAATGGCTGATATGTTTGTGAAACACTTTTGAACACACACAAAGGGAGAAATGCTGCTTAGAAATATGAATGGAGCATGTAATAAAATAATAGAAAAATAATGTGATACATGAGAAACCGGAACAACAGTTGACTCCCAGCATAAGATTTATGTTCCATAGGAGGGGCTAAAATGCCCACTGAAAATGCTGTAGGTAGCGACTGGCTGTATCATACAGACCTTAAATCTGTCTGGTCTAAAGAGGCAGGACAGAGCAAACGTGAGAGGGTCTCCTCTTACTTCAGTTTGGGAACTAGGATGTGAAATGACTACAGCAATGATCCTTGAAGATTTTTGCATCTATACAATGTTGCTGGAGTGTTTCTTTGATGCATTAGCCTGTGTGTTTATGTCTTGTTGTGGGATATCAGTCGTGTTTGCTCCAAGACACAGGGAGAGTTCCCAGCCCTGCTGCAGGGCTCAGATACTATAGCTTTTCAGGCCAGCATCCTTACTGCAGAATCTTGTCTACTATCAGTATGAGGTTTACAATGGATGTCTCAGAGACATGTTTATTCTTAATGTATGTTGAAATCATTGGCATTTCTACATGTATAAGTCTTGGAGGAAAATCTGTGGTATCATTCACAAAATGGACAATCCTTCTTTATTCCAGAATAAGAAAGGTTTCCCAGTGGGTAGCTTTGAGTTCCACTTATAAACAATTTATTGAGACCTTGAGAAGTTTCTTCCCTCCATCCCCCCCAGTCCCACTGTGCTCCACCTCTGCTGTTGTCTTCACTTTAACTTAAGTACAAAGGCATTAAAAAAACGCAACACCGATTTTCTTTATCCTAATAATATCTGTTTGGAAGACTTCACTGGATAGGCTGCAAGCAGTCAGCATTTTAGCACCCAGGACTTGCATATTGCTTGTAGTGCTGGATTTGACTAGTCACAGTGAATCAGCTGGATTGCTCATTGTTGATTTCTCTACTTTTTAAGGAACCCTTAGGTCAACTCCTTATCCTTTTGTCAGCTTTTGCTTTGACACTAAGGTAATCATTACTTTTCTCTCCTGAATTGGTTTATGTCTTCAGTGCTTTCAGCTAGAGTTTTAAAGTAGTGAAATGCTTATTTTACTGATAAAGCTTTGAAATTCCTGACCCTTTTTAAGTAAATGATTCACTGATCTCTGCTGTTGTACTGGATGTTGCAATTCTGTCTTTACAATGGAACAAATTTCACAGGAAAGATAATATAATGTCTGCTCTGTTTTCAGCCTATAGATTAAATGAACTAAAATGTTCTAAATAAAAATCCGGAGACGAGACAGTGCACTACAAAATTTTTGCAAACTTATGTTGACAGGCTGAATATTTATTCTTTCTTATACTCCTGCGTTCTTTATAGTCCTGTTTACTTTTACTGTGACTTTCACTTAAAAGTTAACTTCAGTTGACTATCAGTTAACTTTCACTTCACCTTTCTCCTCTCTTGCTGTGAAAGAAACACAGAATTTTTAACATAGATAAAATACACCCCACTCCTCTGTATGCTTTTCCAGCAGACAAAATTTTAAGAATGCATAGATTTCAACAAACATAGTTTACCCTGAAGTATCCCTTCAGGGTACGGAAGGAACAAGAGCAACTATTACACACTAGGATAGAGGTTCTGTTATGTCTTCTGCCATTTGAGCCCCTCTTGACTGATAGGGACTGGGACTAAATGTACACAGTGCCTTTGTCCCCACTGATTACTTTGGTTGGTTTACATCTTCTGCGAATTTCAACCTTACCCATTCTGTGATACTGTAATTTTTTCTGTAACAGGAAAATTAGTGGCTTTGAATTGCAGCTGACTATTTTAGGGATCCATGGCTTCTTGTACATTTTCTTAAGGCTCTGAAGTTCTGTTACTGTTTCTCTGTATTGTGTTATGGACCATATATTTCTGTGCAAGTCAGTCACTTTGCTAAAAGCAAAGTTTAATTTACTGATAAATACTTACCTTTCCTTTCTAGTACCTCATATAGCATAATTTTTTTGGTTAGAAGTAAAATGTTGCAACTTCCAGCTGTACTAATATATGTGGAATATGTAGAGAAGCACAGCATACTTATAGTTTATTAATTTTTTTATTCCCCCTCTTTGCTTGCTTGTTTAGTTACTGTTATTAATATTACTTTTATACCTAAAATTAAATGTTAAAATGGGTATTAATCTGAGGATTATCATAACTAGAATAAAACTGATTAATATTGACTCTAAATGGATTCTAAGTCTCATTAGTGGTAGATTGCAACTCTCAGCTGTGGTCATGACCAGTCGTATAAATGGGAGCTGCAGATGAGTTAGCAGCATAGTTACTTTTTTTTCCTCTTAAAAAAACCCTCTTTCTTGCTGAAAGTACATCTGATATTACAGGTATCAAATTCTGTCAAGTAAAGTCTCTCAATAGTACTTCTAGCATAATAATCTGAGTTGTGCTTTTAATTTTATCACAGTTGTTTCCTCTGCCTCTGATTTATGTTGGAAACCACTTAAGTGGATTATCAAGTACCAGCAAACTCAGGTACAGTAAATAGAAGTTATAAGTAGACTGTTTGGATTTTACCCTTTTCTCTTGTGGAGTAAAGAAGAAACACTAAAGAAGAGCATTGTCTAGAGTCTTAAATTCATGTGGTGTCTGTCTGCCTGTCTATCTAAACCCCTGTTACTGTTATGAAATTTTTACCCAAACATTTGTTCTGTTTACAAGTTGTCTGCTTCCTTTAAGGAGAGATTAGCCAGGCCTGTACTGACATAAGATCACAATACTCCTATGTGACCATGAAAGTGCTTTCACTTTTGCTTCACGCCTAAGCATCCAGCTTTTCCTGCGTGTTCTCACCAAAGAGTTCGAAAATTGTAAGATGTTTCTGAAGGAAGAAGCATAAGGAAAGTATTTGTGCCATGTCATGGCAGGTATTTAGGAATCACCAAGAGATGAAAAAACTGCTGTGTAGTGTGGTGGTGGTGGTGGCCAAGCTCTGCTGAGTGCCAAAAGCAGGTTTTCAGGGAGCACTGCCTGAATGGTGCTTTGACTCCCATGTGCCTGTAAGTGTAGACCCATGAGAGCTGTTTCCATGGTAGTGCTAAAAAGGTGTAAGTAATGTACACGTGCTGTAATAGAATGAAAGACTATATTTTTTGTGGAAGAGGAGCACAGAAACATGATGGCTGCACCAGCACTGGAGGATACAGCACTACCATTGTGGTGGTTTTTTATGTCATTGCAGGCTCCTGAGGGTTTGGTACTAAGCTAAACCAAAACAGAATTTTGCAGGTTTGTGTGTATTTCATAACTATGAGACGGATGCTAGGAAAGAAAATAGAATCACAGAATTATAGAATTGTCAAGGTTGGAAAAGACCTTGAAAATCATCCAGTCCAACTGTCAACCCAGCACTACCACTGTAACCCTGGACCAGTAACCTCATCACCCAGTGCCAGATCCAAACACCCTCAGGGATGATGACTCCACGACCTCACTGGACAGCGCACTCTAATGCCTGACCACCCTAACAGTGACAATTTTTTCCTAATATCTAGTCTGAGTCTCCCCTGTCTCAGCTGAAGGCCATTTGCTCTGTTGCTCTGACTGCAGCACAGTAGAAGAGACCTGCCCTCACCTCACGACACCCTTCTTTCAGTGCGTTGTAGAGAATGATGAGTGACGAGGTCCCCCAATGTATTACTTTTAGTTTTTTTACATTTCTTTTTATTTATAGAATTAATGTTCTCTAGCTACAAACATTAAATGCCTGATTCTGCAACTCTTTATTGAATGTGTTCACTGTTTCCACTGAAATAGACATAAAGACTTAGGCACTACTGTCTCTAGTAGCACTTCAGCCATTGTGAATATGAAAGTAATTTCAAAACTGTAAAAGCTGGCTTTTTCTTTCCCTTTTCTCTGACTGTAAATTTAAATGTTAAGTAGGGCATATAAATGCACCTTCTCCCTCTCCTGTGGCTGGTGTACCTCTTTTAGATTTACTAGTTATAACTAATTTTTATAAAAGAAACTTAAAAATGCCTGCAGTGTTTCTACCATTAACATTTTGTTACATATCATTTTGTTACAATATATGACATTTGTTTACATTATGGAATTCTACACCTTGTTTGGGTTGTCTGGAATTTGTAGATTATCCCATGCATAAATTCAAATTGTCTGTTGTAAAGTTATTAAACATTGTGTTAGGAATTGTATCATTTATTAATGCAATTGTTAATAGTTATCTTAAGCAGGGAATTAATTGGTCCATATGGCCATGCTGTCACATTTCCAAAGTGTCAGATGAAAGTGTTTTCTCACTCAGAAAGGTTTCCAACTGCATTACTTCACGAAGATCAACAACATGTTGCCCAAAAGTAGCAGTTGGTTTGGTAGTTGCAGCTGGTCCCACCTTTCATGTTTCTTATGTTTCCCTTAATTTTTTGGTCATGGATTTATTTTACTTTTTTTCCAAGTACGGGTTGTTTACTAAGCATGTTTTCTTTGTATTTTATTTCTGTTGCATGTTTTCAGAGACAGGTTTATTGTCTCTTCTCTTAAGTTTACAATAGAAATAATTTTTTTAACTCTGCCTATGAATTTTGCAGAAAGAATTATTTCATAAGGGCTATGCTAGGTGGAAAATACCTATTAAATTCCATTTCAGTAATGCAGAGCGACCTTCAGAACATAGCCAGTTGCAAAATTGGCAAAGCTTGTTATCCTTCAATGATTTGGTTGTCTAATGTGCATCTAATGTCAGACTGACATTTTTATATATGTGCTAAGTGGCTTGGTATTTGTTTTGGTTTCTTATTGCTGGACTAAATGTTCCATCCCCTGGTTAGTAAAATAAGAATTAGAATATAAGAATGCTGTTAATCTGATACAATGCTTGGATTTTATTTTGTTTTTTTGACAGTTTGCCGATGTTTACAGTGCTCAGGAAGTTTACCATTCCACTTACTTTACTGCTGGAAATCATCATACTTGGGTGATCCTTTTTTTTGTTTTTTTTTCTTTTTTTTCATTTAAGATACCTTTATTTTAGATCATATCAAATTGATTATTTTGTGTCATCTCATCAGAATATTGAATTAGTGATTTTTACTTACAAATAGAGAAAAGCAAAGAAAGTGATTTTATGTAGCTTTTTTGAAGGCATAGATATATACATTTTAGTGAACAGAGGAAAAAAATCAGTCTGGCTTCATTTTCACATCTCATTCTCTAGATGTTGCACAGGCTTCAGGTCAGCAGACACAACTCAGACACTTTCAGTGGTTATGTTTGTGTCTCGTCTGGGAGGGTCCTAAACTGCAAACT
The DNA here is from genome assembly GCA_013399875.1 of Gymnorhina tibicen. Lineage (NCBI taxonomy): Eukaryota > Metazoa > Chordata > Aves > Passeriformes > Artamidae > Gymnorhina > Gymnorhina tibicen. The sequence goes on from VXAZ01005107.1 coordinate 466,001, forward strand.
GCTTCAGACAAACAGATCTTTACTTCTCCAAACAGTGCTGATAGCATGGCAGTCTGCTTACATAGAGTATCTGTTTGGGTCAAGTCTGAAAACATACCAGCTTAATGAAGCAGAAGAGTATCCAGTTGTTATATCAGAGAATTCCTTACTTACAGACACCCATGTTCTTTTTAATGAGAAATTAAGAAGGTTGTGCTCAGGATCTCTAGTTTGAATTGCACTGAGTTGGAGGAACAGGAGTACAAATACATCATGCTTTTTCTAGAACTTCACAGTTCTATCCACATGGCTGGTGCTGGACTCAAAAGATGAACTCACAAGGAGAAAACCAACTTGCTGAAGCTGAACCCAAGCAAGTCATGGTCAGGGGAAAACTTTCAAAAAGCCCCCAAGTAAACTGTCATCTCCTTTTGGCTGAAGCAGCATTTAGTTGATCAATGTGATTCATATTTGGGGATGCTCTGAAATTCTTTTGTAGTTTTAAGTTCTCCCAGTGAAAGCAAAACTTGGTGTCTTCTGTTGGCCTGAAGACTCTCACAGGCAAGTGAAAAGAAATGTGAGTCAGTGAGATTATCATATCATATGTGCTCAGCTGGAGAAAGCAATGTGGGCTATGAGTGTAAGCAACATCCTAACCAAAGGAAAGCTTGGGAGCAGAATGCTGTGTTGGTACAGACTGACACAGTGTATTTCCTCAGGGCTGAAAATGGAAGGACTCTAGAGAGTCTATGCAGGCTTATGTCAGATTTTCAAAACGGTCGAGGTTTGGGTTGTTACTCTTGAGAGTCATTATGATCAAACCCTAATTTATCTAGAGTCTGCTCAGTGCTTTATTGTAGGGACAGTGGTCCACAGATGTGCTGCTTTATACACACGATTTCTCCAAGAGCATTTCTTCAAGAGTGTTGTACATTTTGTTTTGATGGATCTTCTCTCTCAGTCTATCTTGACAGAATAAGGACCAGGGGGAGTATCTGTAAGGCATATTGCAGTATGGTGTGAAAAATGAGTACTTAAGATACTTCCAAATAAAGTAGTGTAGATATAAAAACCAGAATAGTTTTACAGTATGCTTTTCACTACTCTGTGGCAGCACTGATGTGGTAGTGAAGAATGTCACAAGCTCCATGTTTTCCCTTTCAAGTACAAAGTTTCAATTTGAGTTCAAAATAAGTATCTATTTGAAAATAATCCAGACAGGGTACTGTATGGCATCTTCCTCAACAAAGCTGATATGAAAAACTGCATGAGAGATGTACAGTGATTTTCCTTTATTGGACTGCTGGAAGACACTGAAATATGTCTATCATGAATATCAAGACACATTAAATTAGTTTGGTTCAATGCTGTTACTTTAAACCTTTAATCTTTACTTTTCTAATTATCTGGTAACAGAGTGCTCACAGTGCTTTTTCAATCTCCATTCTCAGGGCCAAGGTCTGACAGCGTGGCACATGGGCAATCATGTTGTTTCTGTAAGGTTATCAAGACTTTGCCCTCCTGTTAAATGTTCTGTGATTATTAATTGCTTTGAAACTTTTCAGGCAGACAGCCATTTAATCTCAGCTTCAAATAATGAAAATGTGAACTGTTGTAATTTTTGCCTACAGGAAACGGTACCCACTGAATATTATAGTCAGCGTATTTGCCATCATTCTTGGGGCTTTCATAGCTGCTGGGTAAGGTTTTAATTTTCTATACAAAGCCATATTATGAGGGGAGGGACAGCAGGAGGATTTTTTCCATGTTTAGTTCCAAGTAAACCTAAGGTGAGATCAGTTACTCTGGATAAAGTTGATTTGGAAAATCTCGCTAGTGACCTCACTGGGAGGTGCAGGTATACAAAGGAAAAAATCTAATTCCTGCTGGCAGTCTTTGGGTGTGTCTTTTTCCACCTCTAAGTTTTCCATGTTTGCAGGATAGTAAGTGAAGCAAGTTAAAACTATGTGAGGAATGTTGCTTTTATTTAATGGTAACAGTGTGTTTTAAATAATCTTTGAAAAGTATATTCTTGTTCTAGATAGAAGGACTGATATTTTGGTTGTCAAATATGGAGTTAGGTATTGTCTATTTTTTTAATCCCAAAAAACTCCACTTTTTTTTTAAATAAGTTCCATTGTGTTGTCTATTTTTTTAATCCCAGAAAACTCCACTTTTTTTTAAAATAAGTTCCATTGTGAGATAAAGTTCACAAGGCACTCATATGCTGTTGTCCTCTGTTTTCTGTTTGAACATTCCTTTACCTAACTGGAAAGGTAATGCTTTGTTTGTTTGTTTCCTGGCTTTGCTATGAACAAGGGTAAATAGTTTCCATGTGATGTGACCCAGATAGAGCCATGTCGTATTAAATTAATTAATCTGTATCTATGAGGTAACTAGTCAAAACAGAAAGAATGACAGTATGTCTGGTCTGACTGTAAAAAAACACTTAGATTTTATTCCCTAGCTACTTTTTGTATTAAAATAAATAGGTAAGTATACTCAGTTATAATTGGACTGGTTGTCAGGGTTGTGATGGGTGGAATTCTTCTCTGAATGAAAACTGAACATTTCCTGCCACTTTCACACTGAGTACTAGGAACTCTCTGATGTCTCATTTGTGATGGTCCTGTGACTTGAGAAATGTAAAGTACTTTGACTTACAAAGAAGCTTGAAGCAAAACGTGTGACTGGCAGGAGTTCACAGGATTTGCATATCCTCATTTACAATATTCATCTAGGTAAGCAAGGTAATGCAATGCATTGCATGTTTTTTCCTTATTTACATTATAGTGTTTCTTTCTCAGGTCTGATCTGTCTTTCAGTCTGGAGGGCTACATCTTTGTGTTGCTAAACGACATCTTCACAGCAGCAAATGGAGTTTATACAAAGCAGAAAATTGATCCAAAGGTAACTGGGGTGATAAGATTCAATTTAGCATTATGACAATATGATAGCAGTGGGTTACTTATTGTATGACTTTTATGTACTTACCATTATGAACTAATAAATAACTTTGTTTACTTTCACATTTCAGTTGATATATGCATTCTTAGTACAGAACAGCCTGGGAAAAAACTGTTATTTGTATCTCTGGCCAAGCTTTGGTAAACAAACAGTGTATTTTCTTTTCTCCCAAGTCTTTACTAAAAAAATAAAATAAATGCGAACCATAAGCAAATAATTTACCTCTAAATTTGATAAATATTTATATAAGGAGGATGTCTTTTTGACTAGAAACACACTTTATGTGAGGTTTATGTAACATAAACAGAGAACTGTCCAGCCTGAGTCATAACCACAGTAACTGTAGTGTTTTTTGGTTATCTAAAAGCAAGTCTGCAGTAAAGGCAGGTATGCCAAGGAATTAGGTGATATCCTGATACATACTACTTATGTAAATGTTGGGCAGGCTGCTCTTCACACGCAGTGCCATGAGACATACTGAGCCATGGCAACCAGTAGCCTTGGATAAAGGTTTGGTCTCTGACTTCTGTGGTTCCCTCTGTACAGCAGAAATATAGGTCTTTTAATAATCTTAGACATCATGTCAATTTCAGACTGCATTTTTGTTTATAAGCAGCACTCAGCAGCCTCAGAATTTTCTGCAAAATACAGGATAAGAGATAGGCTGGAGAGATTTGCTCAGTAGCACAGCTGAATCTGGAGGAAGGGAAGGCTATTTTTTCATTCTTCTAATCTTCTGCCTTTATGTCAAGCAAGTTAACCCACAGGATATATGGCAACCCTCAAGGTGCATAAAGTTACATCAATTACCAGTGATTACAGAGCTCCATCTACGAGTCAGACTTCATTCATTTTCCTGTTATGTGTTTACATGGTTGATTTGCAGTAGAAGGACTGGGTAATTCCTTGGCCAAGCAGAGACTTATGTGAAGTCAACACAAAGCAGTTTTAGACCAGTGCTTCTGGAAGTTCCTGGTGTAGTATAGAAGGTGTCCAAGGTGTAGCAGAGCAGTAATACTGTGCTGAGTGCACGGACAAAGTGATTGAAGTGGAAATCCAGCTTAGTACAAACCACTGAATCCAAGGATTGCAAGGTTGTATTTTCAACTGAGATGTATTATATTCTGTTTACTTACTGACAATAATGTCAGAAGAATTGCCAGAGTAGTATGTAGTATTTTGCTCCTAAACGGCTTTTAATGCCAAAAACCATGTTTCATTTTTCACAGGAGTTGGGAAAATACGGTGTCCTATTCTATAATGCTTGTTTCATGGTGATTCCAACAGTTATTATTAGCTTTTCTACTGGAGACTTTCAGCAGGTAAGTAGCAATATTGCATATCTCAGACTAATAATGTTATTTTGTTCAGGTTTCATTTGGGGAGTGGGTGGGGCTTTTTGTTTGTTTCTGAAGAGGTAATCCTATCTCCATGTTAGTGATTAGTATTTGAAAAGTGTGAGTTGGACTTGCCCCTCACAGGTAAGAACTTGTGGTTATTCACTTAAGGGGAAGCTGAACTTGTGTGACAGGCTTATTTGAACTAACATATGTCTGGGGCCTCCCAGCTAGAACAATTGGTTGAGAATCCAGCTACACTGTGTGATTTGCCACATGCTCTAAAACGAGATTGCAAGTATACAGACAATTTCCAGTCCTTCTCTCATTCTGATGTCCAGGACAGATTTCTGTTTAGTCTCAGTCTAGTTTGGTAACCTACATTTTGCATTGTCATAGAATAAGAGCAAGACTCTCCCCAGGTAATCCTAATACTGTATCTGTAGGCAGAATGTCCTGATACATAAAGTATCAGATCAGAAGGTTTTCCTGGCTCCCTCACAGACTTGCTGAGGTGCCTTTTTCTTAATAGTAAAATGAGTCTAGTCACTCATATTCCTTTCTAGAAATGTTTGGCATTTGCCACTGAAAATTCTTTTGAGGGTGTAGTAAATCATTGAAATGTTCTTTGTTGTATGTTCTTGTGCCTTGAACTCACGTGACTTTGTCACTGTGTTCTTAGAATTCTGCTTTAAGCAGAAAAATCGTGATTGCCTGAAAGTGGTGGAATTAGATCTGCTGTGAATGTGAAATATCTTTATGACATCAGTCCAGCATGACCTTGTGCCAGGAAAATGCAGTAGCTGCCCATCTTGGAAAAAGGGCCCAAGTTTGTATAGCTGTAAGATTTCAACTGCTTTTCCCACACACAGGGCTGGAGACATTTTGGGAGACCTGGTCAGAGAAGTTTACCTTGTTGCTAGGTTTACTTCACGGGAAAAATAAAGGGTGTGTTGTGCCCACTGGCTGATTTGCTGCAAACAAATTAATGCTCAATTACCTGAAAAGAATAAGTATTTGTTAGAGAAATATGTTGTGCTTGCTGTGCATCACACTGGTTTGGTCACTTAATAGAAGTCCTATTAAATGATGCAGATAACTAGTGTCAGTGTGACACACAGAAATCAAATCATAGAGAAAACAGAGAAAATGGAAAAATACCAATGACAAGTCAGCAAATGATTGTAGATAACCCTTGTACTTGGCAGATTTTCAGACCAGTTTTTACCCTGGCAGGGCATCTTGCCTTGACCCATCCCAGCATGTCTTTTGCTGAGAAGTCAAAACATCAGTACCACATCTATGTGATAGGGACATGCTTCTGCTCCCCTAGCTTGTTCTGTAATCTTGTAGAGATTGCCATTCGTAAGTGAGTGTTCCAGTTACTCCTGGGATTTCTCCTTCACCAGCTGGCTGACTGTGAGGACAGAAAAGCATGATGCCATGTAAGAGGAAGGAAGCCCCAGAATGGCTCTCTGTTACATTCTGCAATTTTTTGTTGCACACCAGCACAATTGTAGCAGGGCAGAGCTGCTCAAGATCCCTCTTACCTATTACCTCACATGGTGGAGGCTCAGCTGGCTGCAGCTCAGCATGGACTAATAGCTTTTATTCTGTTTCTCAGAGCTATGTTCAGCCTTAGCTGAACTCAGTGCTTATGCAGCGAGTGTAAACTAATCAGATTAAAATGAGGCATATCCGGGAGTTTCTAGAGATGGAAAAGAATCTGTGACATAATTTTTAGTGACTGTTTGTGTAGCACTGTGTGTTTGTTTGCTGCACTTCACTAGGGAGGAGACTTCAAAGTGATGATTGAGCCTTTTCATTGACCTGCGTTGTTGAGAGACCTTAGTAAATGTTCAAAAATGCAGGCTTGGGCCTTGAAAGTTGCTCATGAACAAATCTGTGGTGTAGAATAGATTTAGAGGAAATTATTTATGTATTTGCTATTTCTGTCTGTCACATATCAACACTATTTATTATGTGTTATTATTCACAGTGTTAGTAGCTGTCAGTAAATACCAAACCACAGTTTTCTGTATTGCGTTTATGTTCATTGCTTACAGCGTGCACTTGTGTATCTGCACTCCTCTACATGTTACATGTATCTAGGTATCATGGGTGCTGTCATCCTGTTGTCTCTCAAGTTAGATGCATTAAACTCTTGCCAGTAGTAATATAAGTGGTTCATAATTTTGGTATGAATTAAATGTATTTTGTGAATTTACATATTTTCATATTAAGTATATTTTATATGCATTTATGGTTGATTATATAGCACATAATTCTCTCTCTCTCTTTTTTTTTAATAGGCAACACATTTCCAGCACTGGACAAATTTTTTATTTGTCTTTCAATTTATTCTTTCCTGTGTGTTGGGGTAAGGACACAGGGGAATCAAGCAGGATGTTTTCATGACTGTTTCAAATTGCAAATCTCAAATGTAAGACTCACTAATAAGTTATGTTAAAGTTCAAAGAAAATGGTTTTTCCCCAGGGTTATGTCTTGACTTTTCATTATTTCTAATGGTGTAAATAGGTTCAGTGCTATCTGTGTTTTTGACCTCACAGTACAGTGCTGAACAACATGACATTTAGCTTTGTGCTTTTTCTTCTGTCTCTTTTGTCTATCTCTTCTGACCATCTAACTTTTTTGCAGTTAAGAGCATGTCAGTCCTTGAGTATAGGAACTGTTTTAGTGTGTTTATCCTTTAAAGCAGCTGGAAAAATGTGGGAGACTTAAAAGTAATGAAACAATGCTTTGTTCCTGTTGAAACTGCAGAGTCAAAGGAAGAATGAGTTGCATCCTGTTCTTCTATTCCACATGTCGCAACAAAGGGGTCAAACAAATTTCAAATACTGACATATAAAAAGCACAGAGAAAAGGAATGGCCTGCTAGAGCTCAAGTAACATATTTTAACATACATTTTGAATATTCTCTATGTGCACATCATTAACTTAAAATAGAGATTCACAGAAATTCTTTTTTTAGGGTTTGAAACAGGTGGGATTATAGACCCCAGGAAAATACTGATCCAGAAAATGTCAAACATCTCAAAGTGTTGCTAAACTTCTGAGCTCCCTGAGAGGAATTGATAAAATTTTCTCCTTTATTTAGGTTTCTCTTGATGTATTCTACCGTCCTGTGCAGTCATTACAACTCTGCGCTCACAACAACAGTAGTTGGTGCCATCAAGGTGAGTTATGGAGTAGAAGAGGAAATAAAAATGGTCAGATAGACAGGGAAGATCATTGGCTCAGCAGTGATCTTGATTATACTTTAAGACGGAAACTCAAAATGAGGGCAAATACTCAAACACTGCTTGTGCCAAACAAAGTTACACCGCAAAGTGACCCTGTTCTCTTGCATTGAAGGTCAGGTATGCTCTAGAAAGCATTCCTAGTATTGATCTATTTTTATTTCTCCTACAAGAGAAACTCGAACCACTTTAATTAAAAGATGTACATTTAGCCACATTTCATAAAGTACTATCCCCTGCCTCTGTTTATTAGGTTATTGTGTGTTGGTCAAGATGCCCTAATGCAAATCCAGGTGAACTGATAGGGACTAAACTGCTTTTACTTCAGGATAAACTAAGTTCCCTTGCAGCTGATACATAGGGCTTTCATAGGTACAGAATAATGACTAAGCTGAAGTACAGAGTGTGCTTTATGTTTAAGTGCCTTAGCCTCTGTTTGAGAACTTGTGTTCTAGCTGAACAGACTATTTCACTTCAGTTTGTACAAATTCTGGTCAATTTGATCAACACCAAAACATGCACGTCTTAAAAACTGAACCCATTGTCCTTACAGGCTGTTTTCTTTAACTCAGTTTAATCTAAAACTGTGCATCTTGCTTTGTATTGATGAGGACTGCTTTTGACTAATGATGTCTGGGAACATCCCTTACTGCCCATGCACTTTTTTTGTAGGCCAGTTTGGAGAGAAACACAGAGATATTAAGCTGAAAGAGCTTTAGTAAAAGATAAAACTTATGCAGCTGTTGGGGAAACACTTCCAGAATTCAAACTAGCTTAGGCACAGGAATAACAGTCCTGAAAACGCTCCCTTCCATGACTAAGGAAAACAATAGCTTCAGCATAACAAAATCTGCAAAAGGAAGATGGTACTTCTCTTTATACATTTTTTTTGTTTTTTGAAAGCTGCATTGTTTTGCATTGAAAGCAAATTTTATATGTCTGCATCAAACCATTAAGTCAGAGCAAGACTATTTCTATTTTCTAAGCTGTAATAGTCTTTGACACACTCTGAGCAGCTCTAAAGTTGAGAAGCAGTTTATGATGCAGCAGTTTCCGGTAGAAAAAGCAGAGACTGATGTCATTGTCCAGGGTAGCTGCTAAAACTTTGAAAGCAACAAAATGTTCGTAAACTTCTACACACTTCTACGGCTGTCTGTCTTTAGAGAACAATTTTTCCAAAACTTGATGGGAGTGGGTGAGAGGTACAATCTTTAACTTTAAACTGTGCCTGTCTTGAACCTATACCAAGTGATTTCAGTGCACATTTAGTTGGAAAAGTAAGCAGATAACTCTCTTAAGGTAATAATAAAGTAATTTTATTGTAATTTTAAGGCATCCTTTTTATGCTGGAGAACCCAAACCCCACTTTTAAGAAATGGGATTTGAATTCCAAAGATGATAAAGAAAGAAATTTCAAAAGGTGGCCTTAGCTCCATTTTATCTAATATCAAATAGCTAATTTTTTTCCATAAAGTCACTCTTCACTCTCAGTGCATTGTGTGCATTTAGAAAACATACTGATTTTATTCTTCTTTTCATTGCTACGTTATCCGTAAGGCTGACATCCCACGAAATGAATTTAAAAGCTGATTTTAGAGTGGTCAGCAACACAGCATAGCTATTTCCTTAGAAAAGTGAATTAGTTGATATCACTTGTATTCATGGAGATGAAGTCTGACTTAAATAAATGCATGGCTTTTGTTTCCTTTCAGAATATATCCATTGCTTACATTGGAATGTTGATTGGTGGAGATTACATATTCTCCATGTTAAACTTTGTAGGGCTAAATATTTGGTAAGTGAAACTTGAATAGCTTTTATTTATTAAAGCTGAAAATTTCTTAGTGAGCTCTAGTTTTATGTTTCATTTGGTTTGATTCATTTGGGTGATGCTGTTTTGAAACTACTGGCCTGTTCTCATGTCCATTTTCAGGTATTAAATCTTACTGTGGTAGGGCCTAATTGTGGAATACGCTTGGAAATTCTACAGTTTGTGGAAATTCCACAGTTTTCTGTGTGGAATTGAATTGGTTCTTCTTTCTTTTGTTATGAGCAGCAGTTCTGAGCTGCAAGGCTTCCAAGTAAAAGCCAAGTGTGGTGTGGGAAGTGAGGACACTGACTGAATGAGGTGTGCACATTGAATATAACTTCTAACTTGTGAGTTGTTACCTTCTGTGCTTTATCTGTTCTGTTACATCTGTGTGTATGAATCTGTGTAAGCAACTGGCAATTGATCTTTGTCTGCTCGGGGCTGCCTTCTCAGATGGCTTGCACAGCTCTGAGGCACTCCTAGTTTATGACAGGTAGTGTTCTTTAGCCCTTTGGAAGAAAAGGTATGTACCTATAAAATGACACCTGTAACATGAGATATCTCTGACACTACTGTTCATTCTCTTTTCTTTAGTATGGCAGGAGGACTGAGATACTCATTTTTAACATTAAGAGGAAATAGCAAGCCTGCACAACCTGGGGATGAAGAGAATGTACTTCCAGTGTCAAAGAGTTAGACAAAATGCCTGCCTTGAAAGAGACTGAAGATACAAGTTTGTTTAGGATTGCCAAGACCTTAAGGAAGTATATGCTGGAACATATTTGGAACTACAAAAAAAATCTACCTCATTTGTCACAGACATGCACACATTCACTGGCTCAGAAATATTCTTGCACACCATGTTTTTTACATGTAAACTAGTATGATTCCAGCTTTTTTTTTTTAACACTGCAAGCCATTTCATAGGAAGGAATGCTATGAGCAAATCTCAAGTTGTAAATTTCTGCATTTACCTGTACTTGGGTGCTATTTCAACAAGACCTGTGAGTTCTGTTTCAGTGACTGCTTGTAGTTTCTTGAGGCAAATCTCCCTGTAAAGATCATGAGGCTTGATTCACCATTGCCTTATGCCATATGCAATCCTTGATATCAGTGAAGAAATGAAAGATCCTAGTTGTTCAGATTGATTTCACACACATATTTGCACTTGGGTAAGTGATACAGAACATATGGGGCAAAGAGGATATGTGGCCCCAGATTGTTCCCTGTGTCTGTGTGTGTTCAGTGTACATTGTGTAGGCATTGTCTCCCTGTGTTTTTCTCATCCTCAATCACACCATGGTGTTCTGCTGCAATTGGCACTGTTGTTAAAAGGGAACCCTAACAACTTTGCAGCAGATCAAGGAGAGTAGGGAAATGACAGGGGATTTTTTAATATTTAAAGTTTTTGTGTGTGTGTGTCTGTGTGTCTGTGTACCAACAAAGGTAAATCTATTTTTGTTTAGGTACATTTTTCTTTTTATATCACAGTCCCCTCCTCTGACATTTTGTCTGTAATAACTGCTTTGCTGCAGAGAAGTGGTGCTACTATGTACAAACATAGTAGGGAAGGGCAACATAGATATATGGAAGACTGACTTGTGTTGGAAAGAGGAGAAATGGTTAGTATCCTGTTATGTCTTATATATACAGTAAAAGCTTATCTGGTACTAGTTTATGCTTTAAATTCTAAGCAAGGAATCATAACAAGCCTGGGGATTACTTAGTAGGCACAGCTGGTACAGTGGCTAAGAGACCCAGACTGTGATAGCCTGAGTCATCATCTGGGACAATTATGCCCTGTATCTATATTTCCTTCTTTGAAAATACTTGATAATGCTTACCTGTATCTCTGAGGATAAAGTGTTAACCTTTGAAAACATGACAGAAGCATTGAAGTGTTGGAAGACAGCAGAGTAATTAATCTTGTTGAAGTTCTCAATTCCCTGCGAGCATGAGCCAAGATTTTTGAAAACAATCAAATCAAAAGAAGATTTTGAAATACTTTTACATGGAAGCAGGGTGGTCTAATGACTTGTTTGATCCCCACTTGAATTAAAATACAGCTAAGAAAATCTGAAAAGCATTACTCTGTGTGTAGCACCTGAACGACCAGTCTGGATTAGAGCTAAGAAATATTTGGGTAACTCACACCAAAAGCTTCAGGGAGTGACTGAGCTTCCCACTGCCTGCATGGATTTGAATGGCAAGAGGAGCAGTGACTGCAGATACTAGAAGCGGCATTTAAAGGCACAGTCAAAGTGAGAAGAGAAATTTGATCTATCCATTTTCTCACAGCTGGCTAAGAATGTGACTTTTGTTTTCTGTCTACTGAAGACCTGTGGAGGGAAAGTGTTCCTGCAAATATTTTTGAGTAATCTTCTGTTTTTAAAGATTTCCTTTATGCTTAAAAAACCTTCAATATTTTTGGGTGTATTCTTTTATAAGACTCCTCTTTCTTCAGATCATCTCTACCTCCACAATTCCAATGACTGAACCTTAACTCTCTGCCATGAGACAAGGTATTGGAAAGTCTTCATTAATTATGACATTTGTATTAGTGCCATTTGATTGCAATACTGATGAACACACAATGGCACCTGCTAAATAAGATGTAGTTCCCACAAAAGAACAACTAATGTATGCATAAATTCATTAATATTTTGCTGTACCTTTTATAAATAAAAAGATAAAGATTACAGTTTTAACAAGTTTTTTGTTCGGGTTGTTTTTTCTGTGGACAGACACATATAATTGTCCCAAGCACTTGCAAAACCCAAATATTTGCTTTTTATATGATTAACTGCTGTAGTATACTTAAAGTAGTTTCTTTAGTTCATTGTGTACCATAGTGGAAATGATTTTATGTAGTGTTGTATTTCCCCATTCCTTTCCTTACTAGACTGCCTGCCCTCTCCATGTGGCTCCCCCCTTCCCCCGCCCCTAGTCCTGGCCACACCCTCAGGTTCTCCCATTGGTTCTGTCACCCCAACCCCGCGCTTGTACCGCCCCTATGCCCTGAGACCATCCGTCCGTGTGCTCTCTCCGCCCCCCTTTTCCCCAAGATAAGGGACTCCAGGCCGTGTATTCTCCCTGTCTCTGCCCTTGGGAGCCAGCATGTCACTATGCGAATAAAGATCCTCTGAGGTCCTCATGCGGGAGCCTTCTCGCCTCCTTTATCGCCACCGTGCTGTGGAGCTACAGCTGGCTGGAACTGCGCGGGCCGCCCAGGAAGGGCTACGAGAAATGGCACAGCTGTTGTCCCTAAGATGCCCCGCAGACCCCTCCAGGAAGGCTGTGGCTTGCCATGCCACCGCAGGAAACTACACACCGCAACGATTTTATTTAATTTATTTTTCATTTAATGTTTTTGAAGTGCTTCAGACTTAGGTTTCTCACCCGAAATACACACCTGATGATAATAGTCTTTACGACAGTGTTGCTCAGGATCATTTAAAAAATAAATTTAGGAATAACAAAAAAAAAGTACTATCTAGAAGTACTTGCAAGTGCTTGCATACTTTCACAAAGAAACTCAGCTTTAGTCACTTACTATTTTCCTCTGTATCTGAGATACCGTTAATTCCAGTAAATTTGCTGATTAAAACTCTGGAAATATGGGCTCAACCAGGCACAACTGTCATGTTAGAATTTAGGAAATTGCATGGCTGTTTCATCCAGAACCTCAGTAATTGTGTCTTTCAGTTAATAAGATAGGCACTTAAAACAGATTTTTGTTAGGATACAGCCGCTTACTTTTATACAGATTTCACATTAGTGACATTAAGGTTTTAAAAATTACATTTGTACCGTTACAGGTGTCAGGGCATATTTACAAGGAAACATACAAAGAAAAATAATTACTGGACCAGAAAACAATATTGTTCTGTACATTGATCTGTTCATGCTCTAAATTTTATAGGGATTTTTTAGCAGTGACCTGGCTGTAGTGAAATGAGATTAAATGAGAAAATGTGATCACCCAAGGAACTTTCTACCCATTCACTGTGTAAAGTTCTTGCAATGATTCCTGTGGCAGTCAGAGAGACAAAAAAAACTTACCTCAGAAAAGAAACTTAGACTGGCGTTAATGAAGAATTCTTCACATTCGTAAGATTTTTTTATTTTTCCTCTCATTATCTTGGCCTAATTTACTTATACTAGGCCCTTGCAGTTCTGTAGACATATCTGAGATATATTACCAACCACAGGGAAAAAAAATGGAAACAGAACATGGAAGTGCAGAAGAGAAGACTGGCAGCTGTGGAAGTTTGTGTTTTCATTCCACCATCAAATAGAAGGGATTTTTTTAAAATTTTGGGGGCATTAATTTAAAGAAGGTATTCACCATTATTTTTACATGTGGGAAACAGTGAAACCTCTTCAAATTTAAAGTATTCCTTGAATAGTGAGTGATTCTTTGGGTTGTTTGTGAGTGTTTGTAAATACTTTCGTACATGTAATATTTAAACATTTTTTTTTATTTGACCAGGCTTACTTATGAGGTAAAGCATGAGGGGAAAATTAAGAGAGCTTTAGTGTGAGGAAACTGGGTTGTTGGTAAGCTAAGACAGTAATGGATTTTTATCTTCTTGTTACAGATAAGCTAGTAGTACCTTTCTTGTGATTCAGACATTGTCTTTACTTGCAAAGCATCAGCACAATTGTGGGTTTCTGTCTGAAGGTGTCAGTAATGTGACATGATAAATCTTTTTTTTCCGGTTTCAGTGTGAATTTGTCCTGGAAATGGCTGGGCTACAATTTAACTCCTCACTGTAAGAAGTAGTGTTGATGTCTGTTTGGAGTATTGTTTTTCAAAGGTTTGGTTTAGACCTATCTTTGGTCTCTATGAATGGTAAACAATGACAAGAAAATTAGTTTTTTGGATTTGTATAGTTTCCAGAAAAGGAGTGAAACCTTTCCTCTGAGGCCAACATAAGAAATCATTGTTTAGTTTGGATTTTCTCAATAGTTTACAAATCTGGGTGTAATGTAGTGATGTTATTCTAATCTAAATCCTGGACATTTCCTAGAAAAATGAAATCATGTGATTTGATTAATCTTCTCAATTCTCTGCCAAGGCTCAGAGACTAGCAGTGTGCTGGAAAGAGGTGTTTTCCAGGCAGAGAGTGTCTGATTCATACAAGCTCACTACCTTCACTCACCATGGAAGTGTTCCAGCATCAGCTACTCAGTCTTGTTGGGGGTCTGATGTGTTTCTGGACTCTGGTAAAATGCATCAGATTTATGAAATACCTTTCCCCACGTATCTGGAGTTCTTTGCCTTAAGCTTTCTTTCAGTCAATGGGAAAAGGGGCAGGTAAAGGAAACTGCTTCATCTTCTAATTGTAGTTGAGTGGTGGATTGTTACATTACTAATCAGGAATGATTTTCCTCGCATTTCTTTACCCTGTTCCTTCAGGGTGAAACACAGTGTCCACTACATATGGTTTGCTGCTTTCCTTTTTCTTTTCTCCTAAAACTTTGGGTTTATGAGCCTGAAGGTTTTGTGTACTTGGGGAGAACACAAAACTGGTCAGACGGGTAACAGCTCACACCTTGGTGTGTAGATGTGAATTCTCTCCCTGTTGCTACTTCTGATGTTTTCTCTCTGCTGCAAATGCTTTCATTTTAATAGCATTGCCTATATCCTCAGTTTCCTGGTATGTGAAGCTGCTAGTTTATGTCTAGCATATGTTCTCCAGCTTTCAAAGCAACTGTTTTCATTCCTGGTGATGTTGCTCCAGTGTGTTTTTTTCCAAATTGCTGACCTATCCCTAACGATATTGTTAATGAACTAAATGTACTTTAGTCTAAAATCTTCAAAGGCTGCAAGTTGGCAGTGCTTTTTAAAAGATAGTATGCATTCTCATAAAATAACACAAAGTTTAATCATCACCTTTTTCTTCCTATTGATCATTGATATTTTTCTTAAACTTGTTGATGATCAGTATAAAGCAGGAATGAACGGGTGCTGCTGTTCCTGAGTTCCTTGGCTGCTGATGTTGCTGATGGCAGTTTCTTGTTAAGAAATGACCTGAAGAGTAGACCTGTGCTTGATTCCTTTTTCCTGCGTTAGACTTGATGTGACTAAATATATTCATTTATTAAATCTGTAAAATACATGAATTAAATATATAATTAAATATTAAATATATGTTTAATTACCACATCTCATAGTAGATTAATAAATTAAAATTCATTCCTGTGTAGAAGACCTGCCTGAATACCAGATACTTCTAAGGCAGTGCATGATTTAAGTGAGGAAAGGATCTCCCTACTGTGTATGAGATGAGGAGCAACATGTGGAACTTTGTGTGTAAAATCTTTCTTTCCACTTAAGGTTGGAAGACTTGTTTCCTTTAATGGACCTTTATGCAGTGTTTTTATAAACAAAGTATTCTGGCCCCAGTAAAATTCATAAGACTCAGATAATTTCCTGTGTCATGTGGCACATGAGATTCTGAGAATCATGAAAATTAAAGTTGGCATGTGGAAGCTTGTTTCTCAGCAGACTCTTTGCTTTTCATCTACAGGTCTGCTAGGAAGCTAAATGTCTTTCTGCTGCTTCACTGGGATCTCATTTCCCTGTGAAATGAGAGAGTAATTGCTCTTCTGTTGGCAACACCTAACCATTCAAAAACATCTTACTTTCTGTGCCTCTGGCAATGTAAGTCCTTAACCCACTTTTTTCTTTATAATGACTAATTTTTCATTTGCTCTAAAACTTACCAAGTTTACCTTGGAACTGCTTTGGTGCTATGCTACTTTATTTCCTCTGTATTTCTAAGGTGATAAGGATTTTTCTTTCTGTAGTTCCTCTTTGGTATTTATAGGCATAGTGTTTAAAGTTCGGGGTGCTTTACAAATGCCAGCACTTGTTTATTTTCCCAGTAAGACTAAATCCAAGAGTAAACTGTGTAGTACAGCTCTGAAGGAAGAGCATTTTATAGATGATGGCAAGTTTGCTGTGATCTTTCCTTACAGACAGAAATCTTGTGTGAGAAACTGTTGTATCAGCTTCAGCCACCAGTTAGTCTTTATCTCCTACCATTCTGCCACCAGCATATAAGTACAAAGCTTGTGAAACAGAAATTGTGAAAATACATATATGGAAGAAAATTCTGCCAGCTCTTAGGCAATTGACTGGTTGTTGACACCACTGAAAATGAGAGTAATAACTACCTCCTGTACCACACTGGCTACCTTGGGGAGAGACTTGCTTTGAAGACAGAAAGTGCTGAATGAACTAAGACATGCATAGGTCACAAGGAAGAAAAAAATTATAAGATTGATTCTATTCTTTAGTGGAGACATTTAGGTTGCATTGTTCAAGAAATGCAGATGATGAAGATTAAACAATTCAGAGAAAATAAGCTAAACCAGATCTCCAAACGTAATCCCTATCCTTTTTGTTTTCTCCAGTGGTCACAGGAGCAGGAGATGGGATTTGAAAAGCATATTCCTTCAGGTAAAATAGATTACCTACCCTTCATTTTATCTTAACAAAATGGCAATTGTTATCCCTCCATCAGTGTCTTAAAGTTAGTAAAATTATTCTAGAATTCAAACTGTGACAAACATAATCTTTCTCTCCTGTATAGCCAGAATAGCATTAATCAGATTCTGGAAGGAAAACAGTGCTGCATTTCAGAGGAAAGTCATTCGGGCCTCAGTGGTCTCATCAAACCATCTTTAGGGAACTAAAACGAGCAATTCAAAAGAGGGCCTATGGTCTGTCCAGAGAAAGAAGTCTCCTAAATTGTCCCTTTTTTTTCCAGTTTCATAGCTAATCTGCAGTGGGCTGGTCCAAGATTAACACACAAAATGTAATTTTATAGCCCTTACACTTGCAAACACATTTTGAAAGTTATATCTGAAATAACCAATAAGGGAAAAACTTGTATAAATTAATATAAGCTAAAGTTATGGAAAGTATAAGGAATCCTAATGGTTTAATTAAGAATCAGGATCTCTAGGAGGCTGCAGGAGGAAGAAGATCTCTGTGCTGTCCCTGTAGCCGCTACTGTGCAGTCACTACAGCAGTACATTCCTATTCACCCGTGCTGGTCAGCACTGAGGGCAGGCTGGCCTTGTACTGTGTTGTACCAGCCTTGCTATTGCTGATTGTGACTGAGCAGTACATTCTCTCCTTGGTGTCTTCCTTCCTAGAAGCTAAACATCAATGAATCATGAGTTGCTGTCTTCAGAGATGAGGTGACCGGGTGACAAAGAACAGCCTCTAACAAAAATTACAGAGCCTGTATGGAAGAGTTTAGATGTGATGCCTTCTTATAGATTATAGAATATATTTCACAGGAAAAGAAAACAAATTGATTTTTGAGTTGATTGACAGGATTTTTGCACTAGTCTTTTTATTGTGCATTATTTAAACACCTACCTACCTTTTTACTTCCGTTACTGGAAATGACAATACAATAACTACTTTTGAAAGAACATTGAATGTAGGAAGCTCAAAGACCAATACCACATATTAGATTTTAACATTTGGCATAGTTGTGATAAAAATGCCATGGGAGAGAAAAGAAAATGCTGCCTCCCATCTACTCACTGAGTTGCTGTAGTAATAAGCAAATGGGAAGGGTCTGATGAATACATAGGTCAGGGGGAATGGGATGGGATCAATACAGGAATAGTGTTGTGGTGTGCCATGGCCAGTGCCACGGCCAGCAAGACCAAGTGGACCAGCAGGTGCATTGGTTTGATACCCACAGAGCCCAAGAGCCCTAAGGTTAGGGTGAGTACCCAGAGGGCTGTGCAGCGTATGCAGACCATGTCCCCATAATTGGCCACTGCCATCTCCTCCCCTTCTCCCCTACATTTGGTTTCCTCTCCAGAAAGTTCTCTGTTACTCTATCTCTCATTGGCCCATGTTAATCCTCCCCACCTTCCCCTGTTACCATTGGTTCTGTACCCTATTCCCCGCCTCTGTAACGCCCCATTGTGGTTATCCTATTGGTTGTTATGTGCTTTCCCCTCCCATTTTGTAGGGGTATAAAATCCCACGTCACAGGCATTTTCTTGCTTCTTTGCGCCTACCCTCGTTCAATAAACCCTCTCCTGTTCAACCATGAAGCAGTCCCTCCGCCTTCTTTCCACCTCCTCCACACACCCTCACCACCGGTGGCTCGGGCAAACCTGGCTGGAGCTTCACTGACTCCCACGCCCTGCGAGCAGCCTCCGTCATCCCCTCCCGTGCGGGCGGGTGCCCGGCGCTTGTGGTCACCTCGCTGGCTGCACAGAGAGCGCCGCAGCAGGATAGCAGTCATCAGAAATGCCTAAACGTTATTACCATGTCTCTGGGTTTATGCAGCTTGCTGAACTAATTTTCTGTGTGAGTGCCTGGTGTTATTTTATCCATGTGAAAGCTGCAAGAACCTGTGAATGCCTAGGTTGGAGCCTGTGTCATTGTTCTGCTTCTTTTGTGCTATATGGGTTATGCAAGAGTAAATCCCATTAAAAGGCCAGCTATAACACGTGAATGGCTGCATTATACCATAAGAAAGAGTAAACCAACTACTGTCCTGTTTTTTTAAACTTGGCTAGATTTTGTGGAACATTTGTTCATTATTTTTGGCATTTGTGGGATGACTGAGAGTCATCTTTCCCCATGCTGAGATGTACCATCCTCTCCAGGTGGTCCCTTTGATTGAAGCTGTGCTCAGCTACTGCTCTGTGGGACAGATCCCAAGCCCACACCACATGAGCTCATAGCTTGGCACATCATCTTGCTGGCTGAGGTCGAAGCACGCACTTGTGTGTGGTTTGTGGATAAATAAATCTGATCCTGCTGTTTTAATATTTGTGTGCCTTCAGAGTTTCTGGCTCAGCACTGCTGTCTTGCTGCTCTGATGTCAGGGTACAAAATTCTCTGATGTTCTGGTGTAGGTTCTTCCAGTGTTATGTGCTGATGTGAAGGCAAGCCTTGTTTGATGGGCACAGTCTTCTAGAGTATTAGTTCTGACTTCAAGTGATGAATTTCTTTCTGATGTCCTGAGCTTAGGCATGGGCTGGTAATGAGTCACAACTAATTTAAGGACTCCACACTTGGTAGCATATGCTACAGGATTCTAAGGAGAGCAGTTTTTTGTGTTTTGGGAGGCTAGTGGAATGCAATTTCCTATGTTCAGTGTTTTATGTGGAAATCCCAGTCGATGGTTCATTGGGTAAAACTCAGCAGACTGAGGTCCAGAGAGAGATTGCAATATCTGCAGGTTCAGTACTCTTATTTCCAAGGTTTATGGCTAGATACAGGACTCTGCAAAGTCTCTTAAGCCCAAGAGCTGCCTTGGGCTGTGTGAAGAACCTGGCAGCTGTGAGGTTTCAGAACACTACTTAGTTGATGCCAGGACACAGACCTTTAGTTTCCCAAGCTTGTGTTGAGAGGCAAGCACATATAGAACTCGAGCTTATCCTCTTCTGAATGAATATCCAGGCTTTCCTGAAGGCCCTACCTGTATTTTGAGTAGATGAGTGATTTTGAATGACTTGAGGATGAAGACCCTGACCTTTTAACTGACTGTTGTGATGTCAGAGTGCTGATATTTTGGATCTAGTTTGCTATACTTATTTGAAAAGCCAGGCTTCTGTTACACTTGGTCCATGAGTTCTTGGGCTGATAGGGTTTAAACTCACCAGACTTACAAGTAGAAAGAAAAGCAAGTCATCTGTGAGCCTGCTGCTAGTCTGTCACATCTCTACGCAAGGATTAGCAGTTCAGGTACTGTTGTAGTCTTGTTTGTTCTGCTTTTATGGTGTGATAACTACAGATGTGCTTTATCATCTGCTACTGACATAGCACGTCAGACCTACTGGGTTTATGGACAACGCCGTGGCATACTCTGAGATTTATAGTTTGGCCTCTTCACTCTTACATGATGTCAGGGCATAAGCAGGGTGCTGTGGCTCACATGGTCGCTATTCTTGTTACTGTTAATGGTTCATCACTCTCTTACAAGTCAGGCCAGTGCTTGTGTTCAATCAGTGTTTCAGCAGACCATTTTGAGACAGGCTTCATTCAAAACTTCATTCATTTGTTAATTTAACAGCTCCTCAAGTCTTAAATACTTGTTTCTTTTCCTGAAATTCTGTGTAGTATTACCGGCAGTATAATACCTGCTAAAGGTGATCTGAGTTTTCCTGCTCTGGTTGCAAAGTATTCTGTTTTCTCCACTTGATCTTGGATTTATTCCTGGAAATACTCCTTTTCTCCTTGCGTTGTACAGAGCATGCAGAGCTAGCAGAAAGGTTGCAAAATCATTCTGCCCTGTCATGTCAGTTCTGGTCTGCTGGACCAAAACCAGGGTTGAAATATTTGAATCATACTTAGAATGAATGAGTCTTTGATTCACAGAGACCCTACAGTTCTGAATCCCAGTTAAAGAAAGACAAAAGGTGAAACACAGGCCATGTCAGTACAGTCCTAGAGAAGAGAGAAGGATCTCTTTTCTAGGAGGTAGGAAATTACAGTAGGCAGCTACAGATTCCACAAAACATTATTAAGGACTTTAAGTTATTATATCTAATGGCCCATGTAGAATATAATGAATTTGTCAAGGTAAATGTAGCAATCACATGCATGGTTTGAAGTCAAAATCTATCTTGCCTTTCATGAAGCTTTATGTTTAAAAAATCAACTCAGACTGAGCTGTAAAAACATGCTAGAAAATGCAGAGGGACTTAATACTCATTTAATGTAGGTTTAAACTTTTTAATCATGCATTTTTGAGATTCCAGAGTGCTGATTGTGCTTGAATTTTCTTCATCATTAGGCCTATTTCCAAATGCTTAGTTGTCATGATTCTTATGGCTGGAGTTGGTAGTAATGATCTTACATTTTGGCAGACTGAGTCTCGGGAGCGTTTTAGTCTTTTGCCACTGGGAGTCAGGATTTCCTAACGTATGCAGCTTCACGTTACACAGTGCTGGGAGGCAGTGCTTATTCTTTACTGTGAAGGGAAACACCATTCTTTAACGTCAAAGTCTTTGTATATTAGGAAAATTCTTTGTGCTAGAAACATCTACACTAAAAATTACTGTCGTTTGAAATATTAGGCCAGATTTGACCTTTCCTGCAAGTGGCCAGGGAATTCTAAGCACAGTTCTTTTTTGCTTGAGGGTCTGTTTGTATCTCATGGTATGTACAATGCCCTACAAACATTATTTCTGAAAAGGATGCACCTTTTCTACGGGGGTGAGGAAGCAAAAGAGACTAGTCAGGTGTATGGCCTCCTTTGCCTTGAGAATGCCTTATACCTCTTGTTAGTCTGGTGCACAGCAGCAAGAGACATGCCTCTCACCTGATAGGTAACAATTTTACAAGATTACCCTAAGCACGTGCTTTTAGCTGAAATACAGTGCAACTTAGCAATAAGAATCCTTTCTTAGTTAGGTTTTAGGAGAGGGTTTTCTATCAAATGAAATACAGAGAAAAAGCTGATATGATACTGAGAAGCCCAGTGAAGCAGAACATTTTTTATTTTATGTATGACATGGCTGATATTTGGTCTTGGGTCTGAGATGCAAAAACTAAAACAATCCCTATCCAAACACCCCCAAGTGACCAAAAGGAACAAGTGACCCTGGAAACAGAGACCATATTTCTGATTGAAAATGCCTTGGGTCAAACTCCTTGAAGAAAAAGGAAAATCTACCAATGTGTAGGCAATTATAGTTCTCTTCTTGAGAGCTTCAAGTGGAGTACTTAAAGCA
The DNA here is from genome assembly GCA_013399875.1 of Gymnorhina tibicen. Taxonomy (NCBI): domain Eukaryota; kingdom Metazoa; phylum Chordata; class Aves; order Passeriformes; family Artamidae; genus Gymnorhina; species Gymnorhina tibicen. The sequence goes on from VXAZ01005107.1 coordinate 488,087, forward strand.
GACTTTTGAAAGCCCAAAGCACCCAAGTCTGTGCAAGTGTCTTTGGAGCACTGATCAGTTATGTTAGAGGATCTCCAAAACTACAGAACTGTGAGAAAAGCTGAAAATGCAAATGGTTGTTGCTGATGCCTTTAGCAGGGAGTAATCCCCTTGTACTCTTCATGGAGAAAATTTTTGAACAAAGGTCCTCATTTTTCAACATTCTCTGTGTTGTTTCATGAGAACCCAACAGGACAAACTGTTTCCTCAAGCAGTTTTAAGAAGAAAGTGTTGCAGGGAGTCAGCTGTGGAAATGAACAGATCTTCAGTGGGTGGCCTTTGCCAGTTATTTCTTCTTCTAAACAAATCTGGTTCTTTCAGATGACATGAGCTTTATGTTTTGTGATGGCTGACTTAGCTCTCTTTCTCCTTTCTCTCATGGGCATTTTTCTAGTTTGACTTTTAACTTTCTTTATACATGCAACTCAGCTCAGCTACCACTTGTTAATAACTTCATTTCAAAAACTGGGGCCATGTTCCTTTCTCTGGCTTTGCCAAAAAATCTGATGGGCATGGGAGGCCTCAGACAAACAGGAGAAAACCATTCTGTGTTTGTTCTGCATTTGTTCTGCAGATGGTAATACCAAATCAACCATAAATGGATTGTTATGTTGTATAGTTTTTGCAGCTATAAAATTCCAGCTACTGCCAACATCTTTGTGGATGTATTTTTGTGTGACTTTATTTTGAGTATTTATGCATAGAATTGACCGTTTTTCTTTGATTTCTTTATTTTTTTTCTTTTAAGTTTGCATCTAATTAAAAAAAACAAGAAAAAAAACAGTTAAAATTTATCCATGTACTGTGCATCAGATTTTATTTCTATTAAATAAAAATTAATAAAGTCCAAATACCTTCTAGCTTTTGGGCCTTCAATTCAGTAGGCTTAATGTACTTCCTCAGGAAAAAAAAAAGTGATGATGGAAGGTGATATTGTAAAATGACTGGAAAGCCAGCAACGTGTCTAGGCTCCCAAACCCAAATAAAAATAAAAATAAAAATTTGTTTCTGGGAAATGCCATGTGAAGACATTCATTCATTTGAAGTTGGCTCCAATTGTTTATTTTTGTTCATATTATTGGGATTCAATTGTTGTCCAGTATATTTTTCTTGTGAGGGTCCAGGATTATACAGTGAAGGAAATATTTTGGAAGTCTGTAGAAGACTGATTATTTTTTGGCCTGGTTTTAATATCTCTTGTTTATCCATTAGGCAAGTGACAGGTGAATGAAAACAATTTAAAAAATTCATTATTCCTGTTTTTGCAAAACTGTAAAAAATGGGAAGATTCTTGTTGCCTTACTGTTTCCTAACAATGTTTGTATTCCTCTCTTGTACCTGGCAAGAAGCAGATCAACTACAGTGATGATAAGGAGAACTTTTGAAAAACTGAATTTGGTGTTTGTCTCAAACTTATCCTCCCATTTACAGGGATCTGCAGGTCTTTTTCCTTGGTACAGTATCTAGCACAGCAGGGTGCTGGATATTGCTGCAGCTGTACCTGCAGGTATTGCTCCAATACTAAAAACTTCTTTATATTACTGTGTCTCTTGAGCCCTTCTAGACCTGGATCACTCTAAAAATATATGCTTTCTTTCAAAGAGTGTAATGGGCTAAAAAAAAAGTGAATATGTGCTCTTTACTGCCTTTATCTGCTCTTAAAATCTGTAAATATGGATAAATAGTTTACCTATAAAGTAGTTTTTGGAACACAGCAAAGGAGGACTAAAAATGAAATCTAAGTAGCAGGTTTGTTGGTTGGTTGGTTGGTTGGTTGGTTGGTTGGTTGGTTGGTTTTTTTAAGGATTTCAAATTACATTTGGCTCTTGATGAAACAGTTAAGAGGGCCTTTAGAATTAATGTTCCCTTTCTTTTCTTCAAAGGAAATTAGCCATTAATCCTGGTGAATGTCTTGTATAAATACTTTAAGATTGACAGTTAGAATTTATTTGGGAGTCAAGTGAGTTTTTATCCTCCATTAACTTTACAGATTGCTGTAACGAAAATAATTCTTTCCACTGTCTCTTTTTCTATACATGGCTTAGATCCAGCAGATTCCTTGATTTACATGTTTAAAAGTATGTGTCACCCCAAGACTATACCTCAGCTGGAAAGACTTGCCTTTAAGGAGGCTTAGCAGCTGACTCCAACAGCGTATCAGGTCCAGGATACTCACCTGAGAGAGCAGCATGTCTATCAGGGATGTGGCAGACTTGAGTGAAAAAGTCTGCAAATTTTCAGCATGCAGCTACCAAAATCAAGGATTGGACTCAGAAATTTTCTATCCAAATTGCCTCTCTTTTTCTGAGGGGGCTTTTCTCTTGGAAAGCAAGGCGTGTCTGACAAGGAAAGCTGTAAATTCCTCCACACTATGACTGATTACAGGGCCATCCACTGGACACCTTCCTAGCTGAGGGTAGTGAAGGACTTGCCTGTCCTGAAAGGTACTGCTGGGATAGCCTACCCTACAAACACTCCTGCACCTTCTGCACAGACCCATGGCTTTTCACTTGTGTGGCAGCAGCAGCGTTATGCATGTAATCCAAGGTGCAGGGAGGTGTGTGGTGTGACCACAGAAGTCAGGCTGCACTGATGAGGTTTTGACACTGTTCTACCTGGTTGTGGGCATAGCCTTTCCCACAGCTTGCTGACGTTGGTGGCAAATCCCAGTGAGATCTTTCCATTGTTTTCAGTGGATTTTGGCTGAAGTCCAGAGTGAGTCATCTGTTATTTACTGTGTCAGGTTGGAAATGAGTGTCCAAGTAGATGGCACAAACAAAAGGAAAGAGAGAAAAGCACAGCAATGAAAAGCATAGCATATCTGATATGGAGGCACTAAAATCAGCAGGGAGGTCTGGACACATTACTCTTGTTTCCTTTTTTTTTTTAACATCTACACCACACATTTTTTGCAGTCTATTGGACATTATATTGAGAAGACTTGCTCCGTTTTCAAACTGATTGTATTATTTGACTAAATATACTGCCACATCTGTTTGGAAACGGAATACTATAAATTAAAAGAGCCTTAGCTGTGGGTAATTACAGAGATCTCAGTGTTTGGCTTTCCAAGTACTGTGGGCCACAGGTGTGCCTGGGAACCGCACTCAGAGCTGGAGCCGGCAGAAATCCACAGTAAGAAAAACATTTCTCTAAAAACACACTGGAATTGAAAACCAGATTTCCATTCGTTCAGACTGGAAAGCTCTTTTAAAATGAGATAAAAGATACCAAAGTAGGTGTTACAGAGGGCAGACAGAACCATTACCCCAGGTATGCTGCTCATTCAACACATTTAGTCCTGTGGTTGTGAAACATTGATCAAACAACAATACCAGGGGATTAGAAATGGTGGAATGCTACTAACTGCAGTCCTGTTTCATTTCTTCTGCTTGTATTTTCTAAGCAAGCTGTACAGGCAGAGCTAGGTCCTGTTTGCAAAATGATACCTTAGTATGTGTTTATATGACCGGGATCTGTACCATTTTGTTGTTAAAGCCAAATAGACAAACAAATAAAAAAGCCAGTTCTGCAAAATATAAAATTCCTCATCACAAGTGTGATTGGGGTTTGTACAGTTTGGTGGGGATTTTTATTGCTTATTTGTTTTGATTGATTGTTTTGGGGTTGGTTTGTGGGGTTCTTTTTTTTTATATTTTTGGTGGGGTTTGGGTTTTTTTTTTTTGGTAGAAACAAATCTTTATGTAATGAAAAATAAGGTGCGTAATCCTCAGAAATAATAAAAATACAGCTGTATCAGTTTAGATTAGCAGAGCATACAGTTAACTAATTTGTATTGGTGATGCAGGAAGCTATGCAGAAATTATGCCAATATAGAATGAAGTAGTGAATAAAGAACGGAACCCATACAGCCCAGGACAAAATATATCTTGCTCCTAGAAGGACCTGTGAAGGTGCTAGTTCATTCAGCGGTCCTCCCTGCTGTAGACTGAGTTTCCAATCTGCTCTACTGTGTCCTCTGCCACTTGTCCTGCCTGCTCCAAGAAATAAGCAGGTAACAAAGTGAGTTCAGTGACTAGCGTAAAACAACTCATTTTGCACATCCTTTCTGCAGTCTAAAACATTGTTAAAAATGTCTGTTGTGCCTTGCTGATCCCTTAAGATAAACTTCTCAATTTGCTCTCCTATCTGCAAATTTCCATGGAATATGAACACCACCTTACACTGAGTGCTTCTCTCTTCATATTCAAATGTTGCTGTAGTACTTCAGAAGGGTTTTTCTACAAAGATCAGTTCTCATGCCACTTGGGCATTCGTTTTGCTACCTTGGTTTTCAGAACATTTTCTAAATAGAAGGGGAGTGATTCTGGAATGCTGTATATCCTAAACAACTTCATGCTTTGTTCTGATTTATTATCTTTTTGGTAAATTTCAAAACGCAGCACATTATCCTGTCGGACAAGTGGATTCCCAAGTGGTCTGAAGTCAGAAGGAGTTAGATGTATAAGCCTTAGCAATACATCTTATAACTCATCGAATTAACCAACTTGGTTCCACTTTTAATTTTCCTTGAATTAATTTTTACTTGACTATTAAATAAAAAGAAAAAAAAAAAAGACAATAGCCTGTGCTGGTGTTTGAAACGCTAGGCTTTTTGCTTCTGGCACACTTCGGACTTTAAACAGAGGTGTAATGGCTTGTGTCTTCAAAGACAATAATAAATCTTTGTCACAGAGAGGGAGAGATATAAGGAACATTGGAAATTGTTTTTTGGCTCTCTGCTTTACAGAATTGTTATAATTTTCTGAAGAGCTATCCCTGGATAATTCATTTGTCAGCATGAGAGTTTTATTGTTTTTTAATATATTGGTTTATTCATAAAGGAGACAGAGGAAAGCCATCTGGAGTACTTGTTTGTCGGCTGACAGTGCTGGTTGCAGCAGTACAGTTCTGTACAGACAAGGAGTTGCAGAGAAAGTCCAAATGGCTTGTTTGATCCTCATTTTTATGTTGCTCTAGTTTTGGCTGCCCTTCTGATTGCCCGCGAGAAAGATGGCCACAACATCACTACATTTTTAAGACCATCTCATTTTGTTTATAGAACTCTTCAATGAGAAGGTCACTGTAGGTGTCTGCTCCAGCTGTTGCTCTGTTCTTTCCCACTCACTGCATTTACACTCACAATGTCCTTTTATTTATAGTTTCGCCATTCGCTCAGCCTGGGATCATGACAGGGTCATTTGCCACTAGAGTTGCTTTTATAGGTTGAAGGTTCAAAGGATGTTTTGTCCCTTTCATACACAGAACTGCAGCTTAGAAAGAGGGCAAGGAAAAGGGCACTCCTTCCTCTTTTCTTCTGTCATGGAGACAGATGTCCTCTAAAACTGCACACAAGATGCAACCCACATCTCAGATCTGCAGTCAGAGTGCTTGCTGTTTCCTCAAACTGCATTATTCAAGTAGCATAAGATGGTCAAGACTTACAGTTTGCAAAGGGCTTTGAAGGGCAAAGAGGAACAACTGGAAAGGAGCAATTTTATCTCATCCTCCAACAGAGGTTCTGATTTGTTGCAAATTGTCCTGTTGGACCCAAAGCCAGCTTTCTGCATCCTTGCTCTCCTGCAGGAGCTCACACAAGGCTGCTTCTTACTGAATGAGCACCAAGGGATGAGACAAAATTTTTGGGTAATAATTCAGCAAGTCTGATTCCTATTCAAGGCAATGCTCTCCATCTTCTGTATGATAAAATCAGAATCCAAACCAGCAGAGCCATTTTCCCGAAAGCCTTATGCACTTTTTGCCATGTGCGTGCACCTGAATTCCTGCCACTTGCAGAGAGCCTGCAATCCAATATTCTATTGACATTTCCAAGCTTTGCCTGTCACTTTTTCAGCAAACTTCATCTGGATTTCAGGTTGCCCATAAAACTTGAAAGCAGGTTTAGTAGCAAAAATTTACAATGTGAACATCTAGTTAGAGGAGACCTTACTGGGCCCCTTTAAAGGGGAGCCTTGCCTTTAAAAATGAGTAAATAAGAGTTTCTACTTCTCTTCTTCATGAAACTTCATTGAAAATATGAACAGCAATAAATCAACTGCTGAGAAAAATGGCAGTGTACAGCTGGGCTCCACTCCTGCATAGCAATGACATTAGAAAAATCACACACATTTCCCTTTCCCTTCTAATTGACCTTGTAAAATTTAAGCTATAGCCTCCCTAAAATGCCTTTTAGTGCTGCAAAATCCTGAAGAAGGTTCAGTCTGTGGAAGTGCAAATGTCAAAACAGGCAAGGAATTTTTTGAAAATAATGCAGAAAATGCTGTATCACATCCAGCCTTGTTTACCCCTCCTCCTGTCTAAAAACATAAGTTCCACTTGTTAAAATGCTTATCTTATCCATCAAAATTCTTTTAAACCAGTCTACAAAGCTGTTCTTACACACAGGTTCTGGCATCCACATTCATTTGTCTAATGTATGCTGACAGTGTTAATCTATAAATATTATGATAACCAGGGAAAGAAGTCCTGTGTGGCTTATTCCTGAATTTGTTTTGTTTTACGTTACTGAAGGACTAAATGTTGTTTAGATTTTTATAAGAAAAATTCCATTGATTTTCAAAATCCTATATTTGCCAGGCCGTTTCCCTGAAAACAACCAGGTAGACTGAGAGTGTTATGCTTGTGCTGTACTACTTCGTAAAGTAAGAAAGTTGAAACAATTGCTTGCTGTACAGTGGACATTACTAAACAAGACATCTGGTTATTTCTCTCATTACTTATTACAGCTCTTCCTCTTTCTCTGTAGATACAAACAGGTTTTCTTTGGTTTTGGGGTTTTTTTTTAGTTACAGAGCTGGCCACAGATCAAAAGCTGAAGATTATACAAACTGATTTTGCTAAAAATTCAGTGTACGAGAACACTGAAAAAGATCTGAAAGACTTGGATATTGGCATTTTGGGTCAGTCATTAAGGTCTGTTAATTGACGAGTATTTTATGGCCGTAGTGTATTAAACAGACCATTGTATAAAAAATGTGTCATAAAGACTTACTAGCCAGTGCTTAAAACCAAGCATACATAATGAGCCTGTGGCTCATTGTCTGGTATGAGTCATGAAGCAACAGTGAAAAGATGGGGTCTTGGAAGGTTTTTTAATTTTTAAAGAAAATCATCCTTTTAATAGTGAAACAAATGAAAAAACAACAACAAAACACAACTTTAGCAACAGTCTGTTTTTCTGTTCCCCAGGGTCAGCACTCATCAGTATTGGTGGCTTCAGTGAGAACAAGATTTGTTGCTAAATAATACTAATGTGCTTCTCTTCACATGCAGCTCAAAATCTTCTGGGTCTTCAGGAGAAGCAATTTGTTTAACTAGATGAACTATGCATTTTGTCTAGGTTTGGTTCTTAACACTGTGTTTTCCCTGACTAGTTAACAATCTTGGAATGCTTCATAATCCTCTTCCATGCCGTTTCCTTAATGGGCCAGACACAGAAGAGGTAGGATTATTCTGTGGATTTCAACATCTAATATAACAATGAGGAATTTTAATTCATTGAACAAGGCACAGATTTTGCCCCTGCTACAATCAAGTATTAACTGTTCAGTTGGGTTGGAAACGAACTGGGCCTGAAGAAGCATATTTTGATTTGGTTTTAATGCTTGGAAGAGCTTGAAAGAGAAAAATAATGGTAGATTTCAGCTAAACTGCAGGAAGCATCCAGTGATAGAGGGGAGAGTACAGCTGGCCTGGTTGTAGCAGGGATTAGCAGACCTCCTGATTCCCCGCTGGCTTGTAGCGTAATGGGGTCCAGTCTATTCACAGCCGCAGCTGAAAATGTTGGGTTCTTGTTAGTATTATTAAAACTTACTTTCTTTGGAACACCATTGCTTAAGTATGTGGAAATATATAAACAAACAAACCAAATTAAAAAAAAAAAAGAAAGAAAGAAAGAAAAAGAAACCTCATTTAAACACAGTTTACTTTGTAGGAGGAATTAATTTACACAGGTTGAATAGGATGACAGGATTAAGGACATGACCAAGTTCTCCATTGCCTTATAATTATTTATCCCTATATCATTTGCAATGAAAAAGCTGGAATTTTTAAGTGTGTATCTTGCTAGCACCTCTCTCAGGATTCATTCAGTTTTTATATCATCATCTCTTCCAAATCAGAGAGCCTCAGGCAGGCTGCTTCCCTCAAACTCTGAATTTACGGTTTTGTTGCTTCCTGGAGGACCTTGTCAACTGCAACGTTATTTCTGTTACAGGTAGGTATGTGACACATTCCCGTCTGTACTGAGTCTGTAATGTATTTCACTGGAAAAAAATCAGTCCCACGTTAGAGTAACCAACTAGCTTTTCTGTGTATTTTCATTTAATTCATCAGCAGACAGTGATTTTCAGCAGGAATGTCAGTATTAATTTAAGGAACCCACCTGTTTCTATTGCCTGTGAAATATTTTGATCAGAGCTGACTGGAAACTTTTTAACACAGTTTCTCAGTTGAAACACATCCTTGCACTACAGCTGAAACAGCTGTAACATTTTGAAAATTGTTTTTGTTTTGGTGTACAGGGAGATTCTCTTCAGAATTAAAGTTTTCAAGGCGGGTAAATCTGCAGTTTGAATTTTAGCACCGCACTTGCATTTTTTGTCACAATTCTCTTCTGCCAAAATGTTCTTGTATCAATGCAGGACAGAAACTCCAGGAACTGCCCCTCAATTCTGTATTGTTACCCCTTGGTGCTAATTTTGGTTGGCTACTTCCCTTCCAAGAACATTTAGTATTTCATGCTTTTCAACTCTGATTAAGATTTGTATTGCTCTGCTGCTTGCAAGCAGCATGTTAACATGAACATGAGCAGAAGATCTCAACCTTGGCTTTCATGCCTTTCGTGTCTTTCTCAAAATGACATGAAAATTAACAGCAGATGTCTGTCTTTCTCTGGTTAGCAAAATTTACATCCCAAATTTGTACTCCTGCTAAATGACTTAAGATAATAAATCACGTAATAGCAATCAACTGAAGCAAATTCTGTAAGTAGCTTTGTGACATTTTCTGCTCCTAGGATTCATTCTATTTATATGTCAAAAGAACAGAAATACCTACAATATCTGGATGCTATGTATCTATATATATGTGCCATGTAGTACCCTCTCAGTGTGGATACAAAAGGTTTTTCTCTTTATCATTTCCCACCTTACACATACCTCAGAATCAACCTCTTTTGCTTTTGCAGTGCCTGGGGATTCCTTTCCCCACTGCTGCAGTCACATCCTTTTCAGTCTTTCATGAATATTCACTTTTACAAAGTGAATTACAAAAAAATTACAAAGATGAAAGCATTCTCCTAACCAGCATTCCTCATGGTTAGGTCCAAATAATCTTTAAATCTTTTTGGGTTTTCCTTTCCTCTCCCTCTCTGGATTCCTGCTAAGATCCTGTTCAGCATTTCTTGCAGTGCAATGCCTGAGGTCCAGGTATCCCGGCTCCCACAGATGTCAGTGGGATTTCCAGCACTGCAAAAGAAGGACCTTTTCCCATGTTTTACACATGTGTGACCGACCTGTATTGTCATGCTTTGTGAACCCCACACTGCTCCTACTATCCTCCTGAGCACAATGACACTATTGAAAAAATATCAGGAAATATCAGGTATTCAGTTGAACTGCACCGTTAATTTGCACTACTTTTCACTACTGCTCTGTACAAGTTAGGTCACACTCCTGTCCTGAGATGATTCATAGTGTAAGTACAACTTCTGCTTGGTACTTGGGCTTACTATACATAATACTCTTAAAATGCACAAAGAAAAGCAGATTTCTGACCTAAAAAAATGCATTTAATTTCACTTTAAAAATCAGATATATTATTAAGTATGTTGCTAAAATAAGAATAAAAAGGAATAAAATAATTAGCATCTAAAAAGATCCTAAATCTCTTTCTGTAGCAGACAAAAACTATGTCTCTTCATGATTTTCTGTAATTTCTGATCCAGCTGTAGGCAAAAGTGAAAATGCAAAAAGAACATGGTGGAGCTGACTTTCTCCTTGCAGTTATGATTCTATATTGAAGAATGATGAAATTCAGAAACTGTTGAAAAGCCTTGGATAAACATAAGACTCTCACTGCTTAGAAGGCCTTTGGAATTTTTTGACAATTCAGATGATTTTCAGGCCACTATCATTTCTAAAATATTTTCCAAAATACTGAATGTGCCATATTTTAGGTATTTGAGTTGTATGCGTGTGGCTTGATCAACCAGAAAGAATCATGATTAAAATAAAATCAGTTGCAAAATGCTATCAGGAAGATGGGGAATGGAAATAGTTCTTAAAATACTCATCTTAAAGATGACAAAAGTAATTTTGAAAAGAAACAACCAAGGTATTTTTTCTATTACTTTGAATTGCTTTTAGCTTCTACCTCCAGTGTCTTTAGTGGTAATTATGCTTTTTCATCATTAACGTCTGGACTTTACAGTCTATCAATCAGTAAGATTTCTTCTACTGCAGTTAGTGCTGTATGAGTATATGTATAGGAACTCCCACAAATTGTCAGTCAATGGTAGAACAAGGCAGAAAACATCAAATATATGTCTGTGTCCAGTTAAAAACGTGTGGCAGAAATAAAATGGGACATGATGGGCCTAATCAGGCAAGAAACAGCGTTTGAATGTATTACCTTATTCTTCTAAGAGTGGTAGCTGGGCTTGGAATAATGCTTTTCAAGCTCTGGAAATACCCATATTACTAATCAGAGATACTAATTCATCTATGCAATCAAGGATCCCTGTTCTCCTTTTAATACTATGTATATTTTAGACATGGGGTCCTTAAACTAGAAGTTACGATCTTCGGATGAGTTTTCTAGAAAACACTGTTAAATACTGCATTTGAGAGGCCAGTACATGCTTCTAGTTTTGGCAAAAAAAAATTACCTCTTACTGTTTAATTTTTATTTTGTTTTGTTTTGCTTTTTCCTGGTTGTTGTTAAATGCGTTGGGTTTTAGTGATGTGTACAGGGAGTTGTGAATGGGGAAGCTAAAACAGCAGATCCATGGAGCAGGAAAAAGGATGTGCTGGCCAAAGCGCAAAGGGAGTCTACCAGTTAGGAGCATAAAAACTTTCCTCTGACACAGATTTTTTTATCTGTTAGAGGTACAATGTTCCCATGGTTGTGATTGCAGTAGGCATTTAAATTTCACTTATGACATTATTCCTAGCTGATTTGGACCAAACTAATCTGTAAAAAGGGGGTCTTTTGAAAGTGTAATTGATAGCGTAATGGGAGAGCTATGCCTTCTGGGGAAAGAAAACGTTTTCCACTCATGCAGCCTTTTACTGTAATCCTGTAAAGTGTAAACTGAATGTAACTGTTTAAACTGAATTTCAGATAGAAAGGTCTAATTCTGAATCTGTCCTCTGGTCTGAGTCCTTTCCCTTGTCCATTATATACAATGTACTCAGCTACTAAGGTAAATCTCTCACATTGCTTTATGAAGAAATCCCCATTAAGTGTTTACCAAAGCATTGTATCAGCATAACAAAGGATCAATGTATAAATAGTGTTGCTCCACTGAAATAATGAAATAATGTAAATTAGCACTAGCTGAGAACTAAGAATCAGTAAAACTATGTAAATGACATCCAGCTCAGGGTATGTCTGACCCCTGGAATACTTTTGCCATTGGTTAAATAGTATTACACCAGTGCTCACAATCTGTCCTCATTCTGGGAAGTGATGAATTTTACTAGGCTCCCTTGGATAGTTTACTTAACATGTAGACGCACAAAAATGCTAGGTTTTGCTTATGGAACCAAGAATTAAATTTCTGGTAGGTGGGTGGTGAATTGCCTGACTTCATAGATTTCACCTTAAATTTTTGCTCTGAATTTGAATCCTGGAACTTACAAAAATGAGCAATGAATGATTTTGTGTAAAACTTCATAAGCAACTTGATCAGCTCAGGTTTCCTTCAAATGAAAAATTCTAACAATATTTGCCTGAACACAGCTAAAGTGTAGATTGGTTAAAAAAAAAAAAAAAAGAAGTATTGTTGGTAAGAAAGTCTAGTTTTCTATTTCCTTTTTCTCTTTTTAACATAAATTCCTCATTGCTCAAAATTTGAGCTACGTTCAAACCAGACAGTTTTAGATCCTTAAAAATGTTTACTTAACATTATTTCAGAATGATATGGTACATTGGTAGTATTATTGTTGTCTTTTTTCCTTCTCGAGTATCTTTTAGCTTTAGGGTTTCTTTTGCTTTGGCTTGGGTTTTGTTTTGGTTAGTTTGTTTGTAGCATTTTAGTGAAAGTACATAGTTTCCTATGCTAATGGTTTGTTTGGCTTGGCTTGGCTTTTATAAGCACTTTTATAACCACTACAAGCAGGGTATAAGGTAAAGGTAATGATCGTATAGGTGGTGCTGTATCTTGCCATATTAGCCTTCATTTTAGCAAATTCTTCAAGAATATTTGAGATGCCTAAACCTGTATCGCGTAGCTGTCCTTGGTGAACTGCTGGGTGGCTCTGCCAAAGTTCTGTCTCCTCCCTCTATGCAGCTTTTTTCCTTATTTCACCATAGTACTATCACTTATTCCACATAGTGCCCTAATCCATTGCAAATACCTATTAAAATATGTCAGATGCTGGGGGATTCTGCAGAGCACTACTGTAATGTAAGTACTGGGTGGCATTACAATGTTGTTGTTATTATTAGTATTTATTATTTTAGGTAGTGATTCCTTATGGTGTTTCTGCTCCAATGACAATGTACCAAAACCCTGGTGTTATTACGAAGATAGCAGAAGAGTTTGTTACTGAATTGCTGGAGTATGTCACCTTTGGAGATGAGATCTTTGGATGTTTTGCCCATAAAATTCTGACTGAATTTGGTTGTGTGTAAATGAGTTCCAAAGGCTTCAGCCAAGTCTGTCTGGTCTCAGCCTGTTCTTTTCACTGTTTTCATAGACCTTGGACATCAAATGAAGAAGAGAGAATGGGTTGTTAAAGCTAATATGGCAACAGTAAAATATGAAGAGAGGAATACACAAGTAAAATGTAGTGGTAACAGCACAGGATGGTTTTCTCTGCTTATGAGCCTTGAGCTGAGCTCAGTTTGATGTCTGGTTAGTCTTTATCCTCTCTCCAGCTGCCTGTTTTCATGACCCTGTTAAGGAATTTTCCAAGACCTCTACTCCTTCACAAAAATTGGCCAGCAATTTTAAAAGTTATTAGTGGGGGAGAGGAAGGGCATAAAACCAGAATGTACTATCACAGAAACATCATTTCCTTGGATACCGTGCTAACCAAATAGCATAAATATTTATACACGGCAGCTGTTAATGATGAGCATTAAATGCAAGTATAAGGAAGGGAACAGATTTGCTGAAAACAGAGGAATTAACATTTTCCTCTAAGAGAAATGTAGTTACTGAAAGCCTGAAGTAATAGCTTTTGCATTTAAGGCTATGTCGTTTCTGAACACTCAGCTAACCTCTTTCAGGAGTTTTCTATAACCTTTTGCCTTTGTATTGTTTTTGCATGGTTGTTCTGAAGGCCTGTATCCTGCAGTTTGTTGCTTTATGGTATTCCCCAGAGACAGACTTCCAGAAGCAGTCCTGCAGGCATTTACTGGCTATCTGGGGCAGAGGTGCAGAAACCCCTGACAGTCATTCTTGTCAGAAGATGTGCTACAGGAAACCCCAGCAAGATGCACTTTACACAGTCTCTCTATGTGTGATTCAAATGAGTTTGAGCCATAGATCCCTTTGAGTGACCTATCAAGTGATGTGACTTGACCCCACAAATCTTTTAAGTAAATTAATTCCTGTCCCTTCCCAAAGAGTATAAAATTTGCTAGAGCTATTCCAGTGACTCTTGTGAGCCTTATATAGGCTCTAAGAAATTTGTATTACTATTTTAACATACTCTTGGAGGTCACAAATAATTATGCTTGTTTGATGTTTATGAATAAAACAATAATTTGCTTTATTTCCAACTTGTTCACTGTGTATTTTCATGCTTTTAGTGGGTGTTTTGTGTCTTTTGTTTCTTTGGAAAAGTCAAGGAAATTTACAAGAAGAAAAAAAGAAATCTGTCAGAATGTAAAGTACACACTGAACTTTGGGAAGTCTGTAATGATGAAAAAATGTATTTCTATCCGGGGCCTGTGAATGGCTCTACAATATCCAATATAGGATGTAAGAGGCAGCAACATAGGAAAAGGATACACAGTAATTCTACACTGCTGAATGAATCCAGAAGAAAACCGTTTTGACTGGATGCCTGTGCAATCAAATCAGGTGCTATTAAAAGGTGTTTCAAGGTCAATGCAATCACCAGGCAGTCATTGTGGGTTCATAAGTGGAAAATCCTGCCTAATTGATTTGATATCCTTCTACAATAAGGTTGCTTGCCTAGTGGATGAAGGGAAGGCAGCAGCTGTTGCTTTTCTTGATTTTAGTAATATTTAGTAAGATTTTAGTAAGATTTTTGATACTGTCCCTCACAGTGTCCTTCTGGACAAGTAGTTCTGATGATCAGGTGCACAGTGTGCTGGATGAAGGACTGGCTGAACATCAGAACTTCAGGGGTTGTACTGTGTGGGGCTATATCTGCCTGGTGAGTAGTTACCAGTGGTATTCCTCAGGGCTTCATTGTAGGACCAATTCTGTTCAACAAGTTTATCAATGATCTGGATGCAGGAGTTGAATGCACCATTAGCAAGTGAGCTGACAATACCAAACTGAGAGGTGCTGCTGACTTTCTCAAGGCACAAGAGCCTTACAGAGGGATCTGAATAGATTGGAGCACTGGGTAGTTATCAGTGGCATGAAATTTAACAAGAACAAATACAGATTCTGCCCCTAGGATGCAGTAAAGCTGGGCACAAGTAGAAGCTGGGAGAGGAGTGTGCGGAGAGCAGCCCTGCAGAAAGGGATCTGGGGGTGCTGGTGGGCAGCAGCTCAGTGTGAGCCAGCAGTGTGTGCCCGGGCAGCCAGGAGGGCAAACCCCATCCCGGCTGCATCAGACACAGCAGCACCAGCTGTGATCGGGGTCATCCCGCTGGATTCAGCCGCGGTGCGGCCTCACCCTGAGTCCCGTGTGCCGTGCAGGGCCCCACAGCTTGAGAAGGACGGGAAGGTCCTTGAATGGTCCAGAGGAGAACAGCGGAGCTGGTGGAAGGGCTGGAAGGCACATCCTGTGAGGAGCGGCTGAGGGCTCTGGGTTTGTCTGGTTCGGAGAGAAGGAGGCTGAGGGGTGACCTCATTGCTCTGTACAGCTTCCTGAGGAGGGGACATGCAGAGGGAAGTGCTCGTCTTCTCTCTGGTCTGGATATTAGGAAGCATTTCTCTACAGAGAGAATGATGAAACACTCACAGGCTTCCTAGAGAGTTGGTTGATGCCCCATGCCTGTCAGTGCATCTGGCCAATGTCCTTCATAATTGCCTTTAATTCCTAGTCGGCCCTGAAGTGGTCAGGCAGCTAAACTAAATGATCTCTGTAAGTCCTTTCCAACTGAACTATTCTATCCTAGGCTAGTCTATGCTATTTAATCAGATGCATTTCTGTTCATTAAAAATCTGTAATTTTCATGTATCTTTTAATTTTGCATGTTTATTTAACTTCTGCACTTCAAAAAGTATTTGTAAAACAGCATGAAGATAGCAAGGACCTTATTAATAAATTATTGAGATTTTTTTGCCAAATGTGAGGGAGAGTCTCTGTAATCTTTGCCACACAGAAGCAAGAGAAATCACAAAATGTATTCTGTTGGCTCCAGAAATTCCTGTCTGCTGCATTGAAGCGAATGATATCTATGGACAGCACACCATAGACTTACATTATAGCACCATTTACATCCCAGCTTTCTGCACGTCTCCTAAACTCATTGTTATAAATCTCAAAAAAAACAACTAAAGATTGAGCTGGGATCTCTGAACTAATGAAAATTGCAATACATAAAATGATACGTATCTTTCCTGGAGTATAGTAAGATTTGACCCAGATCTGCAAGCAGTCATAAAAAAATCACTTTACTCACATGGGCTCCTACGAGTTGGTTCTGCCACTGAACTCAATGAAGCTGCTGATACACTTAGGCTCTTTCATGTCAGAATTGGAAATAAAACTACTATTTGAATACTATCACCTGATGTAGAAAACATCTGGAAATAAAAATGAGACGTGTGCTGGACATTTCAGCATTGCTGGTTTGAAAAGCAAGGGGTAGAAATGTTTTGTTCATCACCCCATAAAGACTATGTTTTCAAGTGATTAAACTATATTCTTCTAAGTGTGATATTTGTGCAGCTGTGCAGCAAATAAATACAGAATACAAGATACGTTACATGTTACATGTACTCCAAAAGCTGTTAAGTTCCTGGGGGAAATACACATTGAATAGGAGGCCCAAGTGTGGAATGTAGGGTTTGTGTTTGTCATTAGAAGTGCCTGTTTTTCACATATGCATATGCTCAGTCAATTCATTCTCAGATACAGCATGAAATGCAGTACATGTCTCCTTCCCAGTTCATCCACTCCAAACACATACTGAGGCCTTGTCCACAGGCAGCTCTTTGCATGTTTAATTTACATGTGTTAGCAGTCCCTGCAGGGTGAAGCAACTCCTACAGAGCAGTGGCTGCTTCTACTCTGCTTGAGTCAGTGGGGGTCACTTAGGGATTCAGTCGCAGCAGCAGGAAACCTGAGGACTCCCTTGCCTGCAGCTCATCACAATCCCAACAATATAGCTACAAATTCCCTTATTTTCTCTCTGATTTTCACATGAGTTACCTAACTCATGTTAAAGAACATGCTTTCACCCTTCCTACAATGACAGTTTTTTGTCACTGGAAACAAATATTTATCTGACATACAGGGAACCTACTAACACAGAAGTACCACTGGCACAGGCAGAGGTTGGTGAGTAAGAGACTTGATTTCCAAGGTTTGCAAGTCCTGTAATCTGTGACAAATTACAATTCCATATTTCTTGTCTCACACTGGTTTATAGTTGTGCATTCTGCATGGGTCTTGAAGGCTGTTGAGCTGAGCAATCAGCTCGGAGCCAATTTGTTTCTCTTGATGAACAGAAGGATACTATTACTGTGTGGTCAGTCTGTAAAGCATCCGTGTTTGACCTTTTGGCTCAGGCACACAGTGTAATTCATGGGGTGTCCTGTGCAAGGCTGGGAGCTGGATTCAATATCTCATCAGTTCTGTCCAACTCAGCTTATTCTAGGATTCTATGATTCTGTGATTCTATTTGCACAATATTAGGCCAGATCTTGCTGACTTCCAATCTTCTAATTATAAATTAGAAGTGCTCTCTCTAATGATAAATTAACCTAAGTCTGCAAAAAGAGGTTTCTCCTCCACTGGCTTTTCCAAGAAGCTAGTGGGTAGATTAGCCACCAGTGTATAAGCTTGCAGGAGAAGCAATCATACCTTCCTCTTAATTTTGTAGCTCACGTGTTCTCTCCGAGTGCTGAACAAACAAATCAAAGATTGTATTATCTGCTCTTGCTGCTAAACTTGGACCTGGTTGATGGGAAAATGGAAACAGAAGGGAAAATGGTAGTCCTTCCCAGTACTCCCTACCTAGGGAGAAGGTGGAGGAGCAGACTAGCAAGTCAGGCCTTCTGCTTTTCCCACAGAACCCATACCATGGGACTTCCTCTTTTGTGATAAACACTGCTGATAAACACAGAACCGCCTACACCCTGGAGCAGTGGCCCTTTGTGGAAGGATTCAGTATTACCTCTGCTTACGGAGTGGGAAGAAGAGGTGCAGAGAGGTGAAGCACCTGCCCCAAGCCACCCAGAGGAAGGAGGATCACCTCAAGACAAACACTGTTCACAGAATCGCAGAATGAACTAGGTTGGAAAAGACCTTTAAGATCATCTAGTCCAACCTATGACCTAAGACCTCTGCATCATGGCACCGAGCGCCATGTCCAGTCTTCTCTAAACACGTCCAGGGATTGTGACTTCACCACGTCCCTAGGCAGACGATTCCAATGCCCAATCACTCTTTCAGTGAAGAATTTTTTTCTGACGTCTACTTCCCTTGGCGCAGCTTTGGACTGTGTCCTCTCATTCTGTCAGTGGTTGCCTGGGAGAAGAGACCGACCCCCACCCGACTACAACAACCTTTCAGGCAGTTGTAGAGAGTGATAAGGTCTTCCCCGAGCCTCCTTTTCTCCAGACTAAACAACCCCAGCTCCCGCAGCTGTTCTTCATAGAGCTTGTGTTCCAAGCCCTTCAGCAGCCTTGTTGCCCTTCTCTGTATGCGTTTGAACATCTTGACATCCTTCCTAGATTGAGGGGCCCAGAACTGGACACAGAACTGGACACAGAACTCAAGGTATGGCCTCACCAGTGCCGAGTACAGGAAAGAATGACTTCCCTGGTCCTGCTGGCCACACTATTCCTGATACAGGCCAGGACGCCATTGGCCTTCTTGGCCACCTAGCCACACTGCTGGCTTATGCTCAGTTGGCTGTGGACCAGTACCCCAGGCCGCTTTCTGCCTTGTCACTGTCCAGCCACTCTGTCCCCAGCCTGTAGCATTGCAAGGGGTTGTTCACCTCTCCTCAGCCCCATTCTCCAAGGAGTCTGTGCCTTCTAAGGAGACCCCTGACTCAGAAATTCAAATGTCTTCAAATTAAGTAACAAAAATAATGGCTATCCACCTAGAGTCAAAGAGCCAAACTTTGCTGTGCTTATGTGCTTACATCCTGACTCCACCTGGGAGTCTGATGGAAAGCTGCCATCCATGACTTAATGGATGCCTCCCTTTCCCAGGGTCACTGAATCAAGGCATTACAGAATGGTTTCAACTGGGAAAAAACTTCAAAGATCATCTACTCCAATACCTCTGTCATGGGCAGAGGCACCTTCAACTAGAATAGGTGGCTCAGGACCCCATCCAGCCTGGGCTCAAACACTTTCAGGGTTGGGACATCCACCACTTCTCTGGGCAACATGTTTCACCAACCCTATAGTGAAGAAACTATCCTTATATACGTTATACCCTCTTTCAGTTTAAAACCAATGCCCTTTGTCCTGTCACTATGGACACTGATAAAAAGTCTCTCTCTTATTAGACTTCTTCATCTATTGAAAGGATGTAATGAGGTTTCCCTGAAGCCTTCTTTTCTCCAGACTGAACAACCACCACTCTCTAAGCCTGTCTTTTTAGGAAATGTGCTCCAGCCCTCTGACTATTACTGTGGTCTTTCTCGGGACCTGCTCCAACAGGTCCATGTCTTTCTCCTGCTGGAGACTCCAGAGCTGGATTCAGCACTCTGGGTGCACTACTCCTCATGAGAGCAGAGGACAGAATCCCCTCCCTCACTCTGATGTTCATGCTTCTTTTGATGCTGCCCAGGGTATGGTTGGCTTTCTGGGATGCAAGCACACATTGCCAGCTCATATGTAATTCTTTTTATCTTCTAGTATCTCCAAGTCCTCCACAGGGCTGTTCTCAATCCATTTATCTCTCAGTCTGTACTGATATGGGAAACTGCCCAAACCTAGGTACGGGACCTTGCATTTGGCCTTGTTGCACTTCTTGAGGTTCACATTTGCCCACCCAAGCCTGTCAGAGTCCCTTTCTTCAAGTGTGTCAACTGTACCACTTAGCTTGGTGCGATCCACAGACTTGCTGAGGATGCACTTGATCCCTTTTGTTGTATCACTGACCAGTAATGGTCCCAAGTGACAGGATCCTGGGAAATTTCGTGATTTTTCAGCCAGAAGAGGAACTCCATCTGGCCATCTTCTGCTTCTTAGGGCTGCTTCAACAACTGTCTACACACAGTATGCCAGTTTTGGCCCCAATCAGAGTCATGCACTAGAAAAAATCCTGAAAACTCCATGTGGACCCTGTTGCAATGGGGGCAGGCCACCAGGAAGACCACCATCAGCTCCAGTTCCCCTCAGATCTGGCACTTTCATGGAAGATGGCCTTTGGCCATGGGCTGGGTGCCAGGGATCTTGAGCCACAATTTTGTTTGGGGCTGTAAGACAATCACCCAACTAATGGCACTGCGAAAGCATTAAGTGAAAGGTACGGGATGGCAGGCTCTCCAAGAACGTGCTGTAGCTACAGTTGTTCCCAAAGAGGGCGTGTTTCCTGGTTTTTCTGCAAGGAACTAAACCTAGCCTGTTTTTCCGAGCAATGATGGAGCAGAAGAGAGATAGAAAGAAGAGCACTGGACCCGTGAAAAAAAGAAATTGGGTCAGAAATACCACTTTGTGTAGTGCACAAAGCAAAATATTTAAAGGATCTCACTTTCTTTCACATGCTCACAATGCTTACATTGCCCTGCTTTTCCCAGTGTGTGTGCACGTGTATAGTCACCCATGTGTGATGCCATAGTGTTGGTGGCTTGAGCTACCTTCAAGCTGGTCGTCAACAAGGGCCACAAAAAAATTTTAAAAATTGGAGAAAGTCAGATCTTTTTGTCCTTGAGGCTCCTTTCAGGTATAACAGTGCAGGTCACTAAGAGTTTTGAATGTATATTGCACAGGCCAGTACAGAGTTGAGTGAGGGTTTTGTTGGTTTGTTGGGTGTTTTTGTTTCGTGGGTTTTTTTGTTTTCTGAGGTTGTGGGTGTTTTTTGGTGTTTTGTTTTGTTTTTTTGGTTGGTTGGTTGGTTTGGGGTTTTTTGTATTTCTTGTTTGGTTGGTTTTTTGGGTGTGTGTGTGTGTGTGTGTTTGTTTGTTTTACTTTTGATTATTTTTCTGTTTGTTTCATTGGGTTTTTGTTCCCCAAATCACTATTTTTTGAGTAAAGCTAAAACAGTTTACAGCTGTGGGATGCAAACTGCAAATCTTTGACTCACACAGATTTCAGTTATTACATTAGTCACATGCTCAGGCAAAGAAGAAAATCATTCCGGAAAAAAATCACTCCAGTTAGTCAGTCTGCAAGACTACTAGATTAAGGAAAACAGGAACTATGCAGTGCAGGATTGCTTTTAACGATATGTTGTATTCAATCAGTGGATTACATCAGCAGTTGAGTCAAAGCCTTACTTTCACAAAGATTGGAGCTTCAAATCTGTCTAGACAAGTAATTTACAGCAAGGAAAAAAAATCTAAACCATTGAATCCTAATGTTGTAAACAGTCTGTTATCAAGACTGGTAATACAGACAGTGCTCTACTTTTCTCAAGGACCACCCACAAGAGAAAGAATTTGATATGGCAACTTGCCTGAAAAATTTATTTATGATATCCCAGAATGTGGTAGCTGCACAAAAGAGCTGTACGAGTGAGGAGTGCTTTGCTGAGGGAGCAGCTGATGGGATTGGCCTTGACAGTGACTGCAGTATGCACTTCAGAAATGTCAGTCCTCCTAAAACACAGAATAAAGACAGAGAGTCTTCAAATAGTTTCTTGACTATTCTGCTCTGTCCTTTGATCTTTCCAGCATTATGGCATTTCAAGAATCCCAAATTAATCATAACATGTGTAAAGGGACAGTTGTCTTTCCTCCTGCCCCCTTGCTTTTTAAAGAGCGTTCCTGGTTAAAAGCCCACTTGCAGACCTTCTGCATGGTATTTAAGCCACGGTAGCATATATCCTGGTACATATGGGTTTCTGAAGGCAAAGGCAGAGTTCAACATCACAACCCAGAGTTTTCCAGAGTGAGGCAGACCGTTGGTCACAGTCAGTGGCTGCAGCAGAAGCATGGCAGACATCTGGTATAAACTGCCCCTTGACATCCCCTTGCATCTCCTGGGACAGCTGTAGGACAATGAGAGCTTTCTAAGTCCCGTTTTCAGTCTTGGATATTAAAGCTGGATACCAGCATCCACACTTACACATCTAGGTCCCCATTTTAGAACAGTATATGTGATCTACGTTGAAACTGCTGTCCAGCTTACTGAGCGAATTGAGAGAGTGATGGAAAAATACACTTCTGACTAAAGCCTTTGACATTGATTTTGGTGTATTTTAACCTTTCAGAAATGATTAAAATCAAGAGTGACTGAAATGTTGCATAAAACATATTTTGAACTAAAGAGATAGAAACTTTTCCATTTTTTCAAATCTAACTGAATCTGGGCATTTGTCATGAAAAACTGAGGCATTCACACCAAAAAGTAGACCACCTGTAAAACAGTTCTGCCTCTCCACAATGTTTTGGGGTTTTGATTTTAGTGGGTTTGGTTGGGGTTTTTTGTTTGGGTTTTTTTTTCAGGGTTTGGTTATGACAGTTTTTTGGGGTTTGGCTGGTTGTGGGTTTTTGTTGTTGTTGTTGTTGCCAAAAAGAAAGGTACATAAAAAAAGGCTGGTTAGCATTCCTGGCTACTTGCCTGGTTAAGAAAAGCACAGAAGAGGAAGCTGGCCCAAGAGGGCTATTACATTCCTCTCTCCCCTTCTCTTTCCTCCGCTACTCTGCAAACTTCCAAGTTGAGTGGTCCAGGAGTGAGTGAGTGAGTGGGGAGCAAGGTCAAACACAGCTTTACACACCAAAGTCCCATCTTGATAGCTTTGCTGGCTCAAGGGGACAGTATAAAATCTACTGGAGGATGATCTATTTCAGTTTGTAGCACCCTGAAGTATCGAGGCAACTAGGATTGTTACTCCCTATGAACAGGTTAAAAATCTATTGGCCATTCCCAGGGAACCTTTTGGAAAATCTGTGCAGCCAAACAATTGTGCTTGCTGCTGCTCAAGACACTAAAGGCCTGTTTCAATACGATGAGAGACTTTGCTGAAACACCACAACCTAGGAGGAGATGTCCTCCTGCTGCAAGACTTTGTTACATTGTGAGCACAGTGTGAGTTTATGCTGGGGAAATACTTTCAGTGAATAGGTCAATGAAAATTAAATAGACATCAAAGTTCTTTTCACTGTCTTCAAAGAGACATTGACCTAGAATTTACTATAGAAGTAAATAGGGGAAAGAAACAATGATAAAAATGTATTTTGCAAAAATACTTGGCAAAGGAAAGGAAGAAGTCTAAAGCAGCTGTTCTGACATAGACTAAAGCCTATTTGGGGTGAGACAGAGAAGGGAAGATGGCTGGCTCCAGTGCCTGAGCTGGAGCAATAGAAGGGGAATGATCTGGGCTGAGGACTGGTGCTGGTACAGGGCTCAGTAGGGAGTCTGTGATTATTAAAACCTCTGGGGCAAAGTGTCCCTCCATGGAGACAAGAACATTTATCCCACATCAGAGATACTAAGACATGAAGCCACTTTTTTTGGAAGACTTATTGCAGACATAGGGACAGCTGGTTACTATTACTGCTGTTTAATGGCTTAGAATATGATAACACTGCAAGTGCTGGAAAGCTTAATCCTTTCCCTACAGATTGTACAGCCTAAAATGACTTCTTGAAGAACATAGATGCAGCCTACATTAGGATTATAGCTGCTTGAATTTTCCTGTCCAGGGTAGGCTAACTTCTACAAGTGTGCTTTGTAAAGTACTGATCTGTCAGCATGGAAAGTAGGCAGGAGAAAGACTTCCAGTGACCTCAGTGGCTTTGGCTCAATCCCTACTGAGACAGAATGAATCTGCATAAAACCAGACATCTACTACTGATACTAGATACTGTGTTTCAAGTAAAAGTATAGTATTGTAATCCATCTTGTTTAGACACTCAGTCCTAATAAACCCTAAAAGGGTTTTTTAAACAGCACAAATTTCATGCAGGAAAATGACCTGAGTCAATCAGACCAATTGATACCTCTTACTGAACATTGAAGTGCTATTATTGAAACTAAGAGATCAAAATATCAGATTTTAAATGCTTATGTAGGCCAGAACGACTGAGCCAGTGTCTGGGAACGAGGTGTAGACTGGCCTCACTCCTGGAACAGGCACAGCAAGGACATGCTCTGCAGGGAGCTGATCAGGGTGAGGGAGGTGAGTGACGCAGAGATGCCTTTGTGCTGCTGGCATAAGGAACTATCCTTCTTGTGTCATACTGGAAAACAGAAGCATTGTCTGGTGCCTGAAACTGCCTCCTGGGAAGCAGCAAACCAAGAGTTGGCCTCACCACTGAGAGGTGCTGTGAGAGCGTGTAACCAAAACACAGTCGGCAGTTCAACGCCAGCTTGTGTGTGGAGAACAGCAATCGTGTGTTGCTAAAACCTACAGAAACCGAGGTTGCTCAGGAGCACACCAAGTTGTACAAAAAGCAGAACAAGTCAGGGCTGAGAGAACAAATTAGACCTTCAGGCTTTATGTACACTGCTGTTTAAATAAAGAAAGCTTTAAAATTATAGGGAGCCGTGCAGCTATCTGAACAGATACCTCCGGGGGGCACTATGACCACAAAATAAAATCCTGACAGATTTTGCTACTATTTTTCCCCTGTTTTGTTTCTTCTCGTGGCATTGCAGGCTTTGTACACTCTTCAGCTACTCTCTCCAAGATATATACTGAGGGCTTTTTGTTTATATGGGTTTTTTTTAAGGAGAAATAAAAGCAAAGTCAAATGCTGATTTCTAGGGTGTTTTTCTTGACGCCGAGCTCAGTGAAACTCAGATAAAGGCATCAGTGATCTCTGTTCTGACCTCAGCCATACACAGACCACAGCATGTTGCAGCTCCACACTTAGCTGGAAGGTCTGACAATCCAGCAGAAAGTCCTGCCTTTTGTACACCTCTCAACAGCATGCCATCCACATTAATAACTTCCGAAACAGCCGACTGGGCATGCTCACACCAAAAGCCCACTGATGTCAACACAGTATTGAAGAAGGATCAACACTACAGAAGATCAGCCCATGGGGCACACCTGGTTCTGGTTTATGTCTGCTCTGCTTGCAGACTTTGGTCTAAATCCCCTGTGTTGTTCCGTTCCTACCCACGGGCTAACATATGGCTGGGAGTCAGATCATCTGACTGCTTTATGGGCTCTTATCTTTCACTGTGCTCCACACAAGCAGAAATACTTCTAGATCTTGCTCTGGTAGAGCAAACAATTATATAAGTGACATTAGGTAAATAAAACATCTTTTTGCCTTTGAAGAACACAGAAGAATGTTATATATCTTCTCGCTGATCAAAGGCGGTTATATTGCCCTTTTTGTTACACGTACAGATTGCTGTATTTCTCTAACATTTACAGCATGTAAGGCTGCTTTAATCTGTCAGTCAAATTTCATAGTTTGTCTGCCTTTTGTTTTATCTCAGCTTTGAACAAAAAGGTTTAGTGAGAAAGTGTAACAGAGTATTTACACCCCCTTTTTATTCCATCTTGGGTTTTCACCTGTGTCTCCTTTCTAATCCAGTCCACCCCCTACTCTCCAGCCTGTGCTGAGCAACACTGATGATTTAAGATTATAGTAAATATTTCACTTCAAACAGGATGGAAATATTTCAGATATCATCAGAATAGTATTCTCCCTCACATACAGTGACAGAGGGACTTGAATGTGCATGCAAGAGTGGGAGGAATAAAAGAAGGCTGGAAAAGGAACTGAATTTAAGCATTGGCAGCCAGACAGTGGAGTTCCCTGGCAGACTGGCAGCTGCAAGTTGCCTGGAGGCTTTTTGGGCATGGTCAGGAACCAGAAGGGCCATGGAGCCAAGCTTCATGCCACCCTCAACAGCAAAGCCAGACAGCCACACACACAGACTTCACAGCACTATTTTTAAAACATTCTTAAATCTAAATCACCTTGAATTGTAGAGTCCAGGACTGACTTTCTATAGATGTAAATGAAGTTCTGAGCCTATGTGAAAGTTATAAGACAAGTAAAACTTGTAAATTCAGCCATTTCAAGTCATCTGAACACATAAAATCTGTTTTAAACAAGTAAGTACTAGTTCCCTGATATTTTAGAGTGAAGAATCCAACTCAACTTAAACAACTGAAGTAGTTTGTCTCAGTGGGCTACTCCAGGGCTTGCTGCAGCTTGGTCTGTGTGTCTGATTCTTTCACTGATCTCTCGTACATAAATAGGTCATGCTGTGAGTTGGTTTCTTGACTTCTTTAATTTGTTTTCATCCTTTGATAGGACCAGTATCTGTGAAAACTAAAGCCCTTTAAGATGAAGATTAATGAAACATGTTTTAATAGCAACAGTTGAATACTTTGTAACTTCAATCAGGGGCCATTCTTTACTTAGTTTCTCTCTTCTCTAGTGTATTTCACAGAGGCAAAGTATCTGGGTCACCTGGAAAGAAAGCCTTTTGCTGAATAAAGGTATGCATGCTAGGAAGGCACGAAGCAGAGAAGAAAGAAACATAGAGATGAGATGTCTAGGGAAAGGGATGGGAGATTTACAGGAGAAATGATCCTGGTGGCAAAATAAGCTTGGAAAAATGGCTGCAAGGTGTGGGTTCTGGACATGACCTCCAGTGAGACAACCAAAGAATGACAGCTGCAGACTGAAAGATTAGGAATGTGTCACAGTTGAGGGACTAGAATAAAGACCTAGGAGATAAAAAAATGGAGGCGTGAAGATGGAAATCAGCTTATGAGGTGAATGCGTAATGCCAAAGGCAAGTGGAAGGAGTTCCTGTAGAGGGGAAATTGAGAAAGCAGCAACAGGCAAGTAATTTGGTTTTGGTTCCTGTGCTTTAAAAGCAATGAAAATCTACAAACATTTCAATTCTGTCCCATTCCGACTGTCCCATTGCTTCTCTACAAGTCTGCAGGCTTGTGGCGTTGTTCTGGAAGCTCACTCTTATTCCTAAAACTCCTCACTGCTACATGGCTTGAAATGTGTGCCCATCAGAGGGCAAAACCAACACCAATCCCATTTCTTCTCTCTCCTTCTCTGCCGTTTTGGTGTGTGATGCAAACATGACTTCAGTCATGTAATGGGAACAAGTTGGAGGTTATGTGGCCCCTGCTGCACCTGAGTTTTAAATGTATTTCTTCCGGCCAGTCTTCTGGGGCTGTTTTCCTGCAAGATAATGTAGTACAGCCCACATACCACAGTTTTAATTGAAGCCTGAGAATTTTTTGTAAGGAAGTTCTCCAGACTGCAGTGACTAAAAGCTTCTGAAGATGTTGTATGTATATCACACTTAACCACTTGCACCCAATGTGAGTTACTCAGAACAGATAAACAAAGCACACTCTGCATTTTTTTTCAGAGCAGGAATAGTTTTGAAAGGAAGAATGCTTAAGGATTAATTTTGTACCAAAAGAAAAACCAAACCAGCAGAAGCTCTTGGTGTCTGAAACAAATGTTTGCAGAACACTGTCTAACTATCTTCACATGCTGATTTTATAGATCTAGGCTTTAAAAGGCAGCTTTCTTCTCCCAAAGCTCCACCCACATCATAAATCAATAAATAGATCAATAAATAAAGTAACAAAATATCTTCACTGCTGATACACAGTAGATGCCAGTTTCTCTTCCTGTTCTGTTTGGCGGATTCCCATCAATGGCACAGAGTGGGTGGCCCATATATTGACAATCACCTTAATTTCCAGAGTTGCCTCTGTTATTAAACTGTGTCACTGATCCCATCTGGATTACAGAAACCCATTTTACTGATGAAATCACAGCGAATTTCAGTAAAAGTTGAATAATATTCTTTCAATATTGAATAACTGTGTGGATCTGGCTGTGCTTGCAACATAGGCATATGGCAAGCACATGAACAACATGCTGTACTCTGAACCTATTGTTTTAGTTTGTTTCTAGCAGTTTCAGTCCAGATAAATATCCATTGCTAGTAAATTTCTTGTGATGGTTTGTTAGGAGAAAAAGATGTTACAGCAGAACATCCTCTCTCCTTGCTGCCCTCCCCACCCCCCTGCCTGTTGAGAGAGAGTATTAATGTTGCACACAAACAACTTTTAAATTTTTTTTTCCTAAGTGTAAGCAGGTCTGGCAAAAAGAAAGTAAACTTCATGTTTTAATAACAGTAAAGCAAGACTCTTCAGGGAAGATAGTCCTTTGTTAGATTGAGTGTCATACTTGGATAAAACAGGAAATCTTACAGACACGTATACCCCCCTTCAGGTTCTAATGTAATAAAAAATATTGCCTCTCCTGACAAACACTGTCTACTTTTATCCTTGTACCTTATATCACAGCTACATCAACACAACATTCCTTGGTATAATGAATTCATATGCCTGTGAGCAACAATCACAGATAGTTGTTTCTTACTCAAAAATTTCAGATGTTACTTTTGGAGTTTTTGGGGATACACTCTCTTTTTTTTCTTTTTTTTACGTTCTGTAATGTTACAGGCTTCACAGTAAAAATGAAAATCAATGTATTTTCAAAAATTTGTTTTAATTTTCAGATATAACACTTTTATATATTCTCTGATCTAGATGCAAACCTCTGCTTAACATCAGCAACAGGTTCTCTTTTCTTAGCAGCTTCTTAATGACTCTATAGCGACAGCCTCTGGCTCCCCAGGTGCCCTGTAATTCCAGCAGTGGGCATATTCTTAATCCCATTTAAATGTGAAGTAATTTTCTACCTTTTCTGCAAAAGAAGGGCCACCCAGCACTGTCTGATATGTCTGATATGGTGGGAGTGCTCACAAACACAGCAAGAAAGTGGCAACTGCCTTTTCAGTGCACTTTCACACCCTGTTTTAAACTGTAGCACATCCAGCTAGTGCATCCATGTCTATGCTGGAGACGGCTATTTCCTGCTTTAATTCTGTTCCTGCATTTGGCCTTCTAATTTTTCTCCATCAACCATCTTCTCATGAAAACTTAATTTCTGTTGTAGGATGTTTGTTCCCTCCCCAGGGAAGCAGTGCAGAGTACCTACAACCTCTTAAAGGATTTGATATGCTTCCCTTCTGGTCTGGGCATTGTTGCCTTCCTCTCTCTGGGAATGGCAACTGCATGGAGCATCCCTCGTCCTCTTTCTTACAGGACGACTCTTTGTCCCTGGTACTCAAACACTGTGCTGCTGACCCTGGCCTTGAGCAATGTGAAACTGTGCCATGTGTTTTGATGTGAAATGACACATCAGGTCAGCCCCTCCAGGGATGAGGTGTTGCCCCTAATTCTGCCAATCATCAAGTTATCTGGCCAGTTACCTGGCCAAAAAGGCACAGCTTGCATACACTAAAGTGGAATTCAGCTAATTTCACCTTCAGAAAACACTTTGTTGAATGTGGCAATATAAATCAGGAGGAGAGCAGAGTTCCTCTAGGCACTGGTAAGCTGCTTTCACCCTGCTGGGGTGACTTCCTAATGGTTCCAGCAGCACCATGTGTAGCACTGATGTAAGGAAAGCTACATCTAAGCCTGGAGGTGTTACACTGGGCTAAGCCCAAGCACCCTCAGGGCCATGTAAGTCCTTTTCCACTTCTGGGGGAACTAGACATTTTAGCATTAATGTAAATAAAGTACGTGTGAAACACGTGTTGTATCTCCCCACACAGACACACATGCGTGACACGAGTGTTCTGAGGCTGTCGGGTCATTTATAATGCTGTTTAGTTTTTATTACCAAGTAATTGTACTGAGACACAGTATTATTCATGTACACAACTTGCATATTCACTATGATTTTCAGCTGTTATAAAGTAATAAATATTTTCATGCACCTGGCCATAGTGGTTCTACAATTCTTACACATTTGACTTTCTCCCACCATTTCTTTTAAAATATCATTATTGTTCCATAAGGTTTTGGAATTGTGAAAATTAGTTTAGTCTGATTAAAGAAGTATTGCTGGATAAAATATTTGCTTATCAAATATATATTGAGCCCCTAGATAACAAAATTGAAGAAAGAGCTGGACTGCTAATCTTTGGAACTCACCTTTTCTGCTATTACACTGCTGCTGTAATAATACCTTTGATGCTAAAATAAGCTGCGGGGACAATATAATTCTCTTATGTTTGTGGCACCACTCATGTTCCTGGCACTCTGTTAAGTTGTAAAACTCATACTCCTTTTCAAAGGCTGTTAAAACACAAACAGAGAAAGTACCTTAAAATAAAATTCTGAAAAGAATGAAGTCACAAATGATCCAAATAAAGCAGCTTCCCCCTGTCTACAAAAGTGAGATGACACTACAGCAGCTCCAAGTTGTCTTGCTTGAAGCACGTGTCACTGTGCTTCTGTGCCCCAAGGAAGTGCCTTTTCCCTTTTAGACCACACATCAAGCACAATAACTGTGGCAGTACCTATCACATCCAAAATTCAAACTGACATGAGCTGCAACTGCAGATCTAGTGCAAGTGTACAGGAAAGATGCTGTAGCTGCCACTGCTCCCCACATGGCAGTATTAGGGAGTTTCCCCACATAGCACAGTGCCAGGGCATTGCAGGTGGGTTTCTCTGAGATTTCCACTCTGCTGGTAGAGCACGGAACTTCAAACGCCAGGAAAAGGAAATAAGCTCATGGCTTTTTCAAATATTTTCCATGGTGTTACTCTAAATATGTGCATGACTTGGGAAAAAAAGCAAACCAACAAAAAAAAGAGAGTGCAAAAGGACCTGACATTTCTCTGCAATCTTGTCAAGACAAGATTCTGCATGCTACTTCACAACAGAATGACAGATAAATGGCATTTATCCTGAGGTGTGTTTCTAGCTGCCCTCCCCCTACGCCCAGCAGCCTGTGTGGTGCCCTGACATCAATTTGTGCTTGTGGGAGTACTCTGCCACATAGAGAGCAATTGTTGCCTCTCAAGATGCAGCTTTTTTCTCTTGAGACAATTAGCTTTTGCTATCAAATCCAAACACTGGAAAAAATGGGGAGAATAAATCCTGCAATGACACAATTTACAAAGTGTGAAGCTTTAGGATATTAAAGTATTATGAAAAGGGTCTTCACTTTGTTGGGCTCACTCATGTCCTCTGGTTTGAACTTGACTTACTCTAATTAATGAGGTTTCCTTGAGTCAGGGAAAAAAACGAAAGAACAGAGTGAAGCATAAAGGACCTGTAATCAGGCAAAAGCCTCTGGTACCGGGAAAGAAGACAGCACTAAGAACAATCTGTGGCATTGGAACATGGTAGTCAGAATACATTTATGCTTGTAGAAGCATAATAGTCCTGTTCTCAATTCAGATATGTTTTGAAGGTATAATAAAAAGTTACACTGTAGTTTCTCATCAGACAGTGTCCTGGGTGGGTCCTGACATATATTAGCATTTTAGAAATGGCATTTAACATCTAACAACAGATGAAACATAGTTCTCCAGGTTTACAAGAATGGCTTATAAAGACCATGAGTGATGGTCTGGCAGAAAGATCCTGGCAAGGTGGATTACAGTGGATTTTAATATGGCTCTTTGGAATGTAATAAGGGTACTTTTGAAGTCTACATATTTTGGTATTTCCTTGCCCTCCACGTACTCCAGGTTGAGTGTGACTGCATCAGAGAAGCTGAATGAGTGCTACCATTGTGCAGATTTAACTGCTGGATTGTCCCCTGGGAACAAGCCACTGAAGAAAGCCCTGCCACAGATTGTAACCTTTCTTCAGCAGTGGGGTGAGTCAAGAGAAGACATGAACACGTGTGACGGTGTGTTTTGATAGGCCACGTCTTCTCCCCTTTTTGTGCCGGGTGAAAGATCCTTCCCCTCCAAACAACTGAGTGCCATGCAGGACGAGACTTCAGGTGACATGGTAGTCATTAGTTGCTCCTTCTGTGCTGCTACTGGAATGACACAGAGGTAAAGGGAAACTTCTTGATGGCAAATGTCCTGGCCAATAGGGAGGGCATTCCTGATAATGTAGTTATTACCCAAAAGAGAAACTTTGGTCACCACCAGCAGGCTTCTCTAAAACCCATTACAACATTAACAATAGAACTGCTGACAATTCTTCCTCCTCTTTCTAGATAGGTGAGATTCATTCAGGATGAGGGGCTTGCATTGCTAAACCCAGGCTATGCTTTTCGTTTTTTTCCAGCAGAAGAAAGATGAGAGAGCTTCTTAGAACAGAGCCTAATCTGTGAAGAAATGGGGAACTCAGCTTGCTCACTTCATAAAGAAACCTCAAAAGAAATTTTCTCTGTTAAAGTTTCTCTAGTTTAATAGCTGTGAAGTCATAAAATTTAACTGAACAATGGTTTTCCATATAAAGGTCTCTTCAGTCAATAGCTCCTCTCTGAGCTGTTCCAAATCATCCTGGCTTCAATAAGATCAGATACTCAAACAGTCAGTGCAGGAAAAAATGTGACTTCTATAGGTTTAGCAGCCGTTCAATATGCTCTGTTGTGGTGGGTCTTCCTCGTGTGCAATTTTGTCATGTTTTTCACAGGCTTCTGTTATTGTGTCTATTAGACAGGATACATAAGAGATAATTTTTTTAAGCAGTGTGTGCGGGGAGGCATTGCCTGTTATAGGGGTTTTTTTAATTGAGATGTAGACAGGAGTCCCACTTATTAAACCTGTAAATAGTTTCACAGTAAAGTAGCAATATAAAAGAGGACTATCTGAGCTTCCAGAAGCAGACCAGTGGTTTGCAGTCCCATGTGGTGATTAATGTCAGTGCTATTTATTTATCTAATGAACACTATGACAAATTAACACACAGCCTATTGAATTTCTTGTGTTTGTTTCAGCTCAAAATAAAAATAATATAAATTCTTTTAGTCTCAATTCTGTTCTCCTCATCTAAGGGTCAGTAATAAATAAAAGTTAGAAATACAGTGGAGATGAAACATATTTACAATTCATGCAGCCTAAGCTCATCTGTTGCCTTGCTTTCTCCAACTGGAAGGGCATCTGCAGTGGATTGGGTGCCACAGCTTCTTATCTCTTGCCAGGAGTGCAGTCGGAGGTTCATGGGCATGCTGCTGTGCCATGCCTTCATCACTGCTGCAGTGCTCTGGAAAGATGTGCCCCTGAGAACAAATTTCAGATTTCATTAAAAAACTGCATCCCCTGAAAGTTTACATGGAGGATCAGTTGGATTTTCAATCACAGACAAACCAGGAAGTTGTAAAACTGTTGCGGGAGAGAATGTACAAGGCATTTTGTTTAACCCTACAATGCTGAGTTTCATTCAGAGTTTTTTTTTCTCTCTTGTAAAATAAGGATAGGTCCATTTCTAAACAACGTGTCACTTCAAAATATGAAACCAAACTTCTCAATTTTTTATTCAGGATTTCAAGTAAAGCTTTTGTTTTTCTCTGTCTGACTAAAACAACTCAACATGTTCAACATGAATTCCAGCTCACTTTTACAAAGCAAACATTATCAAAACTAACTCCAAACTAATAAACTGCAGTTCCTCTCTCTCTAACTGCACTTATCTCTAAATTTATTCAGATTTAATGTATTTTCAGGCTATGGGAGAATATTATTACAATGCATTTATTCCTTTGAAGTAGTAATTCCCTGGAAAAAAATCCTGCACCACTTACAATACAGTGGTCCCCCCTTTGGAGAAGTTTCATGTGCGCAATAATTGCTCTGAGAATTGTTGTGAAGCCAGTGATAGCCAGTATCTGCCTAAAACTTTCAATCCAGAATGCAAGATCAATATATGTGGCACATCTTTCAGCAGAAAACAGCCTGTCTCTCTTCTGGCAGATAGCTGGCATGAGTGGATTGTATCTCTGACTTCAAGAGTCTGAATTTCATAGTACTGTAAATCCGTAACAGAGATAGTTCAAATACAGGATTCTGGTAATCTCAATGAGTCATCTTTTTTGTAACCAAATTTCAGATTATCCAGATGTCAGACACATCCTTCAGTTCTAAAACTCAGGGAGTACATTAATTTACTTGAAATCATGACTCTTGGACTGTCCTGGAGCTACTGGGATGATTGGAATGTATCTGCATTCCACAAAGATTTCAGCAGACTTCCCACCACACTCAAATATTCAGAACGAGAGCTGGCAGGTCATAATTACATTCATATATTCACATGCTTGAGTGGCAGTTTGAATGCATTAATATGATATTGCTTCATTTTCTTCTATATATTTTAGGATTAAGGCATTATGAGTACCCTTATCATGTGAGAGAGCTGTTCATCATTTATGTCTGTATCTACTCTACTCTTTTGAAGATTTTCCATGCTAGCCCCAAAACAAGTCATGTGGTTTAGGTAATTTGGGCTGCATATTATCCCACAAACTGAGCTGAAACACAGTCTACAGAGATCCACTGGTGGAGCTGTACCAAAAAACATTCAGAGAAACTTTGGAGACAAACGTTTTTTCACAAAACATTTTCCATAAAGCTCTGTCCCTCCTGGCTGGTGTGGGCAGAAGGCAACAGTTTATTGAACTGTAAACAAATTTTGAGAACTATAGAATCTTTTCCATGTTTGGAAAAAACCTTCAAGATCATCAAGTCCAACTTTTAACCAAATACCACCATGCACACTAACTCACATATGCTTCCTATCTCTTTCCTCCTGGAGGACAGGTGTAGATGAAAGGTTGACACTCTTGGCAAAAATGTGCCAAGACAAAAACAAAAATGTGTCACTGATGATACGAGCTTAGAGGTCTGCTATTCACTTGAGGCTTGTGAACAAAAATGATTCCTACTGATCACTTTGAAATGGGCTGAAATTTGCTAATTAAAATACAGGCCTAAAAGTAATTGTTCAGACTTGGTCATTACGAGACTGTTTCTTCTCCTTTGGTGAAGTACAGTACAGTAGAAAAGTCTGTTTAAAAATCTGGACTAGCCTCTCCTTCTCTGTTTTTCAGGGACAGTGTGATTCTCCAATTAAAATTACACCAGGGACTGGCTGTGTCACAGTTATTAATGAGGCACTGAAGCACATATTTACTGTAGCCCAAGTTCAAGCATATGACTGTCTGCATGATGTAATGGGCAGGGCAAAGGTTTTCAGAGACCCAAAACAAGGTAGCAATGCTTATAAATGCCCCTTGCCCTTTTTATAAGACTGCATTTAGCAATAGATTGGTGCTTCAGTGGCGCTATGTGAGACTCAGAATCCACACACAGCTAACAGCAACAGAGGAAGCACAAACTCAAAATGATCTGTTAGCCGAGATTGCACCTCTCAATACATAGGGCTGTGTGTAGGGAGGAATCAGGCTTGCATCTCTTAGGCAGACTGTTTAGTTATGCATATGATCAGCATGGAGACTACAGAACAGGCAAGTTGATGGTGGTAAAACCAGGCATGAGCTGTGAGCTCTAGCACCGGTAACAATCCATGGAATGGTGTTCAGTGACGTGGCCAAGTGAGATTGTCTCTGCTGATAAACCTCAGTTTTTCCAGAAGAGACAAGCTACCTTTTATGGTCCACACGGAAAGGAAGGACACTCTGTATTTCAAGTTCTCTTCCTGAAGAGCTAGATGCAAGAAGCAGAGTACTTTTTTGACCAGTTTCATTCAGCCAGAGACTTCTCTGGATGTGATAGGTACATTTCACAAATTATCATATGCTTATGTGATTTGATGGCCTCATCAGAGTGCAGAAAACCAACTCTGTCTGTCTCTAGTTCTGGAGGTTAGTTTTCCTATTTATTAAAATAATTTTATTTAATTTATTTAGAGTTGTCGTTCTCACATGTAAGGACATAGGTCCACAACTGCAGGTGTGCATAGGCACAGAAATCTGGCCTTCCTCGTTCCAAATGCATCATTCTTCCCCTGTTAAACTGTGAGTATTGCATGAATTATCTGTGAAGCTTGTTGCAGATGTACCAAGTATTTACAAGCTTGCTACAGTGTTTTGTGGGAAAAGCAGGGAGAGAAGTGCCCTTCTCAGAGAAGTCAGGTAAGCTGTACTGTTACACTACTTCAGAACATGATTTCACTGGTCTCCTAAAAACATGGGGTGCAGGTGGGTGCTGCCTCTGTGCTCTAGGAGATTTCAAAACTGTCCAAGAATGTTTATTTTGAGATTGAGC
The DNA here is from genome assembly GCA_013399875.1 of Gymnorhina tibicen. Classification (NCBI taxonomy): domain Eukaryota; kingdom Metazoa; phylum Chordata; class Aves; order Passeriformes; family Artamidae; genus Gymnorhina; species Gymnorhina tibicen. The sequence goes on from VXAZ01005107.1 coordinate 523,878, forward strand.
TTCAGTTTTCTAGAAGGGGGTGTCTGCATGTGATTTTGTATAATGCCAAGGCTAGCCAGGCAAGAGTAGATGAGATAAACTGTAATTTAGGATAGTAAAGTCCAAATCCAGAAAGCTATCTAGACGTAGTGTGGGTAGAGCTAACCACTGCTGTTGATCCCAGCCTAAGAGTGTTGTGGATGTAAAGAACCCAGTGCTAGTAAGAAGTCATAAACAGTTTGGGAAAGAATATGCATCACAGAAAGGTATTTTAGTTAAAAGCGAACAAAAAAACCCCAGTTTTGATGTGACCACCATCTGAGATTTATCTGTTTGAGTGTATTTAGGTAACTGAGTTTCAGAGACACTTGAGTATTCACTGACACTTTCTCTAACCAGTGAAGAGAAAGAGGAAGTTCTATAGCCTGGGTCCTTCATGGCAGTGTCTAGATAGCTCACAAAAAAATCCTCCCCACTGACTGCTGATGAAGTCCAGTCTAATAGTTCATATTAACTGAAGCTTAGATGCAGCAGTGTTAAGTGATAGGTACTTATTAATTGATGATAAATGTTGAAATAAAGTTTTAAGCACCTGAACTAAGACGAAATTAATGTTACTCCCTTTAACTGAGATAATGAACGTCTCAAATGCCATTGAAACTGAAGGAAAGTTGGTACTGCATTACCAGTACCCAAGTAGCTCAAAAAACCCTCTAACAGAGTTTCTGAGCTGGCATTTAGAAGACCAAGGATGAAATCTTGGGATTCCCTGGTCCTCTTCCACGGGTGCATTAGAGTTTTGACAAGAGCCAGAGGAAATGGCTTGCTCTTATGCAAGCTTTTCGCATGATCAGGATTCTTGAGAATATTTTGGAGTGGTTATGGGAGAGCTCATGCCATCCACAAGGCATCCTTAATGAGAAAGCTGTCTCATAACTCTCTTTCAAACACAGCGTCTGGGGCCCCTCTGCTGGTCACAGCTTTCAGAGAGAGAAAATCTAGTAGGAAAGTCCAAAGCCATCAAGGGCTTTGTAGGTCAAAGTCAACACCTTTGCTTCAGTCTGGAAAAGCAGCAGGCGAGCTGCAGAGATCACAGAGCACTGGTGTCACACACTGCCATGCTGATGAGTTGTCAGCAAAAATCCAACTCCAGGATTGCTAGAAAAACAACAGATAGCAAAAGGTTTGTTTTGCTTTATTTCAGCTGAGTCCTGAGGTTACCAAGCTTTGCAGAATGACAACGACAATGTACATTTTTATAGTCCAGCAGAGTTCAGAGCCCTGGTAAGAAAGCAAATCACTGCTTGGTCAGCTCCTCACAGGCACAACAGTTCAAGGGTTCGTGTTTTTTCTCTCTCAGCTAAGCTGTTTTCCCAAGAACATCTTTGTTACTTTTCGCCATAAAACAAAAGGTCGGGTTTGATGTTGCTCCTAGAAATGTTCTTGTTGTTCTGTTTGTTTATATAACCCCCTTCTCCGTCCATCTGACAGAGAATGTGCTCTGCTGCTTAATGCCAGCTGCATGCAGTATGAGGAGAAGAATGACAGCCCCAAAAGGAGGGCCGGGGGAGGGGTACACAGAGCTGTGCAGGAAATAAAGGGAAAATAAGCAGAGTTTTGCCTCTGGTCATTTGCAGACAGCTTGTGAGATCCTCACATCACACACATTGCTGGGTTGCCTGTGACGTTTCCGAACACACAAGCTGTTATTTCCTCACAAGGAGTCAGCACCGCTAAACCCTTTCAGGCAACGTGGGTGGGCGCTTCAGAAGACATACTGTCTCATCCCATTCAGGAACTGCCCTCTGTCACTGCTCTCCTGGCATGCTGGATGTTTGTTGTTTAAGTAAATAAACTGGCTTGTGTCTCAGGCTAACTGTGAATGCTGTGTCCCCCTACCACCACCCTTTCCCGGCCACTCCAGGGGACAGGAGAAAAAAAAGAAAGAAGAAGAAAAGAAAAGAAGAAGAAAACAGCCAAAAGCAACAAGAAGATGAAAAAGTTCACAGAGAGCTTGATGCCACCCACTAAGCCCCAACCTACAAATAATCAGTGACCAAATGGTGTCATTAGAGGCCCCAACATCCTGTCAGCACTCAGCTTTCCAATGGAAATCCATGGTGGAGGTGATTTCGAAACCATCTCTCCTGTCTCTTTCAGAAAGAAGGTTCTGGGAAATGGCTGTCACAGGATACTTTGGTTTTCCTTGTTTCTTCCAAATGTACCTTTCAACTTCTAAGTCAGTGGTCAGCTTCCGCAAAACTAAAGTAATAATTTTTGAAGCCGCATTGTCAGCTTGCCTCTTTCCTAGGCTAGGGAATGTATGTGATGCAGAAGGGAGTTGCAAGATCGTGAATCTGCCCCTGTTTTGTCAAAGATGCACAAACACGATTGCAAACAGGCTTTATTTGTGTTTTACTGCATCTCCATGGCCCCTTTTTTTGATCTTGATGCTAAGCTACAACAGGGAAAACAGATGTCTGCTACTATACAGATTGTCTTTAGGGTTAATAGGAACTTTCTGTACTGGCTGGGGCAGCATGCAGTTTTTCGTATTCTTCTCTTGGTGGGTATTCACATCACCCAAATGTAGAAACTTCGTTAAATAATCTGGCCTTCCAACCTTAATTCCATAGACAGTCAATGAGAAAAAAGCCTGGGTCAAATCAGAATAATCCCAGTAACTTCTCTTTGAAATCAGCTTCTGCAAATTTTCTTCTGCCTTCCTCCTCTGCGCTGCCTCTCTGATGCTGATCTACCAAGTGCAAGTAATTTAATAAGAGTTATTTCTTCACACATTAGTCATTATGCCTATCTGCTACCTGGGAACAGAGTTTGTCACTGAAACATTGCTCCGAAACTGCCTGCAAAAAAAGGTTAATTAAGTGAAAAGTACGGAATGGTGACCGAGCATAAGGGCTTGCTCTATTGGTTCTGCTTTCCTCTACAAACACCTTTACAAACATCTATTTTCAGACTGGATTGATGGCATCAACCACATTAAGAGTTAAGTCACAGAAGAACCCCACCACTGGATGCGCCCTGCAAAGGCAAAATGGCTAAACTGAACGTTTTGGTAGGGTGCCTAGTGGAACTGGCTTCCAGAAGTGCTTCGTTCACTGAACATGTCATAAATTGTGAGTTAGTCACGGAGAGATGTGGTGATCTTTCATTGATTTCCCTAGTCTCTCAATACACTTGTTTATAAATAATTTTAAAAGACAATTTTCACAGTTATTAGTACCTCTCCGTTAGACAAGTAGGGCAACAGAACTAAGCCCAGAGGCTGGGAGGTCTCAGCCCCTGACATCTCCTTAGGGAGGCACCAGTGAGCACAGGCGGATTACTGGAAATCTATCTGAACCCCAGGCCACAGCAAATCACACTGTGTTACATCATACTACTTGTGTCTCCTGTTCCCATAAGGACAAAGATCCAAAACTTACAGGGAGATTTTTATATCTGAGTTTCTCCTGATTCAGCAGTGCTTGCCATCACATGAACTCCATCAGTTTGAATCTAAAACTCATACAAAAAGCAAAAAAACTCCACCCCCAAACTCCAGCCCTTAGAAGTAAGACTCATTTCTAGTCTTCCATTCAACTTCTTTATTTTCACACAGCCCTCAACAGGGGGTCTTGTCACCAAGGAGGTGGCTTTCACTTCTACAAATAGGCAGTATAAAAGAAAATTGGTCCAATACCAAATTTTGGGGACATTGTGAGTAAACACAGAAACTGACAATAGAGTCATGAGTGCTTGATACCATCATATTTAGCAGTTCCTGGGGACCTGCCTCCAACTTTGCAAAATCATAGCTGTATATTCTATTTGGAGACCAAGGAACATCCTGTATTTGACAAAGGTTTCATCAAATTTTAGGCAAGATTTGAAATCGTAGGAAGAAATATTGTATTACTTTCACAGAGAAATGAGCAGGTTACATGAGATCTCATTTCTCCTGCCTCCTTTGCTCCAAATCATGCAAAGTTTAATTTTTCAGTTGCATTCACTTGGACTGAAATAAGCAAACAAAACAAAACAAAACAAACAAAACACCAAACCAACCAATCAAATGAAAACAAACAAACAAAAAACAATCAAAAGAGATCCACTAGGGAAAAAAATTTCATTTACTACAGAACTTCAAAACTCTAATAAAAGGCAAAAATAAAATCTTAGCACTCAGATTTTCTCATGCAGGAAAACATCACCAAGTGATAAGATTAAGCCACTATGGCATAATTAAAGGAGTGTAAGTAAAGAAAGCATATCAAATAATATGGCCCAAAGCATTTTAAAGCTTTCAGAATCATAATGGCTGCAATAGTCAGGCGTCCACAGCTGTGATTACAAATAACTGGATTCAACATATTTTCCAGACAGTTTTTGCTCCATATTTTGAACTAAGCTTCCACAGACAGTGAGCCCGGGACTAGCAGGGTACAGCTGGTCATTCAGACCCATTCCTCAGCCCCTTCAGACCAGGAAGACACTGCTGCTCCCAGAGGCCAGGCCCTTACTGTAGAAATGACTCCCGGTCCCTGCTCTCGGCCCCTGCTCTTGGCCCCTGCTCTTGGCCCTTGTTTTGTTCATGGCACAGGGGATTTTCGCCTTGTGATTTTCCCCCATGATTAAGCATGGGGACATCCCTTCTCCACCTAATTTGGAGACTCAGCAAGGGGCAGAAGCCCTTGTCCCTTCCCAGAGGCCAGGCCCTGCAGCACCTGTCAGCTCCTCCTGGCTTTAGGGTGCAGTCAGAGCTATGGAGTGACCCAGCTAGTCTGCAGCTTTAGTGACAGGCAGGACAATGGGTCCAGGCCTCGCCTTTCTGACCTGCTGTGTGAGCCTTGGCTTTTGCTGTGAACACTTCAGAGCAGTATAATACCGAGTGAACACTTCAGAGCATATATGTGATGCTACACAGCCCTCCTCCCAGCCAAATCGGACATGAACGGCATTATAATAAATACAGCAGTGCTAGCTGTCTCACAGACTATCCAAATGGCATCTCTCTCCTTACTGGAAAACACGCTCTTTTTTTTTTTTTTTTCAGTAACTATATGTTTGGAGTTTTTATGATGTTCAGCTCTGCTTTGGAAAATGACTGTAGAATGGAAATGTGCTTATTGTGCATCTCGCAGATTGAAGTCAAATGTGCTGTTTGTATCTCTTGGCCTTGCAAGCAACAGACTGGTAGCAAAGAACCAGGCAGGAAGCCTGTTGTGTGTGTGTGTCACTGAACTAACTCCATACAGACTGATTCAGAAATAGAGTGTTAAATGCTGTGTTCACATGGGCAGTTCATACGAGAAGCTGCAATTGAAAGCCGTAGTGGTGATGCTGAATACTAATGAGATAACATGTAATTTAATTCCAGTTGCAATTTGGAGCTATTGTTCACAGGAATAAATTTTAAATTAGCTGGATTGACAGTGTAACTATTGTATTTTCCTTCTTCTACAATTTCTTGTGAAAAATCAAGGCCAAAGTATGGTTACTACGAGAACTATAATAATATTCTGCTAATCGTCTTTTTGTGATTTGCACCATGCACACGGAGAAGACTGGAGTGTTAAGAAACTGTGCTTAAATTTTCACATGCACACAGAAAAGGACTGTCTCTCCTCTTTCCCTCCTATCCTCGAAACAACGTTTTCAAACGAAAACAAACCAGCACAGAAACTATGCCTGTGAATCCATTTCAACTTAATTAACACTATGCTAGTTACAAATGCAAACAGGTTCCCAAGCACGAAGTTTGGCTGTCCCTCCACTCTGTGAATTCAAATTTGACTCCTTGCTTTGTTCTAAGAAACAAAGAGAGCAAAGAACAATGTGGCCCTGACCCTTCTTTACCCCTTCACATACAAATGATCCCTTTTAATATTCAGACGAGCTGTGACATGAAGAGGTCCCATGAGAACAAACACCTGCCATTTCTCCGGACAGCACTTTGACCAGACATTGCCCATCTAGTTTTTGAACAACTTTTACATTCCTGTGGCTGTTTTATAAAGAAGATGGCAACACTTGTGTTCTCAGGACATAGCCTGTATTTCTATGCAGAAGCACACAGTACAGAGTCCCTTCTCACGTACCACATAAACACACTTCACTTGCAACCTCTCAGCAATTTTCTTGCCTGGGGATCCAATGCCATAGGCTTGGAGTCAGGGATAGTCTAGCTGCAAGCTTCCTTTGAACATGTTTGTGTACATGTGCTTAGACTGAGATAGGAATCTGCAGTCTCCACACATTCTCCCTCTTAGGAGTGAGTCCAGACCCAACATGAGAGGAGGGTGTTAGGAAGCCGTGGGCACTGTCTAGACCAAAGGTACATTTTTGTTCCTTAAATGCACAAAATATGTGCATCACTGATAAGACAAGGGACACTGCTGGGGCTGGACCCAGTGAGAACTCCAGCAGTGGTGCTGCAGACACACGTAGGCAGTGCAGGAGGAAGATCCCTGGGCCCTCTACACAAACTGCAGCAGTCTGGCTTCTGTGTCTGCTCCAGCAGCACTGGGAGCTGGGGTCTGAAGATGCTGGAAGTTGGCATGAGGCTGGCAGGCTTTGTTGTCTGGTGATTAGAGGTTACTCACCATCCCTCAAAGGTCCTGGGTTCTTCCTTGCACAGTTGCACAGACTACCTGGCTTATTTCTGAAAAGCTCACTAATACGCAGAGATGGCTGCTAAGACCAACATAATTCACAAAATTATATTATTCCTCACTGGCCTTAGACAAACTCATTCTTAAAACCCTTCAGTGCTGGGAATTTCCACCACTACCGCACAAACAATCCACACCAGTGCATCACCAACTACACCATTGCAAATGCTTCCTTAAAATCAGGTGCAAACCTCTCTTGCAATGATTTGTACCCGCATGTATCCCATCTGTGATGGACACAAAGAGCAGATTATTTGGAAGAATGATGTCACACTGAATGGAAACCTTGTCCTTCTAATGGTGATGAGTCTGCTCTAAAACTGCTGCATCCAGGGATCACCAAGACTTTTTTCACCACTCTGGAGTGCAGAGTAAGAGTTGGCCTTATGTTCAGACTTTCCTTCAAAAAAGGATCTGTGCTGCTTAATTTTTAATGAGAGAAGGCATGCAAAACAGAATCAAGGACAAACGGAAGAAAGGAAAGCCTAAATCAAATGGTACTGGCCTTTGAGCTTGATGTGGTCTGCACAAGATGGTTTCTTCCATGGTTCTCATCTAGCTGATGAAAAGCAACAGTACAGACTGTGCAGAACAGATCAACAGAGGCGTGTGGACTGCTGTTTGCTCTGGAAAGCAATGGGAACTAGGCCCTGACATGTCACGGAGACTTGTCAATCATTTTCAAATTTTGATTCTTACTAAAGTTGCAGAAATACTTCCAGTCGTTTCTGGTAGGTAGCAGCAAAAAAAGCCAACTCAAAAGCTATGAGAAATATAGGTTTTGATAACCCCTCAAAAAAAAAAAAATTCAAGTGTCTAATTCCCATAGGAAACAGTCATGTCATTGAAGTTAGTGGAAGCTTGGTACTAAGCACTTACAAGTAGCTGAGCACCTCCAGTTAATATTCTTCCCAACCACGATCTGTGAGAAGGTTTTGACTTTGTTTTCATACTTGAAACATTAAATTTTTGACATTTTTCCCATTGCCTTGGTTCCCAGCAAGAGATGCAGACTTTTCCAGCCTAGGTAGTATGACAACCAAACATTTATCACGTTGCGTAAGCTGAGCCGGAGCTTTGTTTTTCAAGTAAACAAATGCATTTTCAGAATATTTAGACAGAGCTCACTGCTTGTCCTCATATCTGAAATGAGCTCTTGCCCATGGTCTAACACTGAAAGAGATTGCTGCCATGGTTTAAAGCAACAGCCTCATTGTTTTTCCCAGGGTTAAGGAATGCGTTCCTGGCATCCCATGGACTAGCTGGGGCTGTGTTTCATTATGATGTGTCCAGCCACATCTGTGAGTGAAGGCGATCAAATGTCCATCTAAGTGCTATACACCTGCAACTGCACAAGAAATCTATGGGCAAGGCTGTTTGCTTAGGGATGGAAGTGACTGCACTTGACCAACTTCCTTCCATGAAGGTTCCTGGAGCCAAGAATATTTGTGATATTTGATGAGCCTATTGTTCCTCTCAGTCTTTATTTCTGCCTGTACTTACTATTTTCTGATAACTTTCCCAGCGAAGTTGAAACCACACAGAAGAATGCTTTTGCTTCATACCAAGCTGCCTAGGCTTTGATCAGAGACCTGAAAGGAGGGAAAATGGGTGACATTGCTGGTTATGTCTTTGAGGGCTGAGCTTCTCAGACTGAGGAGAGGTGTGCATCTCTGGCTACACAGAGATGTGCAAAATCACAATGTGAAAAAATACAGCTCCCTAGCTGGCTTCTGACCTCATGATTCACCATCAAATATCACAAAGTGAAGTATAGTATAGCTGTGAGAGAGGCTAAATTAGAACTAGGAGTATGTGGTTTTCATTCTCCATCATTCAAATAATTTGGATTAAGACCTTCCCAGAGATTTGAACAGAGGTTGAGACCTGACAGTCTTTTCTCCTTGGAGAGAGGTGGTGCTCTGAGCAGGCATCAAGGATCTTGGGGCTTAAAAGACACCAGAGATACTCCTGGCCTGTGTTCTCAAATGTCCACTAAAAATGGCTTAGAGACATTTTATGTTTCTGGGGATAATGGGCAACAGATCCTGAGTGTGATGATAAGAGCCATGTATACATTCCATCAGAAATCTAAAACATGTAAACAGACAGACAGAAATTGTCAGAGGGATGTGAGAAACTTGTACATTAACAACAAAGGCAGGAAGAGGAAGTCCAGAACAAATACATAGATGTTTTTCACAACCATGGAGGAGAGTAATCCACCGCTTTAAAAAACATTTGGTACACTAAATATTAGCTGGGTAACAGGCTGAGAGATACTTGGCACAGTTCCATGGAAATATAAACACAAGGCATTTGTTTCATTGTGTTTCTTTTTCTTTAAATATTTACTTTCTGTGTTTTTCCAGGATATAGTTTTTCATCCCACATGCATAACAAGCTACCTTTCCAAAGGCTGACTTGGGAGGCACAGTCAGGGTCACTGGTTTGGTTTCAGTGGCTCTTTGTTGGGATTTAGTATGTTTCATGAGGGAAAAATAGCCATATCCAATTTTTCTCTCCCATCCCCAAGCCCCCCCATGCCCCACCACTGTATATGATAGCCTTTTTGGCAAAGATTGTTGAGAGCGAAAGGGTTTGCAAAACAGCAGCTTCTTTTTCCTCCTCTTTTTCATGGGTTGGAGCATCTAGAAAACAGATATGGCTGCATGGAGTGGAAAAGTAGATACGTATCTTTTTCTCCCTTCATTGTAGTACAATTCCTTAGGCCTTGGAGGCAGTCTGAGTGGTGCTCAGCCCTGTGAAATTTCATGGCATGGAACAAAACACAGAAACTGGAAAAGGCACCTTCATGAGTATGTTAATTTTCAGTGCTGGCACACACTGTAATTTCTGCACTGTGTATTTTCAGTGCCATGCACTCAGTTGACATCTGCATGTTTGCAAAGATGTCATTCATGATTCTGGAAGTGTCATGAACAGTGTGATTTGAAGGCCAAGTGAAGGAAGCATAAGAGGTGGCAGTCCTACCTGTAAGATCAGGGATCCATACAGGATTGTCCTTTGTACTGCTGAGGCTCCAGAGCTTCTGTTACCTTCACTTTCCTGAAATGCTTCATGCTAGGAGGAATGCACCACTTGCTGTTTGAGGGCCTACTCTACCATTTCCCTCCTATCCCCCCAAAAGGGGAGGTTGAGAGGGGTTGTGAACAGGTTGGGCTTTTGTCAAAATTTAACCATTTTACAATATTTACCCTTTCTTTGAGATTGATCTGTGCTATAACCAGAAAATTAGTTTGAACATCATGAGACAAACCTGAGACAGGTTTACACCAGCTAGCTCTGACAGTGCTGAGTGTAACACCATCAGAACCATGTTCGGTGATGATGAATTATTTCAGCAAAAAAGTGGTGTGACCTGAGACAAGGACCAGGTCCTTGACTGCATTTCCATAGCTTGACACGGAGCAATGTAAATGCACTTCTGGAGATTCCAGACCTATCTGCAAAAGCATCAAATTTGAGATGTGCTGTGAATGTCTGTAAAAATAATGGACAATTTGATGACACTTCTAAAGGTTCCTCAGTGTCACAGAGGGGCAAATCTGGGGCAAGAGTGGGTGTTGGAAATGTTGAAAGGAGGAACATTAATTCCAACTGTAAAATTATTCCCTACATATTGACAAATCTTTGATTAGCACATTGTCCCACAGGGCTAGTTGATATTTTTCACTGCAATAATAATGTCCTTTGTATATATATTTTTCTTTTTTTACTTTCAGGAAGAGTCAAACATCTCTTGACAAATGTAGATATTACTCAGTCAGCTGAGCAATAAAACACTGCTTGTGCTGAGCCTGGAAAAGAAGTGAATGACAAAAAAACTCATGAGAAGTATATTTGTTAATATAAATTCCAGCACCCCTTATCCATCTCATATCTTGCAGAGGGTAAAAAGCTGGTTACAAGAAAGGACTGCAAACACACTTAAGTCCACGGAGGGGGTGGACACCCCAACATTGTGGTGGGCACACTGAATATAGGGGAGCAAGTGACTCACAGTTATGCCTTCAGAGAAGGGCCAACACATCTGGTCTGATGTGGATTATTGGGCCACCACCCAAATTCAGAGGTTGATCATTTGCTGAAACACTCATTCATAACAGATAAACCCCTTGTTCTGTACTTTCTAGGGAAATACAAAGAAGTTTGGCATTTCAGTGTCTAGGTTCACCATAGATTGCCATGCTGACAAATGCCAAATTTTTTCTTTCATTGTATAAATGACTCCAAACCTATAACGTTGAAAATACACAGTAGAAAAATACACCGAAGGAAAAAATTGAAATATAGGTTAGAATTTGACTGTCACTTGGGAAAGACATAAGGCAATAAATAATTCTAAATTCTCTTTTCTTAAAAAGTGTGAACTCACAGCTTATTTTGAGCTACAGGCTGAGCATATGTTAAAACATCTCTACAGGACTAATTGAATCATTATTTAAACATCTATGGAAGTTGGAACTGTAAATCCAAACCAAAACTCCATTTTAGTTTGTGTGCAAATGATGCAAGTTTTAGCGTAAACTGAATGATAATTTTTTGCTTTATATGCTGCTGTATTCGGACCATATGTAGGGAGCCTACAGCATCCTAAATATAAACCCTATAGACACTGACAAGAGGAAGGATTGAAGAATGTATGCATGAGAGGACTAATCACTGTCAGGAGGACCAGGAAAAGTTTACAGAACCAGACTCTTCTACTTTTTCCCATAATAAATTGAGCCAATCTCCCAGGCTGCCATCCCCTTCTTCCATTTTTCTCCATGGGAAATTGTCTCTGGGAAAAAGGACTTTTCTAAATGCAAATTATAAAAACCACCAAGAAAATAATTTCACTCTTAGCCATCACTGACAGGCAGTTGCTTTTCTGGGGGCAGTTCCTGCAGCATTTGTAGGTGCTGTTTGCATGCTGGTGTTGCCAAACCATCTGCATTCTGATACAAGCAGCTTGTGAATGTCAAGCTAATTAGCCAAGGCTAATGTCTGGTTTCCTGTAGAGAGCTTTTGTGGAGTAATTGCTGTCCTCGAGGTCAAACCGGTGTAATTACAGGTCTTTAATTAATCGAGATAAACAGCCTTTGAATCCTTGAAGTGAGTCAGCCAATCACTCTAATGGACTTTTATCTTAACCTGCAACAATATAGGGTATTATGACAGGTGATAGAAATGCTTTTATTTGTATGGGGTCTAAACAGGAAGAGTTTTCACTAAAGCCATAAAAATTATTAACATCTATTAAAGTCTCTGCCTAGGCTTAAGAACAAATTCATTGTTACCTGCTTCTCAGGGTAGACGTTCATTTCTAAATAAACCAGAAAGTAGGTGTTTTCACAGAAGTAAATGCACACTAGTAAGAGGAGCAAGAAGAAAGTATTCTCACCCTAACTTCTCACTCCCTGTGTGGTTTTATTCCTTTATTTTAAGGTAAGATCAAATTGTTCTTTGAAGCATAGTATTGAGACCATTTAAAAATAGTAACCTTCCAAACAGCCTGTTTCTCCTGCTCATGTGTTTCCTTTCCTCTTTGTCCCCTTTGCTCCTCACACCTCTCCTTGGGGCTCAGATATATTGGTCTACTATGGGAATGTTGGCAAACGTTTCTCCCCCTAACTTCCTAACTAATTTCTAAAAACGTTTCTCCCCCTCCCCCTAACTAATTATTTCTTCATTATTATTTCTAATTCTCTGAAGGATTTCCTCCTCAGAAACTGTTATTTGCTTTATCCCCTTTCCTCGTGCACTCTGGTGAATAAAATGTCTAAAATAACACTCCATTTTATGAAAAATAACCACCCTATTTCTAGTATATTGAGGGTCTATTCTGATGAAGAAAATTGAATGGACTGTGGAAGGAAATTATTGGAGGTTTGACCCCTATTATCTTCTGTAGACTTCAGCTTAGCTTTGGAGTGCACAACAAGTTTAGGTACCATATTTCCCTGATTTAAGTGATCATTGTAGTAATATATTACCAGAAATACATGTAAGTTTAGTTTGTTTTTCTGTAGAAGATCAAAACCAATATTTGGAAACAACCTTCAGAGCAGTCCAATCTGGTAGTCAAATTCACAAAATCTAAGAAAAGAATATCCATAGTGTTGTTATCACTTGATTGATTTTTTTATAACTAATCAATTGAATTTGCATATTCAAATGTTTTGTTTGGGGTTTTTGGGGGACAGAGGGTGATTTTTCCTGTTTTTGTTTGGTTGGTGCCTCTTTTTTGGTTTTTTTAAAATAAACTAGGAGTACAACATAATTAGAGCTTTAAGGGAAATTAACAAGTGCTTAAAATACAGCATGACGAACTTTAGAATGGTAACTCATGACCAATCGATATTCAGTGTCAGAAAGCATTATGTTTCACACAGGGAACTAGTTTGGCAGGAAATCGGTAGTCATGTATGTAAAGTGAAAAGAAACAGCTCTTCAGTTTTATTAATTTTGCGTGTATGACAAACAGTGTGAATCTACCCTTCTTGCTTTCTGTGACCCTTGACTAACACTGGGTCCATGTGGTATCACGTAGTGCTAACACTGCGCCACTTACCCCAGGTAATGACAGCAAGAAGGACTAGCAAGGGTTAAATGAGCCCTTACTAACCAAGTGCCTACACATTTACACCCCTTTTTCCAAAGACAGAATGAAACCCTGAGTTTTTGTCTACATATCTGTAGATAAACAGGTGTGGGTTTGTGTGTGTGTGTGTGTATTCTATAAAATATCTTTCTCATTCAATCTCTGCCACTGGAATATCTGTTCATGAAGACCTGTGAAAAGGCCATGGAGCCCAGCTCAAAGACCCCAAGCAATCAAGCAGTATGAATACTATTTGCCATGCTGGCACCAAAGGTTCTCTCCATGAAAAGACTCAGGAAGGTTGAGGGGCATGTGAAGCAATACTGGAAGATGTCCCTGAGTTGTTTTGGGTGGGATTGTGTCTAACTACAGCCAGGAAAGGCTTATAATGTATCATAACTTCCTATGAGCTAGTCCCTCCAGTTTTCTCATAGCCAAAGCCGTCAAGCCAATAGCCTACTATTACCTGCAGAGGGCTGATTTATCTGCCTTATCTGCAAAAGGACAGCAGAGAAAACAGTGGACATAGGTGGGGAAGCCCTATCCCACCTGTACTTGCAACAACAAAACATCTTCTGTGACAGCTTTCCATGGCTGTTCTATTCTGTGAGATACTGGGAACTTCTCTTTATCTACCCTTTGGCAGTACTTCTCATTGCAGTATCCTGGCAGAGTTATGCAGCTTCATGCTGGGGACATATTATATGCACATTACTTTAAAGCTGCCTAAAGTTGCCAGCACAGGCTCTGTCTTTCTGAATGTGCATTGTTCTACAGCAGCCATCCTGTTCCAGCCTTTCACAAGCTATGTAATGTGGTGACTCTTCTGCTCTCTTTCCCTTTCCCACCCTGTATAAGCTTTCAATCAGTGACAATATATTCAAAACAAAAGTATCCAAGAAATTAAAACCAGAATGAAGTCCTCAAGGCCAGTATTCAGAACCCAGTTGTAAATGAAATGTCTAGTTGCCTTTAGAGCATTTAAGTGGTGTAATGGTAAATAAGATTTCTCATTTAAAGGGTGACTCATGTGCCAGGGCACACTGGAAGGCACATGCACAGTGACCCAATCTGAGTAGGATGCAAAGTGTTAAAATGCAGTCTTAGACATGTACAGGAGTTTGGTCCCCTGAGACAAGTTAGCTGGGACTTTTAAAGGAGCAGGGATCTGAGGCACTTGGCAAAGAGAGAAAACCACACAGCAGCATTGATGATAGCAAGAAATGGGCTTGATTATGAAGACCTGCCAAAAGGAATATTTTTGCACATGACAAGTCTGATGCATCCATGGCAGAAAGCTTCTCTTGTCCTTCAGTGACAGGGGATGAAGCACTGACCATAGTTTGCGCAATTGTAAAAGCAAAATTAATTCCAGCATTTTCCAGTTTAAAGTCAGATTCCAGGATTATTTAATCCAGAATCAGCCACAAAGCTCCTACAGTGATGGAATAAAGTCTTTGATTTCTACCCATGTGCCTGCTGGCAAAACCAAGAGCCTCACCAGTTGTATAGACTCATGAATATTATACAGTTTTGAGGGTTTTGTCTTTGAACCTGCATATGCCAATCCAAAGAAAAACTATGAATCTATGGCTCTCTGGAGAACCCTGGGAAAACACGAAAGAAGTGGATCCACGTGCTGGGCAGGTAACTCTCCACTGACTTACTGTTATTAATATGATGAGGGTAAGGTTTAATAGTTACAACAACACAGTAGTAGAGGGATGAACTGGAATTGATTCCTTACATCTGCTCTGACTTTTACATCACTGGGAACCTAACACATT
Organism: Gymnorhina tibicen; assembly: GCA_013399875.1. NCBI lineage: Eukaryota > Metazoa > Chordata > Aves > Passeriformes > Artamidae > Gymnorhina > Gymnorhina tibicen. The sequence goes on from VXAZ01005107.1 coordinate 538,928, forward strand.
CTCTCATCCTCACTTCACACTTTCCAGTCTCCCAAAGGCATAGGGAAACTTTTCCCACTCCTGGAATTTTGGTGGAAGGTGGTCTATGTGTGAAGTACTATTTATAAAAAAAAAAAAGGTGGTGATTCACTTTCTGGAAGAAAAAGTCCTTTTGTTTGACACTGAAACATTGTCAGGGCAAGGCATTTATAGGCTGATAGACAGTCATAACTCACGGTAGAAGAAAACACTAGAAAAATGTTTTTCTAGTACATGGACATTAAAACTGAGAGTTCCATTTAAATGATGTGCATATTTATTTGACCTTACTATTTAGCAAGCGCATTTGATATTGTCAAATTGAGTCACATTTGCATTTAGCTTTGTACTGTATTAAATACTTGTCTTGAATCAACAATACATGTTAAGGGTATCAACATATCATATCACCAGAATAGGAACAATACATATAAGGATCTAAGACTGCTTTCCTTTCAGACTGGGATTCTTTAAAGGCATTTGAATTTAGGGTTTTTTGTTTTTCAGTGAAAAGATAGCTCTATCACAAGACTCTTCCTGCTGATAAGCCAGTCCTTGAAGATGTTTTGAGCAAACAGGATGCTTTTCTGGATACCAGACTAAAATTTTATTTTGAATATATGGTGAGGGTTGGGAGGTTTGAGGAGAACGGAGCAGTTGGTGGAGTTTTTTTGGTTTGGGGTTTTTCTGTTTGGTTGGTCGGTTTGGGGTTTTTGTTGTTACAGGTTTTTTGTTGCTGTTCTTTTATTTTGCTTTGTATTTTTACTTGATGTTGTTATTTCTTAAAGCCACAGAATAAAAACATACATTCACAGCTTTGGTTGTGAAACATACATTTGTTGGCAGAAGTATTAACTTATTAAATGTAATGCTCAGTGCCTAGTCAGCTGCAAGTTTCTCAGTATCTTTCATAAATATCTCCAAGTTCTGAGACAACTTGCTTTGCTCAAAGGTAGTGAGTTGTGAAAATGGTATTTGTTATCTTCCCGGAGTTAGTATTTATTTGGGAAGCTAACACTTAATTTGCGTTTAGTCACACCTGCCAGAATGATCCTCTGAAACTCACACCACCCCAGAACAGTGTGTTTGAAAGCCTTCCAGAGCCTGGCCAAGGACTCCATCAATCATGGGAATGACTGTGTGTTTGGATAAGAGAGCTGCAGGGCTTGCTTAGCCCTTCTGGTACTCCCTTCCCTTCTCTCATCTTAAACCAAAGTCTTTGAAAATGCACCAGCTGTTATTGGGGAGAGGGACCTGAAAAATATTTTCCAACTGTTGTTTTGAGAATGGGTTAGAGATTGGAACAGCACCATCAATAACGAAACACATGGAACATAACCGTGTTTCATAATCAAAAAAGAGGAAAAAAGGCCAGCTATTGAGAATGCTGCAATTAAAAACAAAAGCTGAAACAATAGCTTTGGGCAAATGTGATGTTGTCAGCGAACATCCTGCTTTTCCAGCAGTCCACATGGAGTGGGACAGTAATGAAAGGTCTCAAATCAGAAACAGTGCTGAGCAAGAAGTGCTGCTCCAGCTGGGATAGTCCTGGTCTGCCTCCAGTGGGCAGGCTGGAGCAAGGAGGGGAAGGAGAAGCAGTGTTGACACAGAGACTTTACCGTAGCATTTTCACAGTAGCTTGCCATAGGGAAGTGCAAGACAGCTTCCAAGAAATATCTTGCTTCTGGGTGGGCCAGCCTAACACCACACATAAGTTTATTGCATAGGGCTGCAAAGTTCAAAGGAATCTCTGGGAAAGGGGAACTGTGGCTCACAGTGCTGAGCCCAATCTGCTACACCACACATGGCTAAAGTACACACTATCAGTAATCAAGGGAAGGACCTCCCTGAAGCACAAATGGCAGTGGGGGTACCCTTCTATAAATATCCTGAGAAATAGCAGAGTTTCCCTTTCCAGTTGCCTGAGTGACTCCACCTCTTTTGATAGCTTGCAAATGTTCCCTAGGTTTTAGTAGTTACCACCGTCACGTGTGCTGTAGATCAAAAACAAGTGCATGGGAAAAGGCAGCTAAACACAATAGGCATGGGTTGAATTGCACGCAGTAAGGAACCGTTTTAGAGTTGTGGTTCTGTCCCTTCCCTTTTTTCCATCCTTCTAATCCCTTTCCTGTTTCAGTTACATTCTGATTTCCTATACTCAGAGCAACCTAATGCCAGCTACAGCCCTCAGCCCTGAGGAATTAAAACCATACCCACAAACTGGTAAAGGACAGATCCCTCCTGGCCCTTTTTTTCTGCTGCAAACAGCAGAGAAATAGAATCCAAGAAGAGCCTCCAAGCCAACTCAATACCACCCGAAAACCACGTTGGCATCCAAGCAATCTTTGTAGATCTGCACATTCAATTCTGAGGTCTGGGTTGGTTGACGACGATCACAGTCCATATGAGAATTTGCCCTGATGCCTTTCCACTCATCACTGGAAAATCTGGTTTAGACTTCACAGAATTCCGTAAACTAAGATCAATTTAAAATTATGCAAACCACCAATAAAGCATGCAAAATACACACTTGGGTTCCTAAGAAGAAGAAATTGCAAGACTTTCCCCTGGAAAACAGCATTTTTGTTCCATAATATAAAAAGAGGTAGGAAAATTTAGTAACCATATTGTATCTACAGTATCAAATTTAAATCAAACAGCTCATGCGTTAAGGATCAGAAGAATAAAAAGAAAAATTCCTCCTTGTTTTTCATGCGCCTGGAAATGGTTCAGCTGATGTGTAAAACTTACAAATAGGTGCGGGAACTGGCCTGTTGTATAGGATACAGCATGAATACTGGCATTTCCTTACCAGTGTGGCTACCTGGAATTTAACATGAAAGAAATACTACTAAAAGTAGTCTTCAAGCCTTATACTTTCCTAAGAGCTGCCATTTACCTGAATGAAAAAGGGACCCACTTGTTGCTGTAAGTAGCATTAGTCACCTTAGATAAGGATTTATATATTTTTAAAGCCCTGTGACAACTATGAGAAAAGCTTTCATTTTGGGAAAGGCTGGCTATTTCCTCCAGGTTTAAAAGAAGGTACTATATAGCACTGCATGTCATGTAGCTCATCCAGTTCATTTTTAATGGTTTGAGGGATGGACTCAATTTGAAATCACACTGCATTTCTGCCAGGAAAAGAGGAAAGAGAACACATCTTCATCGAAATGTCCCATAAAAAGCAACAGAGGCTTTTCTGGATTACCTTGTAGTAATAGGGGATTATATTCTTGTTACAGAATAGGAAGAGGCAGGAGTCTTACGAAAGGTTATTATTGCTTTCCTTACAATCACATCACACTACTACAGAACCAAGGTCATACTCAGCACAACAAATCATTTCTGTCACGAGGATTAGGTGAAAGAGTCGGGCGATTTCTCAGAGCAGGAACTCCTCCATAGGTTTGGCGAACATGTAGAACCTGAAAGTACTTCTTCTGCACAGAGCAAAAATGCAAGCAGAATTTCCTGAAGATACCTTTACTTCTGAAATTTTGGGGACAAGCAGCAGATAGTCACAAGCACAACAGCTAGAAAGTGACATTTTCAGTGTTAGTGACAAAAAGAGTCCTCTCATGCCTTTTGCCTACCATGCCAATGTGAAATCTTACAAGAGCAGAAAAGGTGATTTCAGGCTGACCTTGGGCCTACCTCTGAACCCAAGCTTCAATTTTGCCTAAAATATAGTCCTTTATCTACTCCAAGTCTGTCTATTTGGTGCCCATGTCTTCCACATGATATGCATGTGTGGTAGATCATTAGGCAGATGCAGTGATTAAAACAGACCTGTTAAATATCCCTTTCATTTGGTACATCCCACTGAACAATCACAGAGACATATTAAAGTTATTACAGGAAATACTATATACTTGCACAATAGATGCTACTTATACAAACTGTTAAATTAAATACTATTTATCATTACTCTTTGAGTGAGCTTTCTAACAAAGCCAAAGCTTTTTATCATATCCACAAACCTCCTTTCGTATTTAGCAGAAAAAAATAAGTGGCAAATGCCAGAGACCTCTTCCTGGGAAAACAGTTCACTTTGGCTGTTTTTACCCTCAAGCTATAAAACTAGATGCACATTTACAAACTCTATCCATTGCCATACTTTATCTATGCCAGAATTATCTATGCTAATACTGTAATTCAATCCGGGTTGTATGATTCCCAAAAGGTAATTTTTCAAATACGTTCAGAAAATAGTTTTGATAATATGAATACTAACTGCCCAAGTGTTTCCTCTACCCAGTTCACAAAAACTTCAGGCTAGTGGGTAAATTCATCATGACACATTTATTCCTCCACTACAAGAATGTGATTCTCCTCATATTAGAGTACACCTTACACACACATTTCACTCAGGTGTCCAAGGTACAAATTCTTTATTCTCCGTTATAGAAATTAACAAAACTTTCAGGCAGGTTTCTCAAAGCATGATGAGCTTCTCTATGTATACAAAAAAAATGATCTGCTGAATAGAGCTGAAGTAGAGAAAAAATACCTTTAAATATTGAACAGTTCTTAAAATTATGCAATCTACTAGGCCTACTGAATTTGATGGAAGATTCTCAAAATCAGACAGTGTATAAATGTTTGTTGGATAAGAAACTTACACTTCATACTTAAAATAATGGGTCTCCAAAGCTTTCCAGGCTTTGGTTGCACTTATGCTTTTCAAATAAATTTGACTAGGGTTATTTCTGTTGTATTTTTACTTGACCCATGATCTTTGAAATAAATACTGTAAAGGAATTGAAATTCTACAATCATTTCCTCCTGCTTTTATATCACTTCAGTACTTAAAAAGATAGAGTTGATAAAAACATCAAGACCTTCTAAGGTTTCATGCAGACATACTTTGCAGGTTTGATCATCATGTATTTTTCAGGTACAGTTACTCTTTCCCTCAATGACTCTGATGTTATCTTCATTCTGTTGTGGACCCTTATCTCCGAGGGATGAAATATCAGTTGATCTCCTTGCAAGAATTACATGCTCTGTCTTTCCATTAAGTGAACCCGATTATGACTTCTACATTGTGAATGACCTTCTAACATGGATACAGCATATGGGAAGCAAACGGAATAAAAGGATTTACTTTCAATTAATGCTAGTAAAAGAAAAACATTTCAATTGCTTTAGTGAGCCTGCCTTAACTCTAAGTTTACCATCTAGTACGCCTTCTTTTGAAGAAGTCATTGTAGTTAGAAAAACATAATTTACGTTTGAATAAAACTATAAATTTATAGAGAAGATACTAACTAAGCAACAAAGTCTAGGTCAAGAAGAACCAAACTGCAGAAAACCTGCTTGCTAGGTGTTTGGGTATAGGCATTCTGTTATGATGGTAGCATTCTGACCTCAGTGTGGATTTCACCAGTATGAGAAAAAGAAAAATGAGCTACACAGCAAACTTATTATTTTTAAAATTCTTTTCACTTCTGCAATTTATGATATGTTTAGATACTGAAAATTAATTTATCCTGTTTTATTTTGCCCATGAAACCCTTCTGTCTGCTAAAAAAGTGTCATTTTCTTCAAACTCTGACAAGAGCACTCCAGAACAGCAATGAGCACTCTGGTTAAAGTGTATTAACACTGGCATTTCAAATGGATAGTAGAGAAGACAGTAGAGGAAGACGCAGGTTTGATTTGTGGCAGGACACTGGAGTCATATGTGGAGTCCAGGTACTTCTGGGGAAATGCAGAGGGAATAACACAGGTTCATTCTGTCATTTTGAGGTCAGGTCACTTCCTTTTGCCCATATACCATCTCAGTCCTATTTCAGCTCTTCCCTTGTGCTTTCTGTTTATTGTGCTGTTCGCTAGATGACAGGGCTTTAATATCTTTTTACTTTAGTAAAATAAAGAAAATATTATTAAGGAAAAAGGTGTTAACTCTTTTGCTTCCTACAGTCTACAAAAGTAATGTCTCTTTGTAGACCAAGTCCAAGCTCAGCAAATGGAGCAACTCTTGGGAATTGCCTGGTCTGTGACAGCCTGTGACAGACTGTCCTTTAGCAGTGTATTATGATTGTAAAAAATCCGGGTTTTTCATTAAAAGAGAAATGGTGCCCTTTTAATCACTTTGATGGGTGTAAGAGACATTTGTCTCTCTTGTAGTCCCTCAGGATCACTGGGAAATGCCCAGATGAGGATTGTTAAATAAGCAGTAATTATTCTTGCTGTGACAGCCATACAACTGCAGTCTCAGCAGCTGTAAATGTCTTCTCTGAAACTCCTTTTCAGTAGGGTGCTCATTTAAAATCTTTATTCTTGTCACAGCATTTTAAAATGCATATAGATTTCTCCCTTGGCACATCATCTCTGGGTAACGTGTACATGATTACTCCAGACTTAGGAGTAATTTTTCTGTACTTAGGAGTGATTTTTCTGTACTTTTCATGTTCCCAAGTACACAACCTGCCATAGTAGAGCTTAGTAGTTCTGAGTCATGAAAAAGCAATCTCTTTGAAAACAAAGAAAACCAGCCTCAAGCATGTTCACATGAACTTGGTTTAACTTGTATCATCAGTGTTAGTTGTTGGGGTTTTATTATTATTGTGGTTGTTGTTGCTGCTATTATCATCATCATCATCATCATCATCATCATCATCATCATCATCATCATCATCATCATTACAGTCATTGTTAGTATATTCTGACAATGATGAGACAGACGATTTTTCTGCGTGCCATCTAGAGCATTGTTGCAGCCTATCCCCTGGGCTGTAATTACCTGATCCTTGAAAAACAAACAGCCTGAGATTGCTCAGCACTTAGTCCTTCATGAAATAATACTACACAGTTGTGCTTGGGAGCTGATTATCCACTTGGTTCTTTTCTTCCTTTCTACGTAACTTTAGGATAATTTCCTGCCAGAGGTCCTGGTTTTCTTTATAATAAGTCATAAGCTGCTTGTTTGACTGCATGTTAAAATTAAATGCCTCTTTGTACTTGGGGCAAGAGCTGGGTATGTTCTCTAGGTCAAATTACAGTTTGAAAAATTACATCCTACCTTCTGAAAGGCCAGCCATATATTCAGCTGGATATTAGTACTTATCAGTTTTCAGCTTAAAATGTAACAATATTGGGAGTTTTTAAGCAGCTGCTGCTCTCCACTCTCCCTCCCCTCCAGGTGGCTGCACTTCACTGATGGGTAAAGTGATTTCTGTTTAGAGAAAAAGCAGCTTTTATAGTTTGTAAATGGTTTTAGGGTCCTTTGGGAGGAAAAGCATGGTGCAGGAATGTAAGCTATTCTGATTCTTGTTAAGAGAGGGGTACAAAACCCCGTGGGAATTAGAGCAAAACTAAACTCCTGTAAAAATCTCCAGGTGTGCAATCTCTCAGAGTAGGAACACTGGGCCAACAAAATGATCAGTTGTGGATTTAACTGAAAGCTCTGAAGAAAAGGAAAGAAAAGGAAAAAAACTATTAACAATTGCATCAGGAGGGGGAATGGCGAGGAAAATGGTTGATAAATAAAAGGTTCCTCTCTCAAATGTGTTTACAAAAGCAAGAAACTTGTCTGAAGTGCTGATGATATGACAAGAAGCAATCCCACTTCACTGTCAGAAGCCAGTTTTCTGCGAGCTCAAGTGGACTGCACTATGCCTCTGACCCAGAACGGATCCATTAAATTGTGATCCACAGGGATTTGTCGTGCTAAAGATGTTAATCGATGTCTGATTAACTATGCATGCAAGTACAGACAGCCCCCACGGCTGCTGGCTTTAAAGCCCAAGCTTTAAACTCAGCCCAGCAGCACTGGCGAGATTTAAATCCTGTCAGCAGCATTCTGAAGAGTCTCTCTGAGACACAGCCAAGATGCATGCAGCGCACTGGGAACATTAACAAGCCGGAACTAGACTGTCCTTTCAGTACAAAACGTTTTCTTCAACTGAAAAAAAAAAAAAAAAGAAGTAAAAAGAAGTGATCTGAAATTTGAAGAAACTTGTTAGATTTTAATCTGTGATTTTAAGTAATTTTTCCATGCTTTGTCTTAGAGAAAAGAATCCCACAATTTAAATAAAAAAGTTCCATTTTCTTGTAAAAATACTGACATTGACAACATAACCCAGAATCCTCCCACCCGCCCCCTCAGGCTGCCCTGGGGCTGGCGGGACAGGCATTGCTGTGGCCAGGGCCTGGCAGCACCCCGGGGACAGCGGGACACTCACTGCATGGAGGCACACCAGACTCCCTATGGACTGTGTTATATATATAATCAGTTAATTCACGCTCAGATATGAAATATCATACTGTTAAATTGTGTCTTGGATC